>CM033623.1:43576715-43946451 GCA_019453435.1 Rhinogobius similis | reverse complement strand
TGCTCCAAAACAACATGCTTTTACAAACAGACAACTGGCTGTAGATCTCTCAATTAAAAAGACCCGCACTTACAGTCTCACTGATGATTATAAAATGACTGAATCTCAGTTAGAATTCCATTAATTGCACAGCCCCACTGTTATGTCTCAACAAGTTATTTGACACCACAAACCTCCAATGCAGGCAGGGGCCACTGTGCATATTTTGACTCGGGTGAATATACAAACTCTGCACAGAAAACCCAGACCCTATTTATTATGGGACAAAATTGCTAGCTGGCCTGACTCTGAGCGTGTTTCCAAAGCTCCGTCTCTCTATATTCCTCTCCCTCCTCCTGCTCACACCTGCCTCTCACAAACCCACATGTGCTGTATGTTTGGCAGTGTTGCTGTGCTGCCGCTGGTGCCATCTGTTAAAGCGCGCGCTAAAGAAACGCTCTCAGGAGAACCAGGACTCTCTGACCCACTGAAGCTCATTTAGAGACTGCTCCAAACAAGAAGTGATGCCACGGACTTGTACACAAATATCCGAGGTAAGCACCTTCCCCACAGTAATGGAAGCGGGCCAGGTGACGCGAGTCAAGGAAAGCTGGAGCTACCGCCAAGCAGAAGTGGGTTAAATAAGACCTTTATACAATTGGATCTAAAGCTTTGGGCCAACCACAATACTGTTTAGTATTTCTAATTAGGAGTGGGCGATTGGCCAAATAAATAATAATGTATAATGCCACGAGACTCAAGTTTTTCCTCACAGAAGAAGGGTCTAAAGCACACATGTCATTTGCTTAAGTCAAGGCCCGCGGACCACATCAGGCCCTCGAGAGAGTTTTATCTGACCCCGTGATGACTATTAATTTATTATTAGATCCGACCGCCAGATATAATGTAGAACCAATACTACATTTCCCACAATGCAACGAGGGGACGTGCGAGCAAGAGGCGACTTCATTTTATTAGCAGTCTTTATGCATAACAGCAAAGTTATCTTACAGATACCCATCAACAATGGCAAAACGGAAGGTGGACTATGAGAACCGGGGTTTCAAATAAGGTGGGAGGTTAGAGTAAATGTTCACGGTAGCTGGAAAACCTTTGTGTCTTCTGTGTGGAGAAAGTGTGGCGGTAATGAAAGAGTATAATCTGAGGACGCATGCATCATGAAACAAAACACAGCGGACAAAAACAAGAATATGGACATGGAACAAAGGCTACAGAAGCTTGCAGTGAATGATAGAAAAGCTTGTTCAGATATTGATTTATTTATTTGGGAAGTTGCCTAAATTCACAGAGAGCCCACTTTTAGGGCTAAATGAGAGAATATACTTATAGTACACTTTATATTAGATGAAGGCAGTAGGCTGCTTTTTACAATATGCTCTTAGTAAACACAACATTTACTCATTTTGTGAAAAAGGTCAGACACCCTCTGCTTTAAGATGTAACTAAAAGCATCTGCTGCTCCTGAGAGTTAGCCCTTTACTGTGTTTGGTTAAATCACCTGTTAACCATCAGAGCAGGATGGCGGCTGAAGAATAAGAGAGTGTTTGTATTTGAACATACATAATATGACATTATTTAACCAAAAAGGATCAGATCAGTATTTGGTTTTGGTTGCCATGTCGACCAGCCCTGTTTATAATAATACTATTTCAATGGACAAAAAATGCGCAATGCATTTAAGCTATTTTTAGCCCAGTTATGAGACGTCAAATTGTGGACGACATTACGGGAGCCTTTTAGGACACTCAATGCACTTAACATTAGTCAATTATTCATTCTCTCAACACTCGTGTTAGACATATCAGGCCAAAAAACTCTTCTATAACCGAAATGCAATAAGACACACTACCACAAAGCATTTAAACACAATGGAGTTAAAGTGGGTTAAGTGTCTTGCCCAAGGGCACAACAGCAGTTCATGATCTGAAACGTACAAGCTGTAGGTTTCTTATTGCATTAGTTTTAGGTCATGTTGACAATTTAAGAAGATTAACGCCGTGGTGAAGGTCGAGGGGAGGAGAGTGCGGGGTCTTGGATGTCTTCCGCTCGTCTCTAATGGGACAGTGAGCTTGTGCCGTCCTAATCACGCCCAAACAGACCCTATAACCTTCAGCACAAGCACATCATAAACACAATTACTCATAAAACTGGCTTTATCAACAATGCCTATAGCGCCTTGACAGTGTTATTTAAAGCTTACTATATTTAATACGGTCCTCCCAGCACATTGCAGACCAGTGTCCTCCATATAGGCCTAACTTTATGACACCAGCCTCCATTTATGTCTCTATAATTCCCAATGTAGCTGCTGTATAACTGTTAGCGGCGGCGTCAATTCTCCCGTGTGAGCGTGACACAAAATCAAAGCGCATATAGGGAACATGCAGTATGGATTATCACAGGAACAATCAGCAGTCTGTGTACAACTCAAATCTTGTTTGTTTTCTATTGAGCGAACATGGAAAATTGCAAGGTCCTGTTCGATTTTTTAATTTGAACACTTTATGTTGTCGTTGACTACAATCATAGGAGATATTATAAGCCTGATGTGTGCTTTAGGGGCGAGGATCAGTGAGGAAAAGCAGCAAAGTATTTCTGATTAATAGCTTTGGGAGAATATCTGAAATACACCTGGCACACGACAGTTTCTAATGGTTGCTCTTGTTCCAATCATTTGAACATGTGAGGTAAATTGCATGCCAGAAGTATAACATGACTGGTTGGCCAAATCAAATCATCACAAAGAATTACAGGAGACTGAAATAGGGGCATATCTGCACTAATCAAATACAAAGTCCCAGAAGTGAAAATGACTGAAAGCGCGCCTCAAACTGTTTGCATAATGTGCAATAGAAGAACAGCGAAGGGATTTTCAAGTACTTTCTGGCAGTTTGGTGGTTCATGTGGTCAATTTGTTGGAAGCGCAAAGTCCCCTCAACATAAAAAATATGCTAAATGTCATATTTATTAAATATTTAGAAATGAATTTACTATCTCCTGTGAGCCTATGTTGTAATATATGTTCACTTAAATGGCCAATATTGCTAGCTTTGTCTGGAATATTCCACAGTTATGGGAAGAAACGCATTAGTTACCATGGAGACATGTGGCACCGCCAGACCAAGATACATGTAAGATCTGTGAAAGAATCTTGCAGAAAGAATTCATGTTTCATAAGGTATTTTTGAGCAATAAAAAACTTTAATAAAAAAATGCAAGACAGATAAGTTTAAGGCCATATTGTGGAAAATTCCAAACAAAACAACAGCAATAAAAGCAGACCAAACCAACCACCAAAAAGGTTAGATAGTACGGCTTTAAAACTCTAAGAGAGTAATATGATTTAGGCAGTGAACAACAATACATTTTTGTTACTGTGTGCGTTTTTTTCTTTGTTTTTTTTCTTTTCGTGTTTTTGGTCAAGTCATCCTTCAAACTTAATCCAATAAGAGTGTGCCTGTCTCATGGGATGGATGCGAGCAGTTTCTCCAGCTGAGCATCTGATTGTTATATAATGTAAATCTCAGAATCCCCCTCCCCCTCCACACCTCTCCATCTCGCAAACAATAACACAAAATGGCACGCTGCGACAGTGACACTGGAGGCACAAGCTCGCGGCAGAAAAACAACACTTAGCTTCAGCTTCCTCTTCTCCTACTTCCTCGTCTTCTACGTTCTTGTCTCCTGTAGCATTCACTGTTGCATTCTCACGTCCTTGCTTGTCACTTCTGAGACGCAGATCAGACGTCCACTCCCACCACATGCTGAATCTGTCTAATTTCAGACACTTCTGCTCCAGTGCCTTAATAACAATCTGGCTCCAAATGCTAGTTTTGTTAGTTCACAGATTTAGGAACAGGAAACATGTTGAAACAGATTGACGAGCTGATAAAAGGTGTGGGCCAGAGAAAGTACACTCTGTCTAATTAACACATTTTGGGTTCAACGTGGAGAACATAAACATGCCCACTGAAACACTGTTTTTTCTTTATAGACCATACAAACTGTGAGAAATACAAAACTCTTCACACATACATAGCCTATGCACAGATATTGCAACATCATCCAGTCCAAGGTTGAAGTTAGAAATTCTCCTTGTGTCTATACTTGCTATATTTACTATTGTGTTGTGAGTCACTGGGGGCAGAAGAAAATTAAAACATAACAAATATATAACTGTTCTGTATGTTATTCTTAAAAATATGGGCTGTCAAAGTTAGCGCATTAACCCATGCGATTAATCATAGAAAACTGACGCATTAATCACAATTGACGCAGATTAATCACACGGGTTGATTTGACAAAACACGCTCTTTTAGATCGAGCAGGAGACTTTACCTGAGTGAAGGTGCAGGGGAAGTGCTGTAGTCACGCAGTTCATTTTACACATATAATCCATAAATCCTTACGTTGATGAGCAAATCAAACATGTGTCGAGCCACGTGTGCTCCGTGACCAAAACAAAACTTGTGTGTAAGCGCTAAAATAAGTTAACTGGATAAGTTAAACATGTCACCAAACTATTACTGAGCACTTATAGAGGCCAGACCAACACCACCAGCTCAAGTACTAAAATATTTAATCCATTAAATCTGTGTTTGGTCATGAAGCCTAGATTTAATTTAGATGAAATATGTGCCAAAGACTCAATATGAAATGTGTAGACTTTGATTAAGTCTAGACAGATCTAAATAATCTATTTAGATCTGTGAATTAATAAAATGATTAAAATTGACAGCACTATTAAAAATACAAGATAAATCACTTTTGTAGTTGTTTTATTTTTTATTTTTATTTTTATGTATGTCTAAATAAAATGTGCTGTATAAATAGGTGGATTTAGATTTGAATAAGAACCACTTTTTCTCTCTGGCTTTTAACACAGTCTAAGTTGTGGGGTTCTTTGTGTTGTTGTTTTTTTGTTTGGGGCCTAGCGAGATCACATTTAGCATATCCCTTTTCTTGTTTTTTGTTGTTTTGTGTTTGTGCAGCACTTTGAAACAATGTTTGTTTATGAAATGTGCAACGTAAATGAAGTCGATTTGGATTTGGATAAACAAAAGCAAAAGGAGAGCAAAGATGTCCCCAAACATATATGTGGAGCACCAACCGTTTGATGCACAAGTTGTTCATCTATTCATAGTTTAACAAGTGACATATCCTTTGAATTATACAAATATTCACTTAACATCGCATGCTCCTGAATATACCACGCGCATTTCCTCGATTCCCTCTGCGCTGCTTTAGTTACCAGCGACTCAGACTTGTGTGAAAGATTCGCCTGTAGCCTGCGGTAACATAGCCCTCCTCAGTTCTTTAGAAGGTGTCTGCGAGCTACTGCCGATGTGTATGGAATATATAGCAGTCCTGTGTTTGTGCCAGAAGCCTAGTTGATAATTTTCTGTTTCTATTATACAACCACAGATTCCACAAAGTATCATTTTATTCCACGCTGAACAAAGGCACTTTTCTTAACTTCGTCGTCCAATTCTTTGATGTGGCTCTCCAGTTTGAAAAGCCATTGGTCTGTGTCTTGTATATGCTTAAAAGACTGCTCCAGACACGGCTGTATAATTTCCTTTTTGCGGCGTCCGACTATGTTTAATTCAGAGCGAACTTCAAATGTGCACCTAACAATGTTCTGAAGGATCCATGCCGTACCGATGAAGAATTTATTGTCTGAGTACTGAGTCCGAGACCGCTTTTCATGCATAATTCCACTTTCAGAAATAGTCCTTATACACAACTGATTTATTAAGAGGCGCACAATTATAAAGAAATCAATTTAGGAGTGGGATTAGTGATGGTAAGAAGAAGAAGAAGAAGAAGTGCGTTGGTGAGAAAGACAGCTATAGTTGGCATATTTCTGTAACAAATCTTCCCACGCGCCTTTGGTCATTAACGGACATTAAGCTGTATATTGTCTAAAATAATGAACAGATTATTTAATTTTAATCAAAGAGCTTAAATGTTACATAATAATCCATACATGTACATTTCCCATTCATTAAAAGCCACTTATGGTATGGTTATGTATGACTAAAAATCTCCAGAACATAGTGTGCTCTTATTGCCCAATAATTGAATGTCTGCACCTCATTCTCATGCATGAGCTGAGAATTCGCTCTTCTCCAATTTAGCTTCATGATGCCAATATGTTGAGCTTAGTATCTATCTGCTTTTAATGTATTTATCAAGGATTTGGGTAAATGAACCAAGCATTTCTGGCCACGTATTCAACATCAAGAGCAAGTCATTCAATTCAATTAAATGGAAAGAGCATATACTGGCAACTAAGTGAAGTGCAGGGTCAACTTTGACACAGTGACAAAAAAAACATATGGATTCATGTCTCGAAGAACAAAGATTGGAATCAATGGAGCTGACTGAACATTTTACTGTGAGGCATAATCCAAGTAGTTGTAGTGATCCCTAAATCATCCAGGAGGGCTAAACACAAAGGATTCAAAGAACATCAAGCTTTTATAGGCATGAGTGTCAAATTCAATTCAGTTCATGTGGCAAACCTATAATCTATGTTTTTAATTCTTAAATTGTTGCCAAAAGAAATCAATCTCCAGATACTTGATTTTCAAACCATTAAAGAGAAAATATTTAGATCTATCCAACTTCCTACCTCTCAAAAACCCATTGACGCATCACAAGTACACAAATGTACTTATTGTTAGGCCACTATAGAACAGCTTTATAAAACTGAAGTGAAGCGGGGTGGACCAGCCTGCACAGCCAATCAGCTCTCATCCCAGTGCATCATGCAGTCATATATAAGGCCATTTTCTTGCAAGTTTGGAATTGATCAAAGGTTTTATAGTTAGATGAAGACATGTGTAGTGTTTTTCTCTGATTTTATAATGCACTTTCTAGGGAAATAAAAGAACATAATACACTCATTCAATAGAAAAAGATGTGAAAAGCAGCTTTAAGATATCAGAACAAGGTACTCGATACTGAGAAACGTACGTACATATACGAATGGCCTCATTCTGTATCAGTATGAGACCACATGGTAGCATTAAAGAAACTAATATCATTATATGTTGCGTTATTGTATAAAAATGTAAACCGTGTGGTATAAAAACAGGTATCAGTATTTTTGGACATTTTGGCAACAGCACTGGTTCATACATGCAAACATAAATGATGGCATGCCAGATTTATTTTATCAGAGCAGATGCTCGCTCTAAAATTGATTTACAATCTCTGCCATGACATCATTCAATCAATCAATCAATTGATCAAACTTTATTTCGAAAGTACTTTTCATACAAAAAATGTGACACAAAGTGCTTTACAGTGCATACACATGCTCCCTTACTTCTACTTTACAACTCCTCTTAGTAAATTGTTATTTAGTGGATGTTTACTACCATCCCCTCACTCTCCTCCCCTCTGTGTCCTTTCTCACCATTTCTGCACAAACATAAATCTCCAGTGTTTTGTCCCACAGTCACCTTGATACCACAGGGCGCTGAGGCCCTGTCTCCATTTGAATTGCAGAGTTGCCAGGTGGGTCAGCCGTGCACATTTCATTTTGAATTACTGCGGCTTCACACATTTTTCAACCCTCCAATGTCATCCAACTCCGTACCCATCTTGTTAATAATTTTGACTTTTTTGGGGGTCAAAATAAGTCTCAAATCCAGGCTTTAAAGCCTCTGAAAATATGAATAATTGAATCCAACCTTATTGTTTTGCTCTTTGCCTTTGACACATTCAGATTGTATCTCCGGGTCGATCAGCAGCCACCTCTAAATCCCCTCAAGGTGCACGCTGTGTCAATTGCAATCTCTCCTTGGCGCTTGTTGTTGTCTTGTCGTCAATTTGCTGCACAGTGAAACATCTGTTATGGGGATCAGTAATGTAATTCATGTCTTGGTTATTCGTCAAAGGTGAGACAAGTGGTCACCTTGCTGTGTCTTTATGAGCTAAAGTGGACTCGTGTAGACCGTCCTGTGTCTGTTGGGGGGTGTAGGTGGGACATGTATGAAGATGAAGAGAGAATGACCTTGTTCAAACTTCTATGGGCACTTTTTGGTGAGATGTTTATGTTCGGTGGGGCTGCAAGTAATGATTATTTTTGTAGTTTAACAGTCAGTCATGTTACATTTTTAACCAGATAAAAGGTAAATCTTTGAGGATTGAAGATTTATAGACTAAATAGAGAATATTGATGAAAAAGATTGTTATTGTAAACCACCATTTTTTAATTAAAATTTCAATTTCATAATGTTGCTGTCTTTGAAAGAAAACATCCTTTGGCATGAGTTGGCATGAGTTTGTATTGTGTAGATTATATTATAGGACTAATATTTCAACATCACATCTTTTCATATGTGTGTTCCGCTCGTTTGAAGCTTGGTCTGGATTAAGTGTCATGAGTGCTGTTGGACTATGAAAGATAGGTTTGATTTGTTCAACTCAAACAAAACTATATCTCTATTAGGGAAGTCATGATGTCACATTTTTGTGTTGCAATTAAAACAATTCAACAATTATTCATGTTTACTGAGACCTAAACCAAACAACAGTGAAATTGTTAATTTTGGTTAATTTCCATTGTCTAACACGTCACAATTCCTCAATTTTGTGACCAGCTTTACAAAATCAAACTTTCTTAACGACAAACTTTATGTATTTTTAAGAATATTGATTAAATTCAAAATACTATGATTCACTTCTAAAATGGGCACTATAATTGTTCCATTCTTACTAGGGATGCACTGATCCATCTTTTTCATATCCAACCGATTTTGATGCTTGGGCTTATCCGCTGATACCCCATATCAACCGACACCTCTGCAGAGACTGAAATTTGTATTTATTTTCTTAAAACAAGAATGACTTATGACAAAACTAATCCAAACGGGTTCTGCAACTATTCTTTCTCCTTCAACTAATGACATGACAGCTTTATATAAACAAAACCCCAAATATCATGAGACGTTCTGGACCAACAAGGGCCTGTAAATAGTCTTAATAAATCAATTTATCAAATTTAAAGGCTCAACCAGGATATCGGCTGAACCAATATTCTGAAGTCGATATCTGATTCAACAATTGTTTACATATCGACACTGATATTCCGTACCGGTATCGGTGCATCCCTAATTCTGTATTATTATCCATTAATATAATCTTGACGTCCCTATCCCCCACAAACAACACAATGCAACACTGACATTCCAGTCAGCCTTGGTGTAAATTGGCAAAGCAGCTCATGCGTTCCCATAATGTGCCCTTTTATTAAGTGTGTGAATTTTTAAGCAGCGTTAACTAAGTGCAGCCACCAGTGAGAGGCAGATGGGGCCGATAACGTAGTGATGTACTTATGTAAGAGCTGCTCTGTCTCCGCGGCAGAGAGGGAGAGAAAAGGTGCAGAGTAGATGGGCGTCCTGGGACAGAGGGGATTGATGTGGTAAATCAGAGGGAATTGACTTGTTGTCCTGACTTTGATGAACTCTTCTCCCTCTTTAACCCATCTCCTGCAGCCGCCTGCGTCTGGGGCCGGAGCCAAAACACACATAATATAAACGCAATAAATCCTACATTTGGACAGAATGGGGAAAGCCTATTAAGCCAATCTATGTCAAGGGGTATAATAAACTTTAGTGAATAAAAACTGTTTATGTCATCATTACTCTACTTAATATAAACATGAACTCAAATTAATTAACTTAACTTATTTGACTGAATGAAATGCAAACTGTGATTTAGATACACATTATGTTCAATGCATGGCCTTATCAGCCAAAATAATACACTTTCAAACTCTATTTCGATATTGCGGAATGGGCTCGAAATATGGTACCAGATTTGATACTGCAATGATAATATTTGGTCTTTCTTTTAGATAATAGACTGTCATTTTCCTACAAAATAATAGTACATTCCATATTAATATGTTAACATGTGGTCTTATTATATACTAGTTTTGACAAAGCACATGATCAATCTAAAACTGTTCAGGAAAGGTCAAATTTTTTTTGTATTTATGTAACTTTTAGTATTGATATTTGCTTAGTATCTACTATGCTGTATCTAATACTAGTTTTAGATTGAGTAACTGATTTTTGATACTTTTGACAAACCTAATTAGGCATAACATTATGACAAGTTGCCTTGAATGTTTCATCAACAATTTAAAGGAAAAAATATTATGCATTTTTTGTATTGTTTTTAGCCTTGAAACATCCTCTTGAGTACCTTTAAATTGCCATCTCATGTTTTGAAACAAACTACACGCCATTATCAAGTTAGCAGCAGCAGTTATTGTGTTTAGACGGAAGAAATGCTCAGAATGAGTCTGGTGATGATTTAAGGACTTAAAACAGCAGAAGATTCTCGGATAAGTGACGTATGAAATCTGAAAATATGTCCCAGAACCAGGAAGTTCAGCATGGAGTGTTTTTGATGCTCGGAGGGGGGAGGATTTTCTAATAAACATTCCTCAAAACAGCGTGAATGCAAATGAATGCAACACCAGGTGTGTTTTTGATGACGGAACATTGTTAGAACAGGGTTAAAAGCTCAAAAAAGTCACTGTAGTAGAATATGTGTCCTTTAAACTACACACTTTCACTCTCAAATTTGCAACCAGCTTTGGATCAGTTGTTGATATGAGCAGCCATTTTGGAGATGCTCTGACCTAGTTGGCAGAATTTGGTCCCTCAAATCCAATTTTTTCTGTTTCTAGTACATCAACTTTTATGACAGAATGTGTTTTTACTGCCTAAAACATCTCATTTAATAGGCACCGTGATGGAGGAATTAGTTACGCATTTCACATTTCAAAGTTTATACTGAAGAACAATAGGCTATTAGGGGTACAGATTGTTCATTGTGTTAGCATTTTATTATTCTTTTAGTAACTCGATAGCACCAGTAGTAAAGGAATAGGAATAGGACATTTCTGTTTTTGTTTCCAAACACAGCCATCTTAAGTGGGATTACAATTTTCTGTTTCTCAAACTAGGTTAATTTATTATTTTTAATTGTTAATTGGATCTGAACTTTGCATATATTTTGCGAATCAAACAAAGGATCGCTTTCAAACTAAACTGAACTTTCAAACAAACTTGAACTGACAGAAAGCCAAATGAACTTTCAAAAGGCCTCAAACTAAACACTTTTTTTTTTTGTCTGTTGCCTATCTGCGATTTTATTTAACTTATATTATGTATTTCCTGGCTTATAGTGGTGCATTATTTAACAAATGTATTATTTAAAACAGTTTATCAATTCAACTAATTTCTGTGTTTTGGCTTTCATTCACCACAAGCTCGATGAACCTGGTGTTCTGTCTCAGTCATATGCAACCCATTGTAATAACTCTCTCGATCCCAAAATAAATCCTAGAAAAGAATAATCGTAGTAGTAGTAGTTGTAGAAGTAGTAATAGCAGTAGTAAGTAAGTAAACAATCAATGTTGAGAGAATCTAAAGCCTTGGAACAAAAACAAGCTGTAAGGCAGTTTCACTACATGCATATTAATATGACGATTCATTTTGGGATTCTCAAGAGCGCCATTTGGGGATTTTTAAAGAGCCAGACTAAACAGCATAAATAATATATGAAAAATAAGTATACAGCAAATTAAAGAGAGTCGCAAATGCCAGGGGAAAGCTGCAGTATCAATGAGATGGCTTTCGGTTCATATGAGGATTTCAAACGTTGTTAAGTTCATCACTCAGAAATGTACCTGATAAATTATGCACTTTATATTCGAAAAAAACAGTGTCAAAACCCAAACAACACTTGCCTACACTGTCAGCGGCAAATATCAATCACCGTCACGTCAGAAGTGAGCATTCATTTGTATTATGTCAAACAAGATTAAATGTGACAACAAGGAAAACAAAATAAATGGCTTTTTTGAAGAGGCGGGTTGCCAGATTTGAGAGGTGCAAATATTTGTCCCCCTTTTCAGACACGCCGCTCCTGAGTTTGGGGCGCTCGTGTCGGGAAATAAGAGGCGGATCTCAGCAGTGGTTCAGATAATCCCAGAGGTGTACAGCGGGAACCAGGTCAAGCCGGTCAACTTAGGACAAACTACAAAACAATGTGTCCTACCAAACTTATTTCAGACAGGATTATTAGTAAAGAGTTTCCATTTTGGCTTCCATTAAAAGTTCCTGTTGTCAAAATTAGAAATGGCTCAAACATATTGCACTGCTTTATATTTTAATTAGCACTAAAGGGACACAATCAGACTTGTTCTTCCGCAGCAACAATGTTACGCAAGTTTGAGGATTTAAAAACTTTAAAAACGTTGTATTCATTTACTTTGTTGTGCAGTGAATTTTTTTGTTCTATCCTTTATTATCCATTATCAATACAAACACGTTCTTTTACCCCTGTGTTAATATTTGTCATTGTCCTCATTGTCTTACTTACACACCAAACACAAAAATGTATACAAATATTTCTCCTTGAAACTTCAAAAAGTCATTATCTGACTTTTTGAACCTTGAGTCACGATCATGTTTTAGTGTGAATTAGCCCTGCCCACTCACTCCTTGCATGACACAGAAACAACTGTCTGGGATATTGTTGTGAAGTTGTTTCCATTTAGTTCCCCACTCTCTCCCTCTTCTTACTTTTTGACACACTTGGAAAAACCAGCATGAGTGAGACAGCGTAAGGCTTTTTTTTTAACTCCCATGTTTATGTGAACAATAGGGTCAACTGTTGTCAACTTAAGACATTCCCTATGCATTGACTACTTGACTTAACGTTGACATGGTGCTGGCAAAAGCTCTTAGAATGCTTAAGATCTAGTGCAAAAAAAAAAAAAAGGTATAAGAGAAGTATTGATAAACAGCATCTTCATAAGTGAAAAGGCAGATTAAACCGCTCAGTAACTCCAAAAACTCCATGCAGCAAACTTAGTCCATGCTTTCTCCTTTCTGCTGTGGTCTCTATGTAAATCCTTCTGATCCAAATAAAAATAATGTGTCGATCAATAAACAACTAAAGGACTATGAACAATGTACCTGATTGGACAAAAAGAGGTGACCCTACTTCTGGATTAGCAAATCCCCAACAAAATGTTTTATAAAATACATATTATAGGTTTTTTTAGCTGCTTTTACCACACACTGCTCGATATAAAGAGCAATTCTCTTGACTAGAATTTTATGATTACAATTGTTATTTTTGATGAATACATACCTGTAAACAATGCACACAATCAATTTATAAGCATTGTAAACCCCACACTGAGCTTGGGCGTGCATTATTTACCTCCAGCACACTCCCGTATATATATATTCCACTCTTTATATTGAATAGTACACTATATTCACTTTCTCGTCTGTCACTCCCGGCTTCCTTTCCACAGTAATATGCAGTACATCCCATTTATTTATGTTTGCCGAGTTATTTATCAGCATACGGAGATGCCTATCCAGCTTATCTTGCACAAACCGGGGCAAAAGACGCTGCTATTCTGTCCATGTGCTTTCAGGCATCCAGTGAATGCCGGCGTCGGATAACTGTGAAATGGTAGGAGGAAAAATCGAAAGTTAAGAATGCAAGCCCCACACTGCTGAGAGCGCTGTGGACCCCCGAAACGCCTTATCGCACAACCAAAACACGTATCAATTATTCAACAGGTACAGCGCGAACCCAGCTACAGAGGCAAAGGCATGGAAGGAGAGGAGATGGGAGCAGATACATTCTACACGGGACTCACAAAGGAATGCGGCGTGGTTTTTGTTATATCACGATTGTGTTGCCGATGTACTGTGCATTCATCTATACCGGGCCTTTTACATTTTGACAGTAACGGCATCAGTGACAATAGGCCGAAAGTTTGACAACTGCGAGGAAAGTTTGCAGACATTTTTATTTGCTACTTTTTGCAAGAAATGATTCAGAGAGATTTGCAGTTGAATGGTTGTTAGATGTTTACACCAAACGTCCTCACATCCTGGTTATGTTGTGATGTTGTACTAGCAAAGATTTGTAGTTTGTGAAGTAATAGTTTCAAGCACTAAATGAGTTGTTTTAAGAAATGAAGCTATAAATACAACAAGGACCAAACAATACTTGTAACTAGAGATGTAACAATATCCAGGCCTGTCACAAAAACACATTTTGAAGTGCGATTTATCACAAAAACACAAGCTGTATGAATAAAGAGCTGAATGAAGTCATTTGTTAGTATCATTTATGAGTTGTATTGTATACTATGGATTATTCAAACCTCTTCATCAAAAATGTTAATATACAACCAAAAAAATAAAAGGTTTCCTGTTTCCCAAAGAAAAGATAAATACATATTGCGCCAGTCTCTGTTGACAAGTCGATATAGTCATTATCGTGACAGGCCTAAAGATATACAAATCTCTCGTTAATATTACGACAATATTTGTAGATATGCTATTTCTTTCCTTTTAAAGTGCCTTGACAAGTCTTTGGTATGAATAATTACTGTCATAGTCCAAAGAGTTGCTAAAAATGTTATGCCTTCATCTTGTCTGCTCCTAAAATGGAGCAAAGGATCATGGCCTATCTTAGCTGTTGTTCCCTCTGTTTTTTAGTTCTAGTTGTATCAAAACAATGGATTCAAGCAAACAAGCTTGTATTAATACCTTTAACCTGTTAAGGTGTAGGTGCTTTGCAACGTGACAAGTGTGTTTACTTTTGTCTCACAATCATCAGAATCAGAATCAGAATCAGAATCAGAAGCGGTTTATTGCCATTGTCAGTTAATTCACAAACATAGGAATTTGCTTCGGCGTAGGTGCAACATAAAGCAAAAAATATATAAAAAGGCATGCATAAAAATTAAGAATAAAATAGACTAAGATAGACTATATACAGAATGTACAGTTGGCAGACAGTGCCATGTGCAAATGTGTAGTGCAAATAGATTGTTCTTATATAATATATGGTTAAAGTGGCAGTTGTTATAAAGTGTTCATGAGTCCAACGGCAGAGGGAAAGAAACTGTTCTTGTGGCGGGAGGTTCTGGTCCGGATGGACCGTAGCCTCCTGCCCGAGGGGAGTGGCTCAAATAGTCCGTGTCCAGGGTGAGAAGGGCACCTTTGAATTCATATCATCAAGTTTCTAACCAATTACGTATTTTTCCAGGTCACAATTAATCTATTTTGAACACCTTTATTTTTGAAGCCAAATGATAAGAGGAAATAGTCTTTCTGAGCCACATTCATGCATAAACAATTTTACATTTTCTGTGAAGGCATTGTATTGGCACTCTGTTTTTGTGCAAGAAACAAGTGACTTCAATGATAGAAATGTGAACTAATAAAGTTTTAGATTTGTATTATATATTGCAACTGGTGTCATAAATGTACCAATGCCCTCCAACGCATGTTTTCCTTTTTCTATCACAGTACAGTATCCCATTGTCTTGTGTTTCTTCTGGCTGGGGACTACAGTGCACTGCAACAGCTAAAACGAGCAGAAGTTCAGTGGACCACTCGAGGACTCTCTAGACAGACTAATAACGCGGCCTGTGAAAAATGACAGTAGGCTAAATAATATTGTGAAAGGTCGAGCGGTCATTGGCTCAGAAGAAGGATCTGAGTTTTATTAGTAGTTTTATCTGACCTTTGCTTTCGCTGCTCAGAGATTAAAAAGCAGCTTTTCACACAAGACGTCCGGCCCCAATGTGGGATCTGTTGTACAAATATTATGGTGGCGGGGGACGTGCAAACAAACATAAGAAATCTACACAAAGTTCACCAAAGTCTCTGCTGTACACGAAGCCAAAACACTTTAAAGTTTAAGACAGAATAAATGGAACCCTATGGAAATGTTTAATAGTATACATTTAATGAAATCTCAACAGGCATTCACAATATAATCAAGATAACTATCGATAAAGTTTTTTTTTTCCTTTTTCCTCATACTTAGTTTGTTTTTTTCTCATACAAAGTTAATGGCACAGCTGCTAGGGATGTCTAGAATATTTGTTCATCGATAATTGTGATTATTCAGGTCACATTATAATGCCAAAGACTAATAACTAATCCATGTGACCATTTCAAGTCATTTCAATTCTACAGACTCCAAAAATATATGGGCTATTTCACATTTTATCTTTACTTTATCATTCAGAAGATGCTCACGATACGATACTACAATATTGCGATACATTCGAATTGTACTGCTGTCACAAAACTATTTGATAAATTACACCAAAAGAGACTCATGGCTGTAAAGCGATACAGTAACCCAAAATATTGATACTCTATCACCAAATTTAGTATCGCGATAGTATAGTATCGATAGTGATATTTCGATGTTTTGGCACACCCCTAAATATAACTACAACCGCCACTTCTTCCATCTGTCACTGCAGGTATTTTTTACAATGTACAACTTAATAACATGTGTAAGACTGCAAAAACACAGCAGTCACAATCCAGTCGAGTAATGAAATCAACGTTTTCCCAGTCGTGCTTGAATCTGATACTTGTTTAAATGAAACTGAAAACTGTTGTTGCGAGCTTATCTCACACAGCTTCTGCACGTATTTCCCATACAGTTCTGTCAGCACTTTTCGATAGCAACTGAGAAGTCAACGTACACCAAATTCCTATTTCCTGATGACTTGCATGCAGTTGTGTCCAGATGTATCATGGGAATAAATGGGAGGTGTAGTTCTTTTGTTGTCTGTGGACTGAATTGGTTCCTGCTGGTTTTGCCCCGTTTCTAGTCTCACAGTGATGAAGTACTCCTCGGCTCTGCCTCTGTAACTAACACACAGACAGGAGACGGAAATCAATCACGCTATATCCACCCTCGGGGAAAGAAAGCAATAAGTCCCTTTTCTAAAAATATTCTGCCAAAGACAAAAATCCCTTTAAGTTTGGAGTATGTGGCGTTGCTATTGGGCTTGATAATGTTAGGATGAGTAATACTAGTCCTTTCTGAGTCAGTGAGTCAACTGTTTCCAATATCACGTCCAGACTCAAGTTTTTTTTAGAAAGAGTAGTTTTTCACAGCTTTAAAAGAAACTAGTGACAGCGATAGTACACCAGAATTCATTGCAGTAGTAGATTTATACATAACCCTATTTCCACACTGCATTATCTTTAATTTGTATATTTTTACCAATTAACCAGAGCATGTAGTACAATATAGTAGCATGTGGCTACTACTAACTCCAGGTGTCAGCAAACAAATGACCCGTTTTTGCTTAAAAGACAGGGCACAAATAATGTGTTGGGCTCTGCTGATTTCTTGCCAAGCCTATTTGTGAGTGAAACTAAAAAGATGTTCCACCAGTTTGATTTTAACCATAGTAAATATAGCTGTTGATTACTGGCACCATGATTTAACATGCACTAATTACAATCTCCGTGCAATCATTTCTGATTTGCTAAGTGCTCTAAACTGTAAAGATAAATTAATCTGGCAAGACAATTTGCATCTACCTTTCAACTAATTGGAGTCTAAATTACACTACCATTTTCACAATTATCCTTTTAAATGTGAAAACAAGAAATGTGCTCTTTTATTTCAAGGTCTCAACATCATAAGGTGCACTGCGTAGCTTTAGTGGAGTCTCCATAAAGATGTTATTGCTTTGCCTACAAGGTTCGTCCACATTTAGACATAATGTATCTCCATGGAAATAAGTAGCACCACACAGGTCAGCTCTGTGGAGAGGCGACCCCACTCACAGCAAGAATGCATGTTATATAAGATGTTTTGAGCTATAAAAACACACAGAATCAAATACAATTGTAGATAAATAACTTCTATGCCAACAAACCTCTACCAGAAAAGTTACATAGTGCATCTTCAAAACCAGCTATCTTATCTTTACTTTTATTAACTGTATAACAACATGCCTACAGTAATTATGGTCTTAGAATGTGTGATTAGCATATTTCCCTGCTGTGCAATGAATAAATGTATCTGACTATCTCATCTCATCTTTAATTCCTGCTGGTTATTACATTTCCAAACACACACGGTTATTTTTTATAGCTCTAGTGTTGGTAATAAAGGCATGTTTTTCCTTCCAGGGTCTGTTCTGCCATGTTGGCCTGCGCTGTTGCTATGATCCGGGATGCACTGGTCTCAATGGGGCAGGTGCAGGGGAGCCGTTTATTCACACGGGACCTTGGCACTGTGGGTCGACTGCTGCTCAAGGTTAACCACTGGCAAATAGATTCAATGTTGGGAAAGGCTGGACTGAAAGATTTTGTGCCATTGTGAGATGTGTTCAAGCTCCAGCCACAACGGGGGAGGGAAAGAGACCAGGAAGAAGTGAAAGGAGGTTACACGCAGTGAGCTTTACCCCTGGATTAAAAAGGTCTAACATGAATGTCATTATCAGTGTAGAGGTGGGGAATATATCAAAATTGAGGAAATGCCATGAATGTTGTTATGAATGTATGAATGTGTGTGTTTGGAAATGTAATAACCAGCAGGAATTAAAGATGAGATGAAATAGTCAGATACATTCATTCATATTGAGTATATCATTTATAGTATATAATGCTAAAAGAGCTGATTAAAGATAACTAGTTATGTTTGGATTATGTCGATATTTCTGCACTTTTGATATTATTGAAATCTCATATTTGTCTGATAAGTAAACCTTAACTAATATGTTTAAAGATATTTATGTTGCATTGACTTTATATTGTCTGACTATTGTTTTTGGGACATTCATATCGTCAATACTGCTATATCAATGCTAACTAAGTTTGTTACAGTTGATACTGAAGATGCAGAAATATAGTATATTAACGTTTGGGTATGGTTAAGATGCCAGTACAGCACTGAAAGATGAGCTAAGGTAATACTGGTACCAAATATAAAAAAATAAAAATGGTACAGAAAACTAGTACTATCCCTGAGTTTCAGAAGATGATTTCGGACTGCTGCCATTGCCACAACTACTTCTGCTACTGCTAACTCTATCACTGCACTGTTGCATATTTATACTCTTTTATAAATTATTATTATTATGTTTTCTCGGCACCTCGCAAATTACCTTCTAAAAGACAAAGTCCAGCTGCATGACTTTGATATTTTAAAATACTATAAAAACAATATTTTCTTGTAAGACGCAATCAAAACAAAACAACTCCTTCAACATTTTGCTGTAAACTTTTAGCACAGTCAGAAAATAAACCTTTTTCTAATTAGTAGATGTGAAATCACTGTTTTTGCAGGTTGTAATTAGCAGGTAAGAGTTAATTGGTGTTAAATTGGAACTAAAAGGAAAGAACAAAAGTGTGGTGGAGACAGGATCAGTGGGACCAAACACACCACAGGGCCAGTATTAAATGGCATTTCACGCTCGGCACAGCCTCGTCTCCTCCACTTGTTTGTTCAGCACCAAAACAATTGCTGCTCATTAATTGCTTCTCATTTTTTCCGTTTGCAGAGTTTCAGAGCTCCAAGCTGTAATTATTTTAAGGCTGTTATGCATTTATCCATGACTAGCTGCTGGAAAAGACGGTGCAGGAAATTGTTGTTGAACTTAAAGATGCATTTAAATATTCTACTGCCGCTTGATTTCGTGTTCGTGTGTGTGACCTACAAAACTGTAAAAGAGCATTAACAGTAATTATATTAGTCATATCAAACTGTACTTTAACTTAACTTCAGTTCATAAGCTTTGTCTTGTATAAACAACGTTTATAGCCATATGGAGGTTTTACTCTAGACAATATCCTTTCCAAAGCATTTCTCACCATTTATTTATGCTGCATTAAGGCCATTTGAACAGAATTAGTTTGAATATATTGAATAGTATTTCAAGCTCAGAGGTCCTCAGGTAAATTTAGTCTGTGTTCATGTCTGTGATTTTGGCGTCTCTCCGGTCCATGTTACATCCAGATTTTAAATAAATGAATACTATTAATCTGCCATGGGCTGTTCTCTAATCCAAATACCATTTTTTCTACAATTAAAAAGTAAAAAAAACACAAAACAAACAATCAAAACATGATCTGGAAGCACAACCCCACTGCCGCGTCAAGACTGTGCAGCATGAAGGTTCTTTGGAAAAGTCTGGGTTGTTGTGTAACACAGTTTGGCTCCAGAGTCTTTATCAGTGTGAGTGGATTAAAAGACAGAGGCTACATAATAAATACTGTATGATCACAAACAATGTCTATGCCACAGTACAGGTACTTAACGCTAAAAGAAGAAATGTTAAGGACATGAATGAATTAAAAGGCTCTTGTCGTGACTCAGTGTTTATCAGTCTGGAATTTATGGAATAAAGTCCATATTGACATTGCTAAACCGTCCGAATGCACAGAAAATGCAGTTTTTATTAAGTCTGGCGTGTATGGCTAAAAGAGTCAAAGAATTTTGACCACTTTGACCAATAACAATTTCTTATTTTAATGTATTATTAAGAAACAAATGAACGTGGCTGGCAAACCTACTTTCAGGAACATAAACAGGACAAACCTTTACACAAAAAAAGTCTTTTTTTTCCTTCAAAGTCCAAAGAGCATGCTTTTAGTGAAAGCAGATTGGCTGTGGACCTCTCAGTTGAAAAGCCCCAAGCTGATCATTGACTATTTAAAACAACTGGATCTCAATTTGATTATAATTGGACTAATTGCACAGTCTTATTTATTTCTAGGCAGTAATATTATGATCCTTAGCACACAGCCTTATCAGCGCTCAGCTTAAAGAAAGGCGTTAGTGTTTGACCTTGAGACAAGCCTCTAAAGGCCGTTGCAGTTCTGTCCAATCACGTGGACCCCCACCTCCACAACCGCTGCGTGTTTCATCCCGCTCGCATTACCACTATAATTGATTTCCATATGAGCTCCAGCGCAGTCATCACCTCCCTCAGCCCGGGTGATTTAGTCGGCTAATATAATATCCGCACACAGTGGTCTTACCGTCTTATTTTGTGTCCTAATCTCTCTGAAAAATGTCACTCGGGAAGTCGGTGCAGCAAGATCAAATTTGGATCAATCTCAAGCGCTCAATTACCCCAGCATTTGGCGCTTCACGACCCGGATAAACAGTTTGTCACTAATCCATATGCTCTTATCACCTACTGTCAACAAATGCACGCACGAGACGTAAAGAGAGCAGTGGTAGTGTCTAATTGTTGGGATGTATAAGGTTGACAGAGGCCTGAAGGCAGCGTGTATATGTGCCAACCCAAGTGTCAGGCCTGATACAGCGACGACTCCATCTGACATTAGACAGTGGCAGCGAGACATCATTTGAACGGTTTTACATCTTTATTACAGACAGGAGACGCACTCTGAGTATTACAATGTGAAAAGAACTGATGGCAGAACAGATTTTATTTTGGAAGTTTGTGAGTTATTAGATGTTGTCGCAGCTTTCAGGGTTTTATGCCTTTAAGTATAATCTTCAACCCCTTCAAATGCTCTTAAACCAGCGAAACTCATTAACATTAACACAGGGAATTATTCACAGTTTTGTCTTCTATGTTGATCCAGTATTATTAAAAAAAAAATAACCCTCTCCTGTGAATTGAGGAAACACCCTGACTGCAATTTTTTTTAATCATTTTTGACCTTGGCGTCAATGCTTCGTGTGCTGGTAGTAGTAGTACTACATTATTTCTTCTTTCTGACAAAACAAGCACATGGAATACAGTGATAATTTGTGATGTGGTCAAATCAAGGAGGGCAATGTTTTTTTTAAAAGAAGGGTTAAGTGAGTAAAATGCAGGACTGAACGATAGGACTGCAAGATTAATTGCAATCAGATGGAAATCACAATTATAATGGACATAATTAGCAAATCCCAGTGGCTGCAATTTTTGAGGTACCATAATTTACTCCACAAACAACTTAATATCCTGCCTTATTCTCCGTAAAACTAATTTAGACCTTTCCAAACATCTGAAATGACAGCATTGTGAAATACATGGTATTCTTTTATTATTTTTTAACTTCTACTTTAAATAAATGCTGTGCACTTGGGACTGTCTTTTCCAGTGTGTTTTTTTTTTTACTTTTTATATTGCAAAAAAAATAAATAAAACGTTTTCAGACCTGTTTCAGTGTGTAAGCTTTGAACAGAATCCTATTATTAAAACACAAATTCAGAAATCACAAACACACAATCACAAAACTGGTCAGAAAAATTAGTCATATTTCCCAAACTGTGCAGCCCTATAGAAATAATATTGAATCGTCAAGCATTATGATTACAATAAACACATCTGGAAGTGTTAAAATTAAAGACAAGACTGACATATGAATTCCTAAACAAATCCAAAAACCCATGCATTAAAAAATGTCAGTATAGAAGTCTAAACTACAGAGTTAGCAGGGTTTATACAGTATATAAGATGAGATATTTTGTTGTTTGCAGAAGATTTAAATGCAGTCTTTGCAATTTGCAAGCATTTAAATAATTATTTTGATTCAATTGCGATATACAGTATGTGGCTGCTTTGATACTTGTGTGCATTTTGAAAAATGTAAAATACTTTTTGCACAGTAGGAATATGAGTAGCATAGAGGTAGAGGTAACATTAAATACAACTGTTTATAGTCTTGACTCAGACTCCTAAAGTCACAGTCTAATGATCTTAATACATGTGACAAGACTTGCTATGATCTTTCTTTGCCTAAGCTGTTTGACGTATTTAGGACAGCTTTGAGCACATTCATTTTAAGTGTAGCTCAACACATTACAGTCCACAGCATATTTTATCACTCATTTGAATGTCATGAATAGTGCATTAAACATGCCCAAAGTTGTAGAACAAAGAAGGCGATAACATGAAACAATACACAGAGGAGTTGTCCCAGAAATACAAAACGAGGTGGAGCCGACATAAAGATAGATAAAGGAACACACAGGTGGAGCTAATGTAATGTCTCCAGAGACCACCGGGCGGCAGGAGGCGTGGCCAGTCTGAGGGTACTTTTAAATATGCTCAACAGACATAACTGCTTTTTATTCCAGGCTCGACTGTGTCCCTAAATAATTGATGTTGTCGGACAAAATATGAATTTACCCTGCCGCTTGTTCATTAAAATGAACAGAAGAGCCAGGTGTCTTGTGATTTTAATTACAACATTTGAACTGGATATGACCTTGAGCTTTCAAGTAATATAATACAAATATGAAACATTGTTGAGAATCACTCAATTCACCATCAATTGAGTGGAATCTCCATGTCTTTTCAAGATCCTTGTATCATGTTTACAAGCGCTCCAACATTCTGATTATTATCGGATTTCTACAGTTTTTAGATCATTTAAATGTAAAGAGTTATACCTTATGTGAGTAATTTGATTTCTTTCTGATTGTTCACAACTCTGCAGATTTTGAGAGGGAAAATTATGTAAAAAGGGAGAACTCATGTGGCAAAGACAAAAATGATTTATTATTTTGAACTGAAATAACTTTTTGTTGTTGTTGTTGTTGTCGCCAGATCTTTTTGCTGATCAGACGTGTGCATGTTAATCTGATCTGATTATTGGGGTATCTGATTATTCTAGTTGTTAGATTTTTACTGGCCACATAAATGTACCAATTTGCTGATTTGGATGTTATCTAGTGTGCATGTTGTTGGTTGATGTGGGAAGTGCCCAAAAGCAAACCCACCTCGACACTTAGAGAAATGCGAAAAGACCTGAGAGCTGATCTCATGGAACCATCTTCTTGCTGTGAGGCGAGTGCTAACCCCTATACCGCTGTGTCACCATTAATTAAGCATTAATTTTAAGCAATATGGCCTTCCGTTCTGTTTGATACTTGAACCTCAACTCACATTTTTAAAGTTTTAGCACTCTTTGTTGTATTGGATCATCGTTACCAGGACATTGTCAAAAAATACCCAGCTAGTTATTTTCTCTGCATCGCCCACCCCTATTGTTACTATAGTGACCAATCTGAGACCTATAGTTGAAAAAGTGGCACTAAACGCTTATTTTAGACTTATGACACATGCCTGAGTTTTGCTTTTAAAGGAGGAACTGCTGGTGCTTTTTATGACGAACACGGCGCTGCTCTCGGTGCCGTAAATTATTCATTATACCTATTAATAGAGTATGCTTAAAACGTAGCGGTGAAAATCCAAACAGAAAACGCGTTGGCTCGATCACAGCCCAGAGCCGTACACAAAAGTGACTGCGTATAATGGTTTGTTTTTGTTCACGCTTCTATCATACGCACATGACTAAAGCGACAGAGAACTGGTGGAGTGTGAGACAGCGGCAAAGTCAAGTAAGGGAAACCAAATCCAGCTTCAAACGCACTGGGGAGACAAAGCTCGGGCGCGTTCCCAAAAAGCAGAAAGCCAGGATCCAGTCGGCCTGCCAGGACTGTCCTCTCCGGCACAGGCTGGCGACACGCGCAGGCCAAGAGCAGCGACCGACTAACAACAGACAAAAGGAAGAGGACAGAGGCAGTTTCATTACACAAAGAAAGACGCGAGCATAAGATAGACATTTTGATGCTGGTTTGCCTTCAAAATAATGCTTTTAAGATGTGTGTTATATCATTTTGCGCATATTGAGCTTATTATTTCATATTTCGTATTGGGGTTTGATACGTGAGGGTTGACCAATGAATGTGTAGCTTCTTCCACTACAGCCTGTAATGCGTATCTTCCTTTGGTTGGATCAGTCCACACATGTAACCTCTCTCTGTCGGTGTCATCAACTTGACCACATTTGTTAGAAAGACCACTCAAACCAGGGAGGCTGCATAATAGGAACATTTTGGGAGATGTTGTGACCCACTTGTGGTCTGCAGTCCGTGGATGATGTGTTTTTATTAGTCAGCTAATATGTTAACAGGATTGTAGATCTATTCACAACAAACGAAAGAAGAAAGCCGAGAGTGAGTTTGCTGGAGACTTGGGAGGGACTATTTTATCTGCCTTTTTACTTGTGAAGATGCAGTTTACTTCTCTGTATGCAAAGTTGTTTTGATGTGAGACTAGGACTTACTTTAGAAGTCGACTAGACAGAGATTTTATTTTCATTATTAGTTGACTATTGTACAATTATTATCAGTATTGAGACTTTTAAAAATACATTATCAACGAAATAAAATGTGTTATTGATGAAAATCAGTAACTGTTAATAATTTTTGACATTTTGCTTTAATAATAGCACAGTCTTTGTGATAAAAAGGTCTTTTAATATGTGTTTTAGACACCATGTGGTCCAGATAACAATTACGAGTCACAATTAGTCGATTGATCGCTGCAGTCCTACACACGAACCATAAAAAATGTGTGAGCTTTTCACTTTTTGTCGATTAATCTCTGCACAAGGATTGTTTTTAGAATCAGTCGACTACAGTTCTGACCATCACTAATTAGTCATAATGTAATTGTTAAATGTGGTCAAATGCTTATGAAGATAGGAGGAACTGTAATCTTTTTTTTTTGTCATATTGGGCAACAAATATGTGCCCATTACAGTGTTAATCCTAATATGGTCATATTCAGTGAGTTTCCTGATGCTTCACAATTCTTTGCCTTATTCATTCACTTCACAGTCAGCGATGGCAGGCTTCGACACTGCCACCTCCGATTACCACCAGTCACTCACAGCACTCACCACAGTCATGCATGAGCGAGGTGGACGAAGTGACTTGCCCAAGGACACCACAACAGCATGCACCGGTACAAGCTTTGAACCACCAACCATCAGTGTTTGTAATGCAGTGGCTCTTCTCTGTTGATCCACCTCCTCAGCCTGTCTCGGTCTTACCATTTTGACTATTTTCACCATGGCAAAGGTGACACGCCGAGGACTGTATCTGGGCCTCTCGCACACATTCCTCTCCATGTCCTTATTGTTCCTGACAGGCACATATTTGTAGGAGGAGGCTACAAAGCAAATGCACAAGCCGTCGCCACCGCTGCTGTGTGGGGGTGTGATCCATTTGGAAATTACCAGCATTAAAATTAAAGCTTGTCTCCTTCCAGCTATAACAATGTCCATGCGTTTGCACTGTTGTCTGTGCGCACGCTGACAGCCCTAATCAGCCCTGTGTCAAAACCATTACGTCCAAAGCTTTAATGAGTGGACAGGCCCAAGCTAGTGCCCTGCTCAGGACAACCACGAGCTAATGGATAATGATGTACAAGGGAGGCAGTGGGCAGAGGAGGCAAATGACAAATGGCAGACTGCTATGTTGCAATCAGAGGGATGTTTTTCAAGAAGACACACGGTGAACTTGCAATGAAAGCAAAACAAGACAGCTCGCATGCACTTTCTGACAAAACACAGCAAGATAAGTTCACAGGAGTAGCACCAACTACAGTACAAATGGCAACAAAAAAAAAAAAATCCATTAGGTGGTTAATAGCTATACAGCTGGCCATAATGAAGTAAACAAAAGCTGAAAATGGGTACAGCAATGTGCACTGTAGTGATGTTAAAATCTGTTATCGCTGGGAGGAGCAACATTTAAGGCACAGTAGATTGTTATGAATAATTCCTGATGAATGCTGGTATAGCTACAGCAGGGTGCTGTGGTAGACCGCATATTTGGATTGTTAATGGAAGACGCGTTAAATAGGCGCTGGTGTCAGCTTGAATGAGGGGCTGTTTTGTTTATGCTTCAATGAAGGAAGAGGTTTCCCTAAAAACTATGTAAATAATAAAGTGTCCCTTGATTTGGTGTAAACATGAATTATTCAAATCAGCATCATTAATCTAAATGGCAAATGAGCCAAAACATCCTTTACAATTAGGTTTTATTTTGGCCCAAACTAAGATTTGTTGAATTTAGATTAATGTTTAATGTTAATTAGTGCATAATAATAGAAACAATCATCTGTTCACGTGATTTTGGTAAACCTGCCAGACCATTCAGTGAAAGGGGGTCTAATAATGGCATTGGCAGATGACTCACCCTGCACAGACTCTTTAAGGATCATGATTTGTAGTTTATGATTCAGTCCTGAAAATGGCATTTATTGTCTAAATGTCGCCTGCACTTGAGTTTGTCAGCGTGAGATGGCAGTCAACTGACACAGGCAAGGTCAGCGAGTGGGAAAACTTCCCCACGTTCCCTCGGCAGCCGCGCGCCCAGGAGATAGCGCGCTCCCCTGACGCTCAGGTCCCACCGCTCCCGCGCTGTTTGTGGCCGCTCACGCTCCGAGTCACGCCAACAGGACCCGGAGCGCACACGGGCCACAGCCACTGAACTTTGTCATCAAACAGGCAACTTTTACGCATATGCAGGACCTCTGTTATCGCTTTTCACTTTTCCACAACACACGACCACACGTTCTCATTCGAGTCCCACAAACTGCACTGCGGCACCAGCTCGCTATTTTAAGCATATTTTACACGAAGTAGATAAATATTTAATATTTCTGAACTCCTATCGCCGTGTGAGTAAACACCAGCTTTCAGACCATCTCATTAAGAGCTTCTGGCTACAATAAAACACGTCATACTTTTACTTAGATTAAGACAACCACAGCTCAGCGTCGACACATGAATCCAGAACATGAAGAATGATGGATATCTTACCTCGGCTGAACATGTTGGCAGTGGTTGTGTGGAGCGTCTAGTTGGGTCCGTGCTGGAGCAGCATCCTGGGTAGGTCCAGTGCTGTTTTGATCCCCGCCCGCGGCTGGGTGAAGCCAGGCACGAGCCTGTGGTTCCGGGCAAGTCCAAAGGCCAGGCGTCTCGTGCGTAAAGCGAGAATTGGATGAAAAGGTCTGGCAGTGTTTGACAAGAAAGCTGAAAATTGAATCCCCACCGAGTTGTCGCGTCCTCGTGCAGTTGTCAAATAAAGAAGTAGAGAAAAGACGTAGTTCCGCGACGTATCTCCTGCGCAGCGAACTCTCTTAACACATGCGTAAGTGGATCACATACATGTTGACTCCGGGAGATGTTCGGGTCGCTCTGGATGCGAAGAGCCTGGAAAGTTCCTGTCTTCTTCAGCGTGCTCCGTGTGTCAGTGCGGTCAGGTGCAGCGCTGGTGAGCGGCGTGTGGAGACTGCCGTCTACTGTCTCCTCACACATCCCCCTCCCACCGCGGGATGTGGCTCATGAAAGCGCCGTGTCTATCTCTCCATCCGCGTCCCTCCCGAGTTTACACAGTCACACAGAGCCTCTGTGTCCCGTTGGCGGGGAGCGGCTGTTTATGGAGCACCGCCAGTTCTTGTATTACAAGGGTCTCACATGTGATGGTTTTGTGTAGCCTTAGAACACTCTGACATTCATATCGAGAGGATTTTGAGCCCGCATTTTCTATTATCGAACAGAAGGATTAACAAAAGCAAACAGTTCTCCCTCAGCCTGCTCAGACTTACACTGGTCAGGTCAAATGTTAAAGGAACAGATTGTGAGTCTGCTGCGCTCGGTGGTGACTCTGGGGCTTTTGACACTATTATACAAAATAAAGTAGAGTTAAATGCAAAAAGCTCCGCTTTTCTTCATGGGTAGCCTTTCACAAAGTGACTTTTACTTCTTTTTCTTTCTTTTTTTTTTTTTACACTCCAGATGTCTTTCTCCACGCTCTGGGCGAGGACACAAATCAGCAACACACTTTAGTATTGTATTCAACTAATAAAATTCTAAGGACATGGCTTGTGCATTAAAAGCTATGAAGTAGCCTACACTTTAATACATATGGCCTCTCATTTAAATAAAAATACATGATAAAATACGTTAATTAAACTTAATTCAAATGATAGTTCAAAACAACTTATCAAATACTTTATTTTATTGTCTTCATTATAATTAATTAATTGAATCATTAATACGTACCTTTCGAACTTCCAGATGTTGTGTGTGTTTTTATACATGATACTTCTTGCCAACACTTTTACACAATTGTCTGCAGAAAACCATAAGGCATTACAAGTAAGCACAAAACATCAGACCCATATGAGATACAAATTAGTGTAAAGTAAATAAGTCTCTGCCATGCCACAGGCTCTTTCACCTAAATAAAAGTTCACATTTAGCACAGTTAGTCGTATTGAATGCCCATGAAGTGAACTGATGTGCACCATAAAACTTCAGGCCTATTGTTTTTGTGTTTTTGTTTTGAAGACATTGTGACTTGATTTGCATATTCTGGCAACCTTTTTTTCAAAAGAAACACAACCCAAACCTAGTTATGTTATAATTAGAGACAAGTTGGAGCAATACTTGCAATAGGATGTGTCCTCTCGAACAAAATTATAATAGCCTCTCTTTGCATAAACACTCTTATGTAATATGCACTAAAGCTTCAATTACTGTTTCTTTACCTTCATTTCCTGAGTAAATGTGCTTTATAGCCATGACTAATTCAAATAATTACTCCACTGTTAATGCTGCATCCTGCCTGAGCTGCTTGCTGTTCCTCTCACACTGGAGGAGAATGGGACATTATTTTTAGCAGATGTTTTGTTGTTTTGTTTGACTCATTTAAAATGAGCTTGTCTTGTCTGGAAATGTATGGGCATGTCAAAACTTCAGTGACTACGATATTGCTGCAGGTGAAAATGCATTTTATTTGGTGTTGCACTGATTGTAAAGGTTCTAACATGTAAATGTAGGCTGGTGTGAGTAATTGCTTGCTTCAATACATGGTTTTGTGACTGAAGTGTACGTTTTAGATCTACACTTAAGGTACTGGCACTTAATCACTGCATTGTGAGATAAAATAATCAGAGAAAGATCAGACTGTACAACATTCCGTTTGAGACCATTTCCATTTTTCAATTTCAACAAAATTGGCTAAATCTGTTTTAGAAAACAGAGTCGGGCTCAGTACATATCGTTCACTATACTTTGTTCAATTTATCTAGTGCATGATTTTCTGAGTGTGTTGCTCTTGCACAATGCAAAAAGCTTTTGAAAGATAACAAACACTAAAACAACACGTTTTTGAAATGGGAAGACATTTTAAAGTAGATTAAGACAGCTGTTGTGAGTGATATTTCTAAAAGCACCACACACTGCTTTAAAATAAATCTGATTTCTGCTTCATCAAATGTCAAACTCTGCTAAATTTACAAGATCCTTATAGATCACTGTCAAATGTTAAGTTATGATTATTGTGAGATGAAACCTCACGATTTTACAGATATTGACACCATACAACAGTAAAATCTTCTATTCATTTTTATTTCATTTCCATTGTTAAACACATGATCATTCATCATGTTCAACTTTATTAAATAAAACTTTCCGACTGATAAAAGCTAATGTGACACGAACCATCCAGAAAAATAAAAATAAATACTTGATTTGATCTCTGCAATTATCACATTTATATTTTTGTAGATCATACAATGATATTGTATCAGTATTATTGATTTAGATGGAAAAATGAGGGACAGAGACAGTTCAGGTCCTCACGCTTTCATTTCATTCAAAAAAGAACAACATTGCACAAGTGCATAACACAGTCTCCACCAACCAATAGAAATGAACCTTGTAAAGATTGCATATGTAGTTTTTATACTTTTTTCACATGAAAAACATGAATTGTGTTGTTAACAATAAAATATGAAATTAATGCAGTTTTACAATTTCTGTTTTAAACTTTAAATCGGCGACCACTTTTTAACTGTCACATTTACGCAAATGATCCTGACTTCCCTAATCATTAGATAGCAAAAAATATAAAAATAATAGTTTCAAGTTACTAAACCAACTGTTACGTATTGACATGTTTTCTGTTTAACATATTCTTTTTTCATAATCAGTTCAAATTGTCTAGGTTGGGTTTGGGCAGCACACAAGGTTTATTTGGTGTTGTGTAGGAGAAACAGTTATTGTTTGGCCTCAGAAGTGACTTTTCTTTTTGAACTCTGATCTTCTGTACTTTTAGAGCCGCAGGTCCCACTGTTTGCTTCTTCTTGGTGTGTGGGAAAAACGTTTCGCGATAAATTGTCTCTGGACATTGCTGTGAAATGAATGAGTTTCTGTAAAATGTTGTTGCTATTGTTCATGTCCACAGCTATAAGCCATAGTGCCAATACCTTTCAAAATTATATTTATTGTCCCTTTATGCTTGGACATTTTATTTAGTTAAATGTAAACCTTTTTCATTCCTCTCCTCCTCAAACAAAATCAGCCAATCATGCACTACTTTTGCCCCTAAAACAATCATTTTCCCAGCCATTCCCATTCCCTCTCTCTCCTTTCCCTTCTATCTGTCTGCTCCTGAGCAGAACCAATAGCCACGTCGGAAACTAACATGCACATACATGTGACCACAATGGTACGTCGGAGTTTCAGCACCACAGAGAGCTCCCAGCACCGCTTCAGCCTGTTGATGTCCTGTTCCACTAAGTGAAACAGACACAGACCTGAAACATCCCATAATAGTATGTTTTCCTTAATATTTGTGGGTTAGAATCCCGGACTAGATCTAACACGATCTCTCTGGGTCTGCATGTTCTCCCCGTGTTACCGTGGGTTTTCTCCGGGTTCTGCGGCTTCCCCTCACCGTCCAAACACATGCATGTGTTGGGTTCAATCGGCAACTCTAAATTGCCCTGAGTGAATGAATGTGAGAGTGAATGATTGTCTGTCCATGTCCATGTCTCTGTGTTTGCTGCGACGAGTTGGCCACTGTCCAGGGTGTGCCCCGCCTAAGGCCCAAAGTCACTGGGATAGGCTCCAGTCACCCGTCACTCCTAACGGGAACAAGCAGTAGAAAATTAATGAATAACAAATATCTTATACACCACAATCTACCTTCAGACTATATGTTTTAGTAAAAAGGTCATGTTGACCATTACATAGTAATGACTATCTGCACAAGTCTGAGGCTCCAGCAGCTCCTCTCTTTATTTATAAGTGGTTTATCTCTGGCTTTTGTGTTGGTGCATTATCAATCCTTCAGCTGCAGGAGTAAGAAGCAAGTCCAAGCATCTGCAGCTTAGGACGAGTGCTGTTTGTTTGTTGTCTGTGAGCGAAGTATTGCTGCTTTGTGACGTTATTGAGGAGAGATATCCGGAAGAGAGAGACACGAGAGAAAGTGAGAGTGTCAGATGCCCTCCCTGTGTGTGTTTCACCTCCAGCTCACGGACACTTATCAACACACTACTTTGACTCTTTGTAAACGCTGTGAGTGCTGGCAGCTTTAGTTTTATCAGTGTGTATTTGCGATGTTCACTTCACAACACAATGCAATGAAGCCCAGCTTTACTTGGAGAATAAATTAGCACCAAATAAACAAAGTTAGGCTTCTTTCACTTCGACATTCTCTCTAACCTCCTGAAGTTTCTGCGCTCCCGCGTGTTATCTATCAATTCATTTGTTGAGGAAAGTTAAAAAGTCCGTGTGGAAGTGCAGAGAATTCCATGTTCTGTGGGGAAGGTGCAGTGTATGCTGCAGAGTAGCTGTAGTTTTAACAGGTTCTATGGATTTTATTGGCAAGCTGTCAATAATATAAATAAGAAATCATCTCTAGGGCCATCAGAAATCATTCTCGCGGGCCGGATTTAGCCCCTCAGGCTGACAGTCTGCAACTTGTGCACAAGGCTGTTATTTATAGCTACTTTATTGTGTGCTTAAGTAATGAATGGCTTGAGCCTAAACGCAAACTGAATCCAAAACATACACAACAGGTAAAATCCTCCAGCTGAGATCCTGACTGCGCCCAGCTCAAGATCTGGACAGCTGGGTCCTGCAAATTATTTTTACTATATTCACCTTATTCCGGAAGTTGTCATACGTCGTTTTCAGGCCGCCCAGGAAATCAGTGCGTTGCTGACTTGTTTTTGCTCATGTACATTAAACATTTTAGACAAAGCAATCTACTTTATATAATGTTTTAGCGAGAGACTTTTCCCTCGTTGGCCATTTGTGCGAACACCGTTAGCGTCAAACCAGAAGTCCCTTTACTTCAAGAGGATCATAGACATAAAAAGAGGCAAAAGTGGGCGAGGCAGAATAAGGTAAATACTGTATTAATAATTGTACCAAGCGTATTGGTACCAAGCATCATGATGATTAATAAAGTGAATGATTAAAATACATGGATTTAGCAAATTTAACTGTACCGTCAAAACTTTGAGGCGTAGATCTCAATAAGAAACACGCTAACTGTTTGATGCTGCATTTATCAAGCGGGATATCTGAAAAAAATTTGAAATATCTACTTAGGGCCAGGGTTTGTACATACCTGCTCTAATCAATTGAACATATAATTCATCATAATTGTTTGACACTTCAAATCAATGTCACTTATTTAACTTTAATTAGTCTAACAAGTGGAAAAGAATCTCATTAGTTAGAAAGTGTATTTAAATGTCAAAAAGTGTTAAAGTAATTGCAGCCTTGAATTTTATTTTCAGCTCCACATTTCTGAGGCTTTTCTTAACGCTCAATGTACAATTGACATTAGCTTTGTTCTCAGAGCGTTTGACACGACAGAAATAAGTTCCTTTTGTAGCATTATCATCACAAAATCTATTGGATTAAGTGCGAGTTCAGTTAAAGGTGCACTTTGTGAAATTTCCTGGTGGGGGTTGTACGTTATTGCTTTGCCTAGAATGTTCCACAGTCTGACTTTAACATAGCTGCTAATTTGTGAACATCTCATCTCCAGTATTGTCTTAACATGAAGAACATAATATATGACTTTTTTCACCTCATATTTACAGAGTTTAGTGCTTGATTCTACATACATTTGGACCGTTTCTTAATCCCAGGATATGATATTCTGGGATTAATATCGTCACCAAGGTGTTGAAGCACATTGGCGTCCATGATAGAATAAAAGACTTTTAATTTTATCACATCAGAGTGCCTCGGATCCTTCTTTCACTACGTTTCTTTGATCTTTGAAGAGCACTTGGATTTTCAGAACATTCAACCTCAACCCTGCGCAGCACTTGCTTTGTCTCTTTCTGTATAGGATATGAAGAACTGACAGTAAAAGTTACAAATAATTAGCTAATTATTTTCCTCTTATGTGTACATTTTTACAATACTAATTCAACACCAAAAAACACAGTACCTTTGCTCTTCTAATATGATGCAAAATAATTTCTCATAAGGTGTGGCGATATAATTTCTGCTCTGTGTTGCAGCATAGTCTCTTGTGCCTCACTCAACTCTCCGTTCTCATTAAGCCCTGGGCCCTGTTTGTTTTATAGTGCTCTTGATTTATTCTTTCTTTGAACATTTTTATATCTTAAACAATTGTAAATGGCAGGCCAAGGCATCCCATAAACAATTTCACAGTGTTACAACTTTCTTAGCGCAGCACATTTGTTCTGATTAGGCAGCAGTGAGACGAATGACTGTGTCCGTTTCATAAGTGGCCCAATAAAATAAGTTTCCTTACTGTAATTATGTGTGTATCAAATTATGATCGCAATATATGGCCATAAAATGATACGTTTGATACCAGTGCTCCTTCACACTGAGTAAAATGAAAGACAAAATGTATATGAGGGCCAAATACATGGTCTAATATATCTTTTTTACCCAAATGTAATATGCATTTGGGTCCCGTCAGGATAAATCTGCAAATTATAAACAGATTAGGAAGTTGGCTCAGAGATTTAGTGATTTTTTAATGTCTATTGGCTAATAATGAGCGTAGGGTTACAGTCAGTTAATGCAGCACCGAGCCAAGTCATTTTGCAGAGAAACAGTGAAATACAGAGGGCGGATTCCCCAACAATTTATCAAAATCTATTTTAAAAGGAACAAATATCCTGAAAATAGGAGCACATACAACACATTACTTTTACATATAACTAAAGCATAACATTGAAAACATGGTCAGTACAGTAAATAAGACTTTGCCCACATTAAAGACTTTTTAGTTTTAAATAATAAGCAGTTAATTGCCATAACAGTATCTTTAGTCTTGGATGGACATTAATTTCTAATAATGCCAATGTTCCTTTTATAACGTTCTTTTTCCTCATCTTTACAAATATAACTAAAGTCTATTCCTTTAGCCAGCTTTCTGACATTTCATCCTGTTAAAGTAGATTTGGCAAATTGCAATAAAGCAAGTGCACGGTTTTGGCACCAGTGTTCCCGCAAAAATATGAGGCTTTGCTGGTGTCATACCTCCTTAAATTCTAAATCAATAATTGTTGTAGTCGCTGCCTCATCTCTGACTGAAGAGAGTAACAGACGAGTGAACTGTTACATAAAAAAAGACACACTGGCTGCTCAGAACAATGTGGGGCTCCATAAAAATCACAGACGGCTCCAGTTGCAGATGGAACAGCCATTGCGGTCATAATGATACATATGCTTTCATATATTGCAGCTGATTGTTTCATTGATTTAAATTAAAGTAAATTCTCATTCTCGATTCAGCTTAGTGCCTGTGTGTGCAGGGCTATAATGTTATAATTACGTGTTTTTATTGCAATAATCACCAGACAATGTAAGAATAAGATTTTTCTCTCCAAACATTTAACAGTAATAAAATGTAAAAGTAAAACTAGATACAAATTCATACTAAACATCTATTCTATGTCTATTTAGCATTTATTATAGGGTGTTTAGGCGCCAAAAATACCTCAAAAAACACTGAGATAGTTGCCTCTCCACAGAGTAGACCTGTAACTTGGTTGGTTTAATGCCAGACTGTGGAACATTCCAGGCACAGCAATAACACGGTATTGGACGCTCCAGCAGAGAATTTACTACGCAATGCATTTAAATGATTGAATATTTGCGATAATAATGTCTCAAAGAAACATTGCTCTATTCAATTTAAACAAATAAAAGCTCTTTAGACATTGCACGCACACAGTCTAAACAATGATTTATATCGAAAAGGATACCAAACACGGATGAGCGTTTTATCTTTCTTGAACAAATCATTTAAGATATTCATTAAAAACTTCTCGACAACACTTTGCAAACACAGTATTAAAAGGAATTTATGAGTCGGATTGATTACATATTCACTTTATTCTGTCTCACAGTGCAACACTTCAAAGACCGAGGCTCATTATAAAACAAACTGGCCATCTCATGCATGCCCACTGCTATTTCACATGTCCTCCATCTCTGTCAGGTCCAAGTCAAATCTTTTGTTCAAACGTGGTGAGCTTCCTGGTTTTTGAAGTCCGCGGTCGGCCACCATCTGTCCATCCAGTCGCTGCTGCCAAGTGTTTAATACGATCTACTTACGCTGGTGACTTTGGCAAAGCACCAGCCATTGTTTGCAAGCTCAGTTTCATGATTAAAATGGTCTGTCCACGAAAACAAAGGGAAAGTTTGAGAAAATCCAGGGAGTGATTGTTTGCTGTTTGTCGTGGAGTCAGAGTGGAGGTTTTCTTGGTAAGACTTTAGCAAATTAGCACTTGGGAGGTGACTTGAACATTAATATGAATATAAATATCTGTGAAAGTATACTGGTAATGGTAGAACTATTCAAATTTGTCTCCTCAAAATAACACATTATCTGACACATAAAATTATCTTTTGTGTTTTCATTAAAGCAAATTAACTTTTCTGGTGGATGAGTCGCTACTTGCTTGTCCCCATTGCATACTCTGAATGGTCCACATCTATCTCCATGGAGAAAAGCACGTGCCACCAGCCCAAGGTACAGGTCAGGGGCCTAATTGGCCAATCAATCCAACCCACCAGTTTATTAGATCTCACGATAGCATGGGAGTGGCTTAAGATGGTTTGTGACCTTGCAAATATTGTGAGATCTTTCATTAGGTCTTCTGACACGATTTTCTTATGAACAGACCTCTGTTTTGATCATACCTTGACAGTTTGGGCTGCACACTAGCCGTCCTCAGAAGTTTAAATCAGCTGACCGGGCATATCACAGTAACATCAGTGACACTTCTGAGGAAGGCTGCCATGTGCATTCGAAAGTGTCAAGGTATGATCAAAACAGAGGTCTGTTCATAAGAAACTAGTGTATAATTGGGAGAACTTATCTTACTGCAAGTGATCACAGGAGGCCACTGACAAACATGTCTGAAAAAGTATGATCCACTGCTCTTCAACGTCTAGAAAAGTTAAAGTTTTCTACACATGGCCAGTCTACACTTTTCTTAACAACATTTAACACAAAATTATGATCTTGGCCCTTTATTCTCCACATTAAACCGTGTTCTTTCTGCCCTGTCATCTGTATCCTCCTAATTGCACACATTCCTCCTTTGGCCCCTCACCTCCCTCCGTTGTCATCCCTTCTTTAAATTACCTGCTTCCTTTCCTTGTTATCAGCTCTTGCACAGCTAATTTCTGTCTTGACCAGACCAGCTGGGCCTATTTTCGGGAAGTGCTGTGCTAGAACTCATCTAAAGCAACTGCAAAAAAAAAGAAAAAAAAGAAAAAAAGCATACAGACATTAATAACTCCTCTCACTCTCCAACTTTCACCCTGCCAAATAGGTCACCAACTCAAAATGATAGACAGACAATCAGAGCCGGCTCGTTGTGACCTCTTTGTGACCTTTCATTGACCTTTTGACGACCTTCTGACCAGACGATTAGCATCCTTACGTCCCACTTTGATTGGCCCCAAAATTGGTGCGATTTGGAACGACCTTTTCGTGATAAAGGTCCGCTAGCAGCACAGCCCTGCCTGATCCGTCACAGCCTTCATTTGTACAACACACATACACGGATCCGGCAGCGCTGGTTTTTGCTTCTGAAAGAGTAACATGATGAGGTGTATTGACCGTGAGCAGTTGTTAACCGCAGCAGATTTGTAGCCGTCTTGCCTTACCATGCTCGTGTGGGCAGTCTGTTAGTGCGCTCTTCGATTCCCCCTGACTTCCTGGAGCCAGTCGGATACTGTGGTGTGGTGTTGTATCATGTTGTGTGTAGGTCCTTAGTGTAGCTTAGTGTAAAGTTGTTTGCGCGGACAGATAAAGTCAAAGTTCAACAGACACTCATTTTTGCCGTAAAGTTTTTGTTGGAGAGGTGCAAGAGAGCAGCTGGCACAGAACACACACCTCTAACGGAGGCTTCAATCAGTTTCAATCAAGTTCAATCATAACAACAAGAAATGAAAAATGGCGAGGGCAAACTATAAGGCACAAGCAATGAGTCTGTGACCATTTCTAGATTTTCAGCCAGGATTTTGGTCAGGAACAGCCAACAGGATTGTTGATATCTAGATACGAATCATTGCTAAAACTAGAATTGAAACAATATTGGGATTTTTTTTTAAATTAAAAAATAAGAAATCACACAAACAACACTGATATCTCATTTTACAGACCAACATCACACGACCTCTCTGGGTGGAGTCTGCATGTCCTCCCCGTGTTACTGTGGGTTCTCTCCGGGTTCTGTGGCTTCCTCCCACCGTCCAAACAGATGCACGTGGAGGTTAATTGGTAACTCTAAATTGCCCCGAGTGACTGAATGTGAGAGTGAATGGTTGTCTGTCATTGTCCATGTCTCTGTGTCAGCTGCGACCAGTTGGCCCCTGTCCAGGGTGTACCCCGCCTAAAGCCCAAAGTCTCCAGTCACCCACGACCCCTAACGGGAATAAGTGGTAGAAAAGGAATGAAAAACATATATATATATTATCAGTTGGTATCATTAGTATTAGTATTATTAACTTTAGTATTATTAAAATCAAGCATTGTGTTTTGGGTTGATGAGACTCAACATCCAAACTCCACACATTATTGATCCTTTGATTTTTGCACATGATTGTTGGTAATGATTGTTGATATTTTGCATTACTCATAATAAAAGATTGTTTTCAAAGCTTTGACTTTTGAGTTGTGTAAATAAATTACCAAAACACAATTGAATGACAGCTTACTTTTCATCCAGGCAGCGTTGTCAGGGCTCAGAGATGGAGATTGATGAAAGTATTGCTGAAGGAGCATCTTGTGAAGGTGCAGAAAAGTAAAGTGGTTTGAATTTCTTGATGTATTTTTACAGTTGTGGATTTATAAAATTATTAAGTGAGCATTTCAATAGTTTGGGGTTCTATTCCTGCTTTCTCCAGTTCACATTGCCATTGTGACGTTGGGTCAGACTCTTTCTCCACTTTTCAGCCGGTGTGTCTGATAAATCTGTCTGTGTTTTCACTTCTTATACTGACACCTATCCCAATACTTTGGCTTTAACTATTTGCTGATACCTAATATTAATTGATAAACCGATTTTATGATGTAGAGATGGACATTTCAGAGGTAATATTTAGTTACATTTACTCAGTTACATTTATTTGAGCAACTTTTTGAAGAAATATATATATATATATATATATATATATATATATATATATATATATATATATATATATATATATATCATTCAACATATTTCGTTTGGAGTAACAGTTCTCTTACTTGAGTAAATGTTTTGGTTACACTTCCCACTGTGAATATTTCTACAGTGACAAAAGTGTTACAACATTAAATGTGTGGAACTTCAGATATGATCTGTTTTTGTGTCCACTCAGACATAATCAGAATCTCTATTGTCTGTCCAATTAAAGCAGGTTTTCAAATCTACTTCTTCGTGGCACTCACAAAGCTATATTCAATCACATGCATTCATTTTCAAGCGAGCGCATGACTTAAAACCAGTTTTTCAGACGTCAAATTGAAGCTGGGGTGGACCCCCCAAGCACAGCCAATCAGAGCACTATATTGGTTTTTACTTCCTGATTGACAAGAAATAAAATATTAGCTGCAGATCACAGTCTATTTAGTCACAAAGTCCTGCTTTTACATTATAATATTTGGGGGAAAACACAAAATTCACTCATGTGCATACTTTGGCTTCTCTACCACCTCAGCAAACTGGCCACAATTGTGTTATGTAACTTGTATTTATCCTGCAACTTACTATTGAACAACCTTGTTTGATTAACCTTGTTCAAACATGACGAGACCCAGCAGGATACAGCTCAACCAACTGCCATGGACCCAATACACGATCCAGCACATTTTTGTAGATCAACACCAATATCTAATACAATATCAGTATCAGTTCATCCTTAGCAATGGAGATGCAAGTAGCTGTGTATGTTTATTTATTTATGTATTCATTGAAACATGCTGAAAGTAACAACAGTCACATGTGAAAATTCCTGTTCAAAATGTGCGTCTTTGTCCTTTACAAATTCACCCACAAACCATAGAACACTCTCACATCCTGCTGATCATGAAAGCCTCACTTGCTAATAACATTAAATCTGTTAATCACCACCCACTCGCACCCATCAGTCCATTATTGTGACAAAAAAACGGGGCGGACTAATGCCCAAAGAACACCAATAAATCCCACAATGCAGCTTTAATTCCTCCGCAGACAATCGACAGCTGACTTCATTTGACGCTGGAACAATAGGCCCAGCTGTGCGTTGTGTCGATACATGAAGTAAGCAGGCAGTGTATTTTTCCCTCCGAGACCAAATGAAGGAGTTATTTTATCAGTGTAATCCATATCTTTTCAGTGGCACTATCTCTTTCTCGTTTTATCACGGTACATCTTGTTTTACGGGGATGGGGGAAATGAGATACGCAGAAGAAGGAAGACAAAGCGTTGTGTTTTTACGGTCAGGGATTTTGGAATTTGCTTGGGGTCGTTGTAAAGTATTAGAGGCACACAGGGGAAACATGTGGGGAATAGTCAAGGAACTACATGTAAACAAGAAAAATGTGCCCATCTCAATTATTTTTTGAAGATGTGACTATTTAACAGTTATTCACAATTATTAGAATGTGACAAAATGATTACGTTTTCTTACACTCTGCTTTTTCAAGTATGGGACCAGTTTTGTGGAATCAAACTTTCTCAATGACAAAATAAAGTAAATGTGTTCAGTTCAGTTCATTTCAAAACATGATTATCGATAAACTGAATGATCTGCACATCCATGTTGGTGGCATGTTAGTGAAGCGGGCACATTTTATGAGTTTGACCTGTTGATGGGAAATAGCTGGATTTACCTGATTTCTCTCTAAATTAGAAATCAATATTATTGCAACTGTGAGTGACAACCAATGAACAAAGAAGGATTTAGGGTTGAAAGGACTAACCAAGGTTTTTAGGGTAGCGGTTGTATTTGAAATATTCTTCAAATTACAGAGAACATTTCTTCCACTTCTGTGTGAATTTATATTTCTAAATTCATACATCATCTTTGCTAAGTGAATAGCTTCTTCTCAAGTGTCTTTATCGCCACATATTTTGCATCCTTTGGACTCAGACCTTGACCTTCCAGAAGTGTAAAGAATGAATCAGGAACAGGCAGCACTGTTAAGTCCAAGTTGAAAAGGGACATTTTTGAGACTCACATGCATTTCCTTTGTTCTGCTGATCCTGTTTTGGGCTGTGAAGGACTGGGCTCTCCCTTTATGGAGGAAGACTGTAAAGTGTCCAGCGAAAAATAACTCTTCAATTTTAAAACTCAAAACAAATAACTCTAAGTTGACTTTCATACACTTACACGGACGTCCATTCAGATTGGTCAATAAAGAGGTGGTTTTGGGTTTTTTTCAAAATATGATGCATTTTTCATATTGTTATTAGCCTTAAACATGCTCTTGAGTACCTTAAATTTGCCACCTCATGTTTTGAAAAAATAAAAAAAAGTTACGGACTAAATTAAAGGATTTCTCTGCTCTCTGCAATGACACTTATGGAGTGCATCCAGCCTGTAGATGGCGCCTAGCGCTGCACACAATTTAGTTATGAAATCACTTAAGAGATGCTATGATGCAGTTAGCATCAGCAGTTATTGTGTTCAGATGCAGAAATGCTCAGAACGAGTCTGACGATGAAGTAAGGACTTAAAACAGCAGAATATTCTCTGACAAGTGACGTATGAAATCTGAATATCGTCACTGATCAAGGAAGGAAGGTGCCTTTGACGCTTGGAGGGGGAGGATTTTCAAATGAACATTCCTCAAAACAGCATGAATGCAGCTGGATGCAACTTCAGGCAGGTTTTTGATGATGAAACATTGTTAGAACATGGTTAACAGCTCAAAAAAGTCACTGTAGCAGAATATGTGTCCTTTAAAGCTGGATTTTTCTAGAACAAGTTCTAGTTTTACTTTGTATTTGTGCTGGATAAGTTGGTGGACTTGTTTGGTCCCAATTTAATCTTTAAGACCAGCTCTATTTCATTTAATGTTGAAATGTTTTGCCATACATATAAGTTATTGTGCATGAAAATGCGATCAGTCCTGACTGGATGGTATTGTTAAAAACAATGTATCATAATGTGCATTGAGTTGTTAGCGAAAAGCGCCACATAACAAGATAATGGGCTTTATTCTCACATTCAATCATAATATGCAGCACTGAATAATTCACAAAGTTTTATCTAATCGCTTCTAATTGAATTCAACAGGAAACAAGTCAAAGTGCCAAACCAAACACAGCACAACAAAACAGAAGAACTACACGGCTTGTTCATCCATTCACTGCAGCGTCTGTAAAAGCATCTCTCTGGTGGTCCTTCTGCTTCTCACATGTGAGTGTCTGAGCATTCTACTTTAAGTGTGTTGTACATCTGGTGTAAAAGGCTGTCCAAAAGCTTCTCCTCGGTCTATTCTTTCTGGTTCGTTTTCCCTAGTGTTGACAAACGTTTCTTGTTTCTTAATGATGCACTATGTTAATTTTCTTACGGATGGTGCACGTGTTTGTCTTCATACATTTTTTTTTGTGGAATGTTCCACAGTTTGGCAATAAACATATCTGTTTCCATGTCATCAGCCAAGTTACAGGTCAGGTCCGTGTAGAGGGAACAGCATTTATAATTTTGAAAGGTATTTCTTAGGAAGCGCCTGTAACAAATAAAACTGACTATACTTTATAGTCTGCCAATGTCTACTTCATGTGTCTTGCTGTTGAGCAGACTCACCTCTTTGTTAGCTAAGTGGGTTAAGCTCCACCACCTCCACACAAACAAATGTTATCACAATCATCTGTGGAAGCTGTTTTGTAATGCACCGATGACTTTTTCCTGCATTGGACTGTGAGATTTTTCTCCACAATTTTGTAGTAACTTACTAGCAACAAATTGCTATTAAGTTATGACAAAGTAAATGTTGTAACTAACTGGCAATTTGTTGCCAATAACTTACCACAATGACTGCTTACAGGAGCTCCAGTGCTGGTTGTAATTATTCAATAGTAATAAAATTGAAAAATTGTGAGTCAATTTTAATCCAATTCTGTAACCTGCCTGTAGGCTTTGGTTTAACAAAGGCGCTCTACCTGATTTTTACTTTATTAAGAATGTGGAAAAAGAAATGTAGTTCATTTTAAACTCTTTGCAGTGGTCTACGTGTATTTGTCACTTACCTAATGCATTCAGCATCCTAATAATTTATCGAAACAAGTTTATAAGATCTTTTCAGAACTTCCAAAGTCCAGAGCGAGTTTTTCTGTCACGGTTAGCCCTTCTAATCTATTTTTGCTAATGTTAATTATATGTGCATTACTGTGAAATTATTATATTTCTGTCACTAAATATAAATATATCACTGGCCTGAAGGTGAGCACCCAGGAAAGGGGCTGTGGCTAGACAGAGGTCCAGCTCAAAAGTAGGTCAACCACGCCTACTCATTATAATGAGTGGGGCCCGGGTGACTCAGGTGTGTTTTGTGTCCCTCTAAATTAAAAGTTGCAAAACTTAATGAATCATCACAGAGAATAAAAGGATCTCGCCTAAGATTCAGAGAATGCAGGTCAGTCTCATTTTCACCCCAATATACCAGTACTGGGGAAAAACAGGATTTACTTTATTCATTCATTCATTCATTTTTCTACTGCTTGTTCCTGTTAGGGGTTATGGGTGACTGGAGCCCATCCCAGTGACTTTGGGCCTTAGGCGGGGTACACGCGGGACAGGGGCCAGCTCGTTGCAGGGTTAACGCAGAGACATAGACATGGACAAACAACCATCCATCCATCCATCCATTTTCTTCCGCTTATCCGGGGCCGGGTCGCGGGGGCAGCAGTCTAAGCAGGGAGGCCCAGACTTCCCTGTCCACGCACACTTCCTCCAGCTCTTCCGGTGGGATCCCAAGGCGTTCCCAGGCCAGCCGAGAGACATAGTCCCTCCAGCGTGTCCTGGGTCTACCCCGGGGCCGCCTCCCGGTGGGACACGCCCAGAACACCTCCCTAGGGAGGCGTCCAGAAGGCATCCTGAACAGATGCCCGAGCCACCTCAGCTGGCTCCTCTCGACGTGGAGGAGCAGCGGCTCTACTCCGAGCTCCTCCCGTGTGACTGAGCTCCTCACCCTATCTCTAAGGGAGCGCCCAGCCACCCGGCGGAGGAAGCTCATTTCGACCGCTTGTATCCGCGATCTTGTCCTTTCGGTCATTACCCAAAGCTCATGACCATAGGTGAGGGTAGGAACGTAGATTGACCGGTAAATCGAGAGCTTTGTCTTTCGACTCAACTCTCTCTTCACCACAACGGTCCGATACAGCGCCCGCATCACTGCAGACGCTGCACCTGTCAATCTCACGCTCCATCCTTCCCTCACTCGTGAACAAGACCCCGAGATACTTAAACTCCTCCACTTGAGGCAAGGACTCTCCACCCACCCGGAGAGGGAAAATCACCTTTTTCCGGTCGAGAACCATGGCCTCGGATTTGGAGGTGCTGATCTTCATCCCAGCCGCTTCACACTCGGCTGCAAACCGTCCCAGTGCATGCTGTAGGTCCTGGTTTGAGGAAGCCATCAGGACGACATCGTCTGCAAACAGCAGAGATGAGATCCTGTGGTTCCCAAACCGGACCCCCTCCACGCCCTGACTGCGTCTAGAAATTCTGTCCATAAAAATGATGAACAGAATCGGTGACAAAGGGCAGCCCTGGCGGAGTCCAACATGCACTGGGAACAGGTCTGACTTACTGCCGGCTATGCGAACACAGCTCCTGCTCCGGTCGTACAGGGACCGGACAGCCCTTAACAAAGGGCCCCGGACCCCATACTCCCCGAGCACCCTCCACAAGGCGCCCTGGGGCACACGGTCGAATACCTTCTCCAGATCAACAAAGCACATGTGGACTGGTTGAGCAAACTCCCATGAACCCTCGAGCACCCGATGGAGAGTATAGAGCTGGTCCAGTGTTCCACGACCGGGACGAAAACCACACTGCTCCTCCTGAATCCGAGGTTCGACTATCGGTGGGATTCTCCTCTCCAGTACCCTGGAATAGACCTTACCGGGGAGGCTGAGGAGTGTGATTCCCCTATAATTGGAACACACCCTCCGGTCCCCCTTCTTATACAGAGGGACCACCACCCCAGTCTGCCAGTCCAGAGGTACTGTCCCAGACTGCCACGCGATGTTGTAGAGACGTGTCAACCAAGACAGTCCCACAACATCCAGAGACTTAAGATACTCAGGGCGGATCTCATCCACCCCCGGAGCCTTGCCACCAAGGAGCTTGCCAACAACCTCGGTGACTTCGGCTTGGGTGATGAGCGAGTCCGCCGTCGAGTCCCCAGCCTCTGCTTCCTCCTCGGAAGACGTGGCAGTGGGATTGAGGAGATCCTCAAAGTATTCCTTCCACCGTCCGACAACATCCCCAGTCGAAGTCAACAGCTCTCCACCCGCACCGTAAACGGTGTTGGTGAAGCACTGCTTCCCCCTCCTGAGGCGTCGGACGGTTTGCCAGAATTTCTTTGAGGCCGAGCGATAGTCCTCCTCCATGGCCTCCCCGAACTCCTCCCAGCCCCGAGTTTTTGCCTCTGCAACTGCACGGGCTGCAGTACGCCTGGCCTGCCGGTACCTGTCAGCTGCTTCAGGAGTTCCACAGGCCAACAAGGCCTGATAGGACTCCTTCTTCAGCCTGACGGCATCCCTTACCTCCGGTGTCCACCACCGGGTTCGGGGATTGCTGTCGCGACAGGCACCAGAGACCTTGCGACCACAGCTACGAGCTGCCGCATCGACAATGGAGGTGGAGAACATGGTCCACTCGGACTCAATGTCTCCAACCTCCCCCGGGATCTGGGAGAAGCTCTCCCGGAGGTGCGAGTTGAAGACCCTGCCAACAGAGGGCTCTGCCAGACGTTCCCAGCAGACCCTCACGATACGCTTGGGCCTGCCGAGTCTGTCCGGCTTCCTCCCCCGCCAGCGGATCCAACTCACCACCAGGTGGTGATCGGTTGACAGCTCCGCCCCTCTCTTCACCCGAGTGTCCAAGACACGCGACCGAAGGTCAGATGACACGACAACAAAGTCGATCATCGACCTCCGGCCTAGGGTGTCCTGGTGCCACGTGCACTGATGGACACCCTTGTGCTCGAACATGGTGTTCGTTATGGACAAACTGTGACTAGCACAGAAGTCCAATAACTGAACACCACTCGGGTTCAGATCAGGGGGGCCGTTCCTCCCGATTACCCCTCTCCAGGTGTCACTGTCGTTGCCCACGTGGGCGTTGAAGTCCCCCAGCAGAACAACGGAGTCCCTGGGCAGTGCACTGTCCAGTACACCCCCCAGGGACTCCAAGAAGGCCGGGTACTCTACACTGTTGTTTGGCCCGTAGGCCGCTACAACAGTGAGAGACCTGTCCCCCACCCGAAGGCGCAGGGACGCGACCCTCTCGTCTACTGGGATAAACTCCAACACGTGACGGCTGAGCTGAGGGGCTATGAGTAAGCCCACACCAGCCCGCCGCCTCTCCCGTGAGCAACGCCAGAGAAATGGAGCGTCCAGCCCCTCTCAAGAAGATGGGTTCCAGAGCCCAGGCTGTGCGTGGAGGTGAGGCCGACTATATCTAGTCGATAACGCTCGACCTCCCGCACAAGCTCAGGCTCCTTCCCCGCCAGAGAGGTGACATTCCATGTCCCAACAGCTAGACGCTGTGTCCATGGACTGGGTCGTCGAGGCACCCGGCCTCGGCTACCACCCAGTCCTCTTTGCACCCGGCCCCTACGGCCTCCTCTGCGAGTGGTGAGCCCACAGGAGGTCGGGCCCACGTCGTCCCTTCGGGCTGAGCCCGGCCGGGCCCCGTGGGCAAAGGCCCGGCCACCAGGCGCTCGCATACGAGCCCCAACCCCAGGCCTGTCTCCAGGGTGGGGCCCCGGCTGCGCCATACCGGGCGACGTCACGGTCCTTGTTTTTAAATTTTCCATAGAGGCTTTTAGAACTGCACTTAGTCTGACCTGTCACCTAGGACCTGTTTGCCATGGGAGATCCTACCAGGGGCATAATGCCCCAGGCAACATAGCTCCTAGGATCATTCAGGCACGCAAACTCCCCCACCTAAGGTGGCAGTTCGAGGGGGAGACAAACAACCATTCACTCTCACATTCATTTCCAAGGGGCAGTTTAGATTATTGACCTACTATTGACCTACACATGCATGTCTTTGGATGGTGGGAGGAAACTGGAGAATCTGGCTTACTCCTACATGTCCCTCCACCAGAGTCTACGTGTCGGTCACTGGGCGGAGTCTACATGTCCTCCCCAGACATGGGGACATGTCTCCCCTTTTTTTTGCACCACTTTCATACTAGGCACACTGGGAGAAGTGTCTTGCCTAAGGACACAATGACATTTCCTTCTCCAGCACCCAGCAGCAGGTGCAGCCTCTTTAAGTACCGGTATTCTGAATGGATTCATTGTTTTTTGAAGTATGCTAAAACCTACATCATATATGATTTATGTGTGCGCCTCATTGTCCTTAGACTTCGACTTAAACCACATGGTTATTACTTGGATACAGTGGCTCACAAATAACAACATAAAAATAGTTATAATATCAAATAAAAATAGCAAAAACATTGTATCAAATAAGGTACAAACATTCAGATCTGGCTCCATTTTGCTTGCAATAAACTCTACTTTACTTGTGCGTAGAAATGCAGACGCACATATCAGGTTTGACTGTGTGCAGAGAGAGCGCTGAGTGAGCTGGACCTTTCTCTTCAGTCCGTCTCCTCTATCATTGTATTGACCCACAGGCTACAGATCTGTATCTCCTCCAATGTAATCTACACTTTTGTGTTTTTCGTTTTTGTCCAGACACTTTTGTAAATAACAAAAAAGGCACGGACGATGCCCCAGTCTAGAGTTTATTTCTTCTGTGAGATATTGCTGCCCAGCCGCTCTTCTTTAGATTTTCCCACCTTATTTCATGAACCAACAAAGATGGCCGACCAAAACAAAGTGCTTGCAGTATAGACTCACGATGACTTTTTGACCCTGGAATCTGCAGAGCTTCGCTTCTTATATAATCTCCAAATATAAGTTTTGGTTTTTAGATATTTTATGAACATTGAACAAGCAGCGTTGTTTATAAATTCTCAGGTGAAATGCCTTGGCAGTCTGAACCAGGTCAAAGCTTACACTATTGATGAAGAGTTGGGGTTTTTTCTCAATGGAGAATATTAGCGAATCACAGTAAGAATGTATATTTTACTTTTCTTTTCTTCTTATTTAAGGATTTTGAGACATAGGCTTCTTTAGACATGACAGCATGAAATGGGGATGAGGGAAGGACATTTAGTAAATTGTCAGAGAATCACTCTCACCACTGACCATCGCGCATGCAGCTCTCAAGAATGTAGGTTTTCCCAGGGTTCCACCAATCTGATTGTGTATGGTAAATCTGAATGAATGATTATCAGTGCCTATTCTGTTAGAGTATTAAGTATTTCTTCCTGTCACCCAGTACTTAGCCCTTGTCACAGCTTATAATTAGTCTAGTCAATAATTATTATGTACAACATACTGAACCTAAAACCAGGCTTGTCCATAAAGTGATAACAGAACAGAATCCATGTGGGACTTAAACACATCTTGAGTTTCCATTTTCCATTTAGGTCTAAGCAGCAATGTTACAAAATACTTGAAGACGTGAAATGTGGATACTTTGATGTGTGAAAAGACAGAAGGAGCTGAAGATGCTGATGTTCTCATTGGGATCAACAAACATGGATACAATAACAGATGGACAGCCTGTGTTATAGTCAGAAAGTCACCCTCAGATAAGGAGGAGTGAATGTATAGCTTGTCGGACACAAAGGTTTATATCAAGTTACATGTGGAAAAGGAAAATGGAGATAAGGTTAGATTAGGTCACGTACTGCACTGTGTTGTAACCACAATGTTAGTCACACTAAGCACACTGCAGCCTCCTGATCATAATAATATTTTGTTTGGGCTCAGCTTTGACCACATTCCTACTTACTAATATTTGTGGTTATGTGAAAATAAACAGTATATCTTATTTCAGCTGTTTCTTTCTTCTCCAACTTGCACTTGGCGGCTGGCACTAAATATTTTTCTCCTAAATAAATAATGCTGGACCCTGACCACTCTGCCCCACACTCATATATTTGATGGACTCAGGCATTTTGTCAATATTATTATTATTCAGTGAAACCAAGATGGCCGCTGTCAGTTCAAGTGAGTGCATTCATTTTGAGCTCATTCTTCCTGTTCCTTTCGTCTCTTTCACATGTGTCAAAAACTGTTGTTCACAAAACCTCACTGCACATTGTGTCCTTCAGTACAATGGACAGCTCCTACATGTTTTCTTGACAGACATTACATTTAGTAGAGTGAAATGTATTTTCTCTCAGCACAGTAAATTGTAAAATCAGAAAAGTGCACTGCCTACTCAAGGATTTTTGTCAATATGAACCCAAAGTATTGCTGGGTGCTGTTGCCAATGGGCCTCCTGAGATTGAAAGCGAGCTGACAAGCTCATCCCGGTTAAGAATAAGGATGACAGAAATGTATGAGGAAAGAGTTGAGAGAATTTCAAACACTTGTTGTTTTTTTGTACAGCTGATTGGTTGAGTGTCTAGCGCTCATGCTGCGTGTCATGTGATCAGGCCGCAGCAACGTGAGGTCCAACCCAGCTCTGACTATTTGCTGCATGTCCTTCCCTGGTCTGTGCACTGTCCTGTCCAATAAAGCCTATAGGTGAAAAAAGAAGAAATCAAGCACATGGCTTTTAAATATAACCGTTTCTGAGTGTTGTGAAGTAACCATTTAATTTTTTTTTTTTTCTGATGGAATTGTCGAGATCCCTTAAAAAAAAAAATGTAGATTTACCTGATGTCACTAGATAACCCTTTCTCTTTATCTAGTGGGGTGGGGTTTGATATTTTAAAGAAGGATTAGTAGTTTAGAAGTATATGGTATTACACTACTGACTCCTCCTTAAAGAGTGTCTTTACCATTCTTTACTCGTCATCTGTGCAGATGAAAAAAAGAGCTGTGTTTAAAAAAGGGACAATTTCAAAACCACTGTAAGCCAAACTGCACTTCGAAAACCAAACATCCAAAACTGGGCAACAGTTAGTGAAATAAGAATAAATTGAAAAGATTCCAGTTGAACAAAATGTTGTTTTGTTTAATTTAATCGGAATAGTTTTGTGGCTTAGAGCAACTCATTAACAGCTGCCAATCTCAAGAACACAACAAAGCAAAAAGTGGCAGCATTAAGTAACCAGGGTATAACAACTTTTTCAACTTACATTTATCAAAAAGTACCTAATGTGGTAAATTCATTAGCTATTAGTCATTAGCCAGCCACCATTAACCACAGTTTTCATCTGGGATTGTACAGTTGATTTGCAAAGCATCTCTTTACGCGAAGCCATTCACTCCTTTATCCCCTGTGTGTGTGTCTACCTTTTTCACTTCCCTCTTTAGTCTCAGACAGATGGCCGCCTCCTCAAGCTGCTTTCATTCATTTGAAACACTTTTTTCATTGCCGATGCTGCAGGCTTCTCTCTTAACAGGATTTGTTGGCAGTTTTCACTAATACTGTAAGTTCCTGAACTTCTTGCGCAAAATGTCTAGAGGTAACAGCAAATAACAACACATTTTAAGTAACTTCCATAACATTGTCCACTTGTCGTTGCCAGATGGGATTTTGGACCCAAACAGGAACCGCACGGAGCTCTGGCCAAAAAATGTGTCCTATTTGGCAAGTAAATGAAGAGAATTTGAGGCAATCATGTCTTGTCAGTTGCCAGTTTTACCTGCCGCAAGCAATAAAGTTCTCATATGCACATGATCTGATTACGAAGGCAATTTAAGAAAGCAATTTATTTTCATACTCACAAACGGATTGCATTTATTATGGAGTCTTCTTATATCAGCCTCATCAAACCACTTTTTGTGCGGATGATAAGAGCAGAGAGAGAGAGGATGCAACACAAAGCTGAATCAAGTACTGGTTTTGGACTGGTTTCAAATCGTTGTTCATATTCAATTCAGAGTGTAAATTGTTGTCTATTACGTTGTATTTATTCAGGCTGAAAGTGGAGGTTAGCAACAGGAAACACAAAGCCAAACATGTCAACAAATTAGTGTCAATACGAGCGCTGCAGTAACTAATTAGATAAATAAATAGCTGTAATATTCTGATGATGGGGAGAGTAATGTGATAAAGTAAACAAGCGTTACGACCCCAATGACAGATGGTACATTTGAAAAAACATGGTGAAGGTGTTTTAATATGTTAACTCGACAATTGTAGAATCTAATAATGCAGTGTATGTAATAATTCACATTCTTCACTAATCACAAATTGTTGGCATCTTCACCCTATGGTTCAAAATTAATTTCATTTCAGTTATTTTTTTTATAAGGATAAACAAATAAAATAAAAAATAAAGGTTGCTTCTCTTGTTATCACTATTAGAGTCTTTACCATTTTAAAGCGAACATTTATTTTTTTCCTTTTCTAATTATTACTTTGTTTGTGAGATGGTCCCTGTGGCAAATATGTATCATAGTTTTTCAGCAGCCAAGTGGCAAAAAAAGTTAAATTAAAGGTGAAAATTACAGAAAGTGGAGCTGAGTTCTAATACAGAAACCCTCTGTCTGGGTCATCAATAAGTGACATTATATTACATTCATTTAACAAAATAAAAGTGTTATCAGGTACTATTATTTGTCAAATCATATCTATTGCATCATTTCTATGGTATGGCTGCCAGATAACAGTTGTGGAAGTACCTCTACATGTCACAACTGCTACTCATGTCAACCAGGAAATAATTAGAAACCAAAATTGACAAAATGGGTAAAAATTTGCTTTTATTTCTTTTTTTTTCTTCTTTTTTTTTTCGTAAAATCTTACAATCAAATGTATAATCTAACTCGTCGTATGCACTTTATGTTTGCATAAGAATCGCCTTGACACGTTGATCATGCATAAATAAAGAAAAAGACAATGTACTTTTAACTGAGCATACCATTTATTGATCATTTTAGCTCAGGTTTTTGTGTATCTAATAACAATATACGTCTTTTTACTGCAATCAAATATACTAAGACAAAGGGAAAAAAAATAAAAATAAAACAGAACATAAAAGCCTGAAGTTTCTGCTCTGTTTTCAGTAATTAAACATAGCTCTAAAATCACAGATGTGTAGGTAGTGCCTGGCCCTGCTCCTGTCTGAGCGTCTTTTGTTGTTGGTGCGTCTAACTGGATCTGATCGGAGCTAATGAGGCTGATTACTGTAGAGCTGCTAATAACTGTGGATAATCCTCCTCTGCCCCTTTTCATTTCATCTCTGTCGTTTAGCCTCTGAATCGCTCCAAATATCTCTCTCTTTCTTGCTCTCTCTTATTCTCTTCAAGAGCAATTAGTGCTTGATCTCCACACCTCCACCTCCCCCCTTCTTATCTTATCCACCTAATGACGAAACATAACACTTCTGAAATAGAACCTGGATGTGTGTCAGTCTCAGCGGTCTACAAGGCAGGCTCTGAACAAAGATGCATAGGATTTTAATTAATTCCAGCTCTGACTAAATGTTCGGTTTAACTTTAGTTGGTTTGCAGTGGTCAGCATCTATCATCTGGTGCACTAAGAGACTTTTTGTGACCTGCTTTTGTCATGTTAGCATTAGCAGCAAATGTCCACAGTATGGCATCAAAATGATTCATCTCTATGAAAGCTAAGAGAGATCACAGACTTCAATTTTAGCGAGTTGTCGGCCAAATTCCAATCATTAGCGGCGGTAAATCAAAATTACACGAGGCCGCAAGAAGACCTGGCCTTGGGAACTAAGATGCAACTGTAATTGAACAAAGACAATAAGTTTAAGGCCTATTTCTGTCTGCTCAAATGTAAGAACTTCAAAAATGTAGGCAAGAAATCACTGGGAATATGCAAAAAAAAAAAAAAAAAAATTAATTAAAAATAAAAAAGCAAAGTACCTAAATATTTTAATCTACTATTAGTGTACTTTGTTACTTTCCAAAACATGAGCATCTCTGAGTCTGTTTTTGTCTGCTCTTAAAATTGCAACTAAGGTCAAAGCAACAAAATCTGAAGTCACAAAACGCTGAGCTCCTGTGAAAGCTAAAAACAACAAGTCATGACTTTTGTTTTGCAGTGCTCCGGACACGTGCGGCCCTGCCCTCTGTACCATTGAGTGGTGCTTCAGCGAATGCACCGCTTTCCAGTCTCTGTTCAAACAAGACCTCCTGCTGCGACAGACTCAGACTCAGACGGCAACAGTAAATACAGAGCTGGAGCAGCACAAACCGTGACCTAAAAAAACACAACAACAATGTTAAAACTATAGATGCATTCGGCTTTTCACTCGATAGGGCCAGAAGAATACAGGGCTGGGAAAAACGTTCAATAATAAATAATCATGGTGCAATTTTCGATTATTTCTGTTGTTTTTTTCTAGCTTTGAATGATAAAGTTCATGACAGAACAAAACAAAATACAATTGTGTTTCTCCAGTCTCCTCAATGTCCAAAATCTGCTCCAACCAACTTGATTTTATGACTGTAAGATTCGCTAACAAAAGCTCAAAGCCTATTAATTCTATTTATTGATTACAACATGCTTTTTCCTTGCCCACAGTAGACTTTTGTTCAGATTGGGTTGTAATTTGTGTTTGAGAGACTCAAAGAAACGCATTATTTGTTTTAGAAAACTTGTGTTAACCATTAACTTTAAATGGCCTGTAGCTTTAGTTATTTTTCCAAAACTGCAAATGAAGGAAGTGTAGCAGGGCATTAGTTAAACCCAGAGTGCACACCCAATCATCAGCATCAAGAATGGGTCAAATGCTGGAGATTGAATTTCCCCACGAGGAGAAAAGAATACCTTGTTTATTTTATTTAGCTTTATATTTAGCATTTGTCCCTAAATTAAAATATCCTTTTCAACTCCAGTATCTTTATTATCTTTAGCAATTCCTCGCTTGCATTTGGTTTGTTCTCTGAAAAGTGCAAAAAGCAAAGTCCGACACACTGTATAATGCAAAGACAGAGGGGTGTGCCATCTGCAAAACCAATATTAGCATTTCTTTAATTAAATGCAAGAACTATATGAGCTCCTGCGATTCATTGTACAATAAATGAGTTATGAGGTACGGTAAACATGTTGATCTGTCTAGTAAACGGAAGCCGGCAGCATTTGAATGGCTGTGATAAGAAGAAGCACTGGTTGAATCACTAATACCAGGCTCTTCTCTCCAAGGTTATCAGAGCCTCCGCCTGCTCCACGAGTCCACACCTCCTGCCACATTCACGCTGCACATGTTTGGTGGTGATAAATGAAATTAACAGAACATAACACGCAGATGCATAAACATACAAGGCATGGGAGCATTATGGTGCAACGTGTAACATACATTGTAGAATTTCTATTTATCATGTAGCAATTCATCAAATATAATCATAATTCTATTGTTTTTATGGTATTGTTGTTGTTCAAATTTCAGCAAATGTCGATTATAAGTGAAGGACTTTTTGTGACTCTTTCAGCTGATCTTTTTATATATTTTTTTCTCAACATTTTGAACCAGCAATCATCAGACTTGGGTTTTTAAGCCCTCCATTCTCTGGTTCTTTGAAAATCAGAATACAGCCCAATTTGTAGTGAGAAAAATCTCCAGCCACAACTGTAATTCTTCTCTGTATGAAAGCATGTCAAAAAATAACCCCAAAGTCCTTTTCTCAACCATTGACAACATTTTAACGCTGATTTTAACGTTGGGGCTGAGGACATGATTGCTAGATTAAGGAGGGGAATGATCAACCAGGACGAGGGGGGCATTTTTACTCCGACACACCTTGGAAACTGTTCTGATGAAGTCCGACTGCAGATGGCGCTGTAAATCTGTGTAAATCATCTGACCAGGACATGTCACAGGAATACGTGCGACATGTGCGTATGTGCCCTTCTCTGCACAGCCCTGTCCATTTATACAAGCATGGGACTGACACTAAGAGTTCCTTGGACCTTTTTGAAACACGTTTCAATGAAAAAACAAACAAAAAACGGTAACACTTTATAATAACTACACTTATTCATGACTTAATAAAGCATGAAGAAAGACTTAATTCATAATCAACAAATAGTTTACTAAGAATGATTCAGGCTTTTGTACTATTTAACAAATATTCTAACCTTATTTCTAACCCTAACCTTAGCCTTAATTAAGTAGTTACTAATCCTGAATCGTGTTTAATAAACTATATATTCATTATTAAGTCTTTGTTAATGCTTTATTAAGGCAAAATAAGATGTAATTATTATAAAGTGGTACCTGAAAAACTAATACTATACAGAGATGTAATGCTTTTTTAAAAAAATTCTTCAAATCGTTTAGATCTTCTTCAACTTGTCTGTGACACAAACAACAACTCATCTCTCTCTCTCTCTCTCTCTCTCTCTCTCTCTCTCCTGCTCTCTCTCTCTCGTTCTTATCTGTGATTTGCAGTGAGGATATTATAATATTTCTGTTGCTCATAAATCACTTTGACATGAAGGGCCACATTACACCTGAGTATATCCTCTCTCTGTTTTTTTTCCCACATTTCTTCCCTTCTCGCTGGCCTTTTTTATCTTGTTCGTCTTATTTTCCGCCCCGGTGGGATTGGCACGCGCACCAACAGCCTGCGCCTCATCACTGCCTCACCGCATCAACCGCGGTGCGTTCCCCTGGGTGTGTTTTTTAACTTCCACTAATTGGCAAACGCATCATGACAATACAATTCAATGTCTGTGTGAGTCAACACTGCAGCGGCGTAGAGCCACAACCTATTTCTGACACTCAAACTAGAGCTGTTAGAGGGAAAGAAAGTGAGTGCGGTAATAATAGTCTATAGGTGCATTCTGTGAGATGAAAACAGGGTCTTGTTTTTGGAGCTGCAAGCACCCGAAAGGCAGCACCCATTAACCAGCAGGTGTCATGGCTGCCTGACTACAGTCCCAATGGGAGATGCAGTGACCCGGGACAACCCAAAAACAAGCCAACGCTACCTTGGTTTACCTCTCATAACCTCACGCAAGACAAGTGTGAATGTGCATGTTTATTTTAATACTGCTGGATTTAAAGTTGCACATTTATTACAGAGGGAAAAATAGTTTGTAATTTTGCCATTAAAGCAACATCTCTTTCTCATCCTAGAAATAGTCTTTACATTTTATTGTATACGGACAAAAAATGATCTCTGTATTTTAAGCATCCCAATAACAGTAGAAAATATTTAGTTTTATAAACTATATAACTGGGGGCAAATAAGCAAAATGTTTGTTAAAATCTTAATAATGCTCACAATGTTTTAGTGAAATGTGTATCATATGCACTTTACATATTCACAATGAACCCTGAACCTCGGAAGCATTACACGGGGAAAAAATGCATGAAAACATGTACCAAAATTATCAAAAGTTTAAAAATTAAATTTAAAAAAGTTTAGTCAGAGTATGCAGACATACTTTAAATCGAAGGTTCATCTGTTAAAGGCAGATAAACATAGGCAAGAAAAATTAGTCGAGCAAATTTGCCAACGACCCCGTAGTTATGGCTGGACAAATACGACAGAACTTGACATCTTGTGGAGTGTTTAAGTCTGCAGCAGTCAGTATCTAAAAAGGAATGAACTCCTAAACTACACACAGTACAACTCCTCTTTATTTTATTACCTCTTTCACTCTGGCTGCAGAGACAGTGAACGTGAGTCTCATTTTTATCCTGAAGGGCTTGAAAACGGTATTGCCTTTCTATACTCCAGCCCAAAATGCAATTTGTGTTTTTATATTCCCCTCGACAATACTTCAACGAAATCTGACTGCCATGCAAACATTTACATTTTATTACACCATAGAGCAAAATAAAGACTCAGGATTCCTCTTATATACTGTCATGCTTATCTATAGCCATTGTCACAACCAGGGGCCAAACTCTCAGTTTGGTCTAGGGGGGGGCCAATAAATAGATGGAAATTATAACATCACTTTAAAGGGAGCCGTGATGCAAAAAAAAAAAATACAATAACAATGTACAATGTGTTATAATTAGAATACTTCTGTATTTGCCCAGTCAGAAAGTAAAAAAGTATTTAGAAAACAGTTGAACAAATAGTACAAATGGTTTTTTTTATAGAGTAATCATGTTTCAACAAAATAAACAGTTCAACAAAATGAAAACATTCAACAATTAATTAATGTAACGTATGTATTTAAAGTATTTTATAATTTCAACTGTATATCCAGTGATGGGAAGAATACTTTGACAGTGTATTCCATTACAGAATACCGAATACATGGTTTGAAAAGTATTTTGTAACGTATTCCATTACTTTGCCAAATGTAGGTACTGTATTCTGAATACTTGAATACTGAAGCAAGAGCCAGTGGTGAACCGTGGGACATGGGCCATTAAACTGCACTCGAGGCAGGGCTAGCAAACCAGTTTACACTGTGTGTGGAACATGCACCGCGCTGTACACCACCGCTGTGTACACACTTTCACAAGTTAAACCACGCTGACAATCTTTTGAGTCACTGTAGTCCACACTCTACCGCGCACAGAGCATCAGCTGATTAACATCAGACTCCCGCAAACGCTGAAATTGCACAAAATTGTATCAATCTGCTCCACGTGACGAAAAAGAAGAAGTTCGGGTTCAGAACTGCTTTCCCTTGAGCTGTGCGAGCTCCTCCCTTAGCTCCTGGTTCAGCTGTTCCATCCCTTCATTCTGTTCCCTTAAAGCGTTGCTTGAAATCGTGGCCACGTCTTTGCAGTAGACTTGAACGCACATCTGCACGTACTCCTTTTGCAGCTGCTCATTTAGTTGTCGTGCATTTTCATTTTCCTCAAGCAAACGATTCTTTTATTGGACCTTTCTTAGCGTGTTCTCTTTCTCAACCTTCAGCCTGCAGATCTCCTCCTCTAGGTTGTGTTTTCTTTTCAGAAGTGACTTGTTCTCCTCTCTTAGCATCTTGGCATCGACCTTTCGCCTGCAAGCGTTTTCAATTTCTTGATTCAACATGATGATTTCTTTGTTTAAGTCATAGTTCTTCGTTATCAACTCAACCAAACTGTATGTGACTCCCTCAATCATGTTCTCAGTCGAGCCATACTTGAGCAACTTGTGGTAAAGTTTGTCTCGTTTCTTAGCTAATTTCTTATTGATGGCTTCAGTCCTTCCAGTGTCCTTGTCAATTAGTCTGTAACTACATGACATAGCTTGGAGGTCAGTTAGTTTCTTCTGCATATTGTCAATTTCTTTCTGTATATTGGAATTAACCCTCCTTAGATCCTCTACGTGCAGAACTTTTTCCTTGAATTCGTACTCTGTAACTTTTTTGTCATCGTACTCTTTTGTTATTTTGTGAAGATGCTGTAATAACTGCTTCTTTTCACTATTCAAGACCCTTTCTGTCACCTCCAACGCCAAACACTTCATCTTCCAACTCTCCTCTTCAACAATTTTCTGAGTTGTACTCGATATTTCTTCCCGTAAGCGTTGGATAGCTTGTTTGACAGAATTTGTGTCAATTTCTAAGTCAAGATGGTGCTGTTTCCAGAATTCTTCATTCTTTTGTTCAGCTGACCTGTCTCTTTCATTTTTCTGGCTTAGCAGCTCCTGTTCATCTTTAAGGACTTTGTTTTCTTGCAACGCCGCTGCCACAGCTAAGTTCAGTAATTTGCATTTCTCCCTCTCGCAACTAGCCTCCAGTTTGGTCTTCAATGTCCCAGAGAAATCTATGGATGAAGTGGATTCAATGGAAGAATAAAACATTTTTAGGAGCAGATTGGACAAGTTTGTTGTTTCCATATGAAAGTCGATATGTTGAGAGAGCAAACTGACCCAAAAAAATAAAAATAAAAAATAAAATAAAAAGAATTTCTAGATGAGTTAAAATGTCTTGATTTCTGGATATTAATATCAGTTTCAACGTATATTTTTATTTTATTCAACACACAACAGCAAATCTGAATTTTGTGTAGTTTAAAAACAGATTTTTGACTCCAAAGGGCTGGGAAGCACAATGGGAATGACAAAATTATTTGAGATTCACTGAAACAACAGGGCAAGAGTTCATTCTCAAGGCAAAGGCAAAATCAAACTTTTTCATTTCATTATTCATTCTTGGAGAGCACTAAATTATGGGTTTGTGTTGTCCTGTATGGGAAGGTTTGTTGACTGCCGTGTACACCGTGTTGTAGAGACAGATTGTTGGAAGATTCTGATATTTTTAAGGTGAGATTGTCTTTCTGCCAAAAACAAATGAATATGTGTTTCAAAACAAAAATGAAAATATTAACATTGTCGGTTGGGGTCAGCCATCTGCTTGTCTCCATGTAGATGTTATCGCTTTGCTTGGGATTGGCATTAAAGATATATCAGACTAGTATTATAGGTGTACACACTATAATGTATACTGTATCACTCCTGGAAGGTTTTGGTGCATATTTGTCCATAATAACGTTAGATCATTCTGGACAATGATTTAAGAGTTCAGAGATCTTTATTATGAGGTTGTTAGTATGTATGCTCATTTCTATATGTAATGCTAACTTTAACAATCTACACAAAACAGTGTCACCTGTGAAAACGGTTTCAAGCGAGGCTCTGGTGTTACTTAAGTGTGGTCGAGTGTTTGTCTGTCACTAAAACAGCCCCGGTTTTTCATAGTTTGCAATCTTTGAAGGGCTAACTCTTCCATAGAAAATACATTAGTGCTAACTCGTGGAATGGTACCGGCTAAAGGAACGCAATGTTTTGTTTACAAACACTGGAAGGGTCTATTGTGTAGACTTTCAAAATAATACATTCTTGAGCGGACTCCCTTTCCCTGGTTTAATGTGGTGTGAAGTGTCTGTTCTTTTATGAGATCACAGCGCTGATACGACCCGCGCTCGTCTGATCTCGAACGCTAAGCAGAGTTGGGTAGTTCTGGTATCCATCTGCCCTGACAGTTGTGCGCACTCGGTTTTGTCTTGTAACGAGTGAAGTTATGAATTCGTGTCTTGTGGACCATTCCTGTGAAGGCTCTGCGATGAGTTGTTATACCGTGAAGCTACAGTTTCTATCTTCTTTCTCCCTCTTCTCACATCTCCGCTGGGACCCATTAAGATCCCCATTTGCTCAAGGCTGCAGAAGTAACTGAGGACCTTTTAGCAGCAGAGAAAAAGAGATATGTTTTTACAGTGGCTTTGAGAGAGACACTATGAGCTTCACTTTGCATCAGTCCATCTCCGACGGCAACGTACGCTGTGTCAGGGATTTCAAGTCAAATCATCTTTAGTTCACGATCGGGCATGTTTACTTGCTGACACAGAAGTAATGATAGTCCGGGACATTTTCAAGAGAAGCAAAAACACAATCGTATCAGTGAAGAAATAAGCTGAAGTTGTAGTCCTTATATTTAGTTCAGTGTTTATATGTAGAAAATCCAGACCACAACAAACTGATTCATTCACTGATGTCCCATTTGGTATGAACTGAATCTGTTTCATCAGTAACAGATCATTTTCAATACTTTTGCTTCAAAGTTTTTATTATAATTGTAAATTGAAACTGTAAGTTATGTAAATATTTTCTGATGGTGGCATGGTTTATCCTTTATCCTTAATATTTGTGTTGGGTTTGTGCAGTATCCAACACAGCAACTTTTAGGTGGCTATGCTCATCAAAGTCTGGTTTAGTTGATTGAAGTTTATGATGAATATTTATATTTTTATTTGTTTGTATTGTGATTTTAATGCATCTTTTCCTGTTATGTAAACACGGCTCTACAAACAAACTTGCCTTGCCTAAACACATGATTGTTTTTCTAACAGATGGTTCAAATGAAATCAGAATTGACACTGAGTTGAAATGGACTTCTGTAACATCAAACAAACAGAGCAAAGCCAAAGGAATTGCAGGAGTTTCAGAAAGAAGGATTTCCCGTGTCCGTTTCCCATGTGTTGGATTCACAAATGTTTAAATATTCAGAGTGATTTCTGGTGGCGAAGGCCTTTATCCTCTGCCTCAGACTTGTATCAGCTCCTCTCTGATGTGTTTTAATGAAAGCCCGGGCCGCTCTGTGATCAGCTGAAGTTGTGCTGTCTTTGCATCAGCCGCTGGACGCTGAACCCAACACTAAAGCAACGGCTCTACTCCAGAAGTCTGCTCCTTTTACCAAACAGGTACACCCCACAAATGAGCATGAGACCATTTGGGAATTTTTGGGTGACGTATGCATGTGAGATGCATAGAATACGAGCATACAAAGATACAAAGACATAGCCAGTTACCTTTGCAATGATTAACAAGCTTTTAACAATATGTTTGATTGAAACTGAACCAGACCAGGCCTGTCGCTCCGTAGAAGTGAGTTGGAGCTTCATTTTGGGGCTTGTTATTTATCGTTTGAGCATTTTCTTCTTTCTTTCTTTCTTTCTTTCTTTCTTTCTTTCTTTCTTTCTTTCTTTCTTTCTTTCTTTCTTTCTTTCTTTCTTTCTTTCTTTCTTTCTTTCTTTCTTTCTTTCTTTCTTTCTTTCTTTCTTTCTTTCTTTCTTTCTTTCTTTCTTTCTTTCTTTCTTTTTCTTCTTTTTGTTAATCATTTAGTCGTGTGAAAGTACAGTTACAAGTTGAGCTGGAGACAGGTCTGAATCTATGGTGGAATGGAACAAAAATATACAGAAAGTTCAACACATTCCCTGACAGCACAAATAAACAAAAGGGAAATATTTTGCTTCACAATAGCTTCGGAAAGCGGTGCCATTATTCAACACCAAAGATGTGATTGTTGTCAATTGAAAGGACTTATATCCATATTATTTATAAGACACGTTTGTAGAGCCAATTGCTGTTATGTTTCATAAGTTTGGATATTTGCTAAAAAGGAAAAAAAGAAAGAATGGGAATTGCCTATGTTTTTGTGGATTTCAGCTTCCTTTTATTAATGACATTTTGAAGAATGTCAATTGCCACAGTCCTAAACCCAGGCGCTTGTCCTCCAACTGACATTATGACATCACCTCTTCAAAATGTGTAACAGCAACAGACCTAATTTGAGCATTATCCGTTGTGTTTAAGAGAAAACATGGTGGGTTAAAAAGATCCTAGCTTATGCAGATTAATTATCAGTCCACGGGTTATTTTTCATCTTTTTCATCATATTTATGAAGTGACGCACACATTTTAGCATCGTGTACCTCAAAGATAAGGGCTCCTGAAAGAGGCTCGTAAAGCCTAATTGGTATATGGATTAGGGTTGGATTATATTGTTGTAAAATGGACAAGCCATGTGTCATACGTTCCTTTTCGGAAATAGCAGCAATCATCTTCAACACTATTGAATCCTAGTCTTGAAGACTAAAGTGCACATGACTCAGCCTCCTCTCCAGTCTGTCTGTGTTGAGGGTTGTAAAACAGATGTTCAAGACAGAGATGGTTCCTTATAGAAAGTCCACACGCTGGATATTATTTCATTTGCCGTTGTAAATCCATCATCGGTCACACATCAGATAACACTGATAGGATTTTAATGAAAAGTTGAGAGTGACGCAGCTGAGTGATTCATGCTCCAGTTTGAGAACCATCAGCTGAATCTGCACCAGGCTGTTCGGACCTGAGAGAAGAGATGCTTTTAATGACTTCAATTTAAAAAGAATAGTTGCTTTAAAGGGACACGATCTATAGTTTTACGCCAGTTTGGCAGATGAAGCTGCTGTAATCAAAAGTCACCTCCTGATCTCTTGTGAGCAGTTCTCAGTTTTGATTACTTAAGTAACGTTTTGAAGAAGGAAAGAAACTGCTATAGTGACTTTTTTGGGCTTTTAATCATGTTCTAACAATGCTCCCTCGTCAGGAGCATTTAGCATCATTCACCATAGTTGATGAATCCTGGTTAGAAATCCTCTCCCTCTCTGACTGTCAAAAACACTACTCCGAGTTTCCTCGATGAGCGCATTTTTTTCAATGGGAGATGTCGCCCTGAGAATCTTCAGCTCTGTTTTTAAGTCCATAAATCACTGCCAGACTGAGCATTTCTGCTGTCTAATCATGATAATTACAACTGCTAGGCTAAGCAGCATTTCTCAAAGAACTCTTGAGTTATATTTGTAAAATTCATCCTGTCTTCTTTTAAATACTAACTTGTGAATTTTGTCTAATAAGACAGGTATTATGTTTGTATGATTAATCTTGTCTTCTTTTACGTTTTAACATCTGAATTTCTTCTAAAAAGACAGCCTGAGGTGAGGAGACAAAGACGTACATCAAAGAGCTTGAAACGGTCTGATTAGATGTGCATTCGACTGAAAATTTTATCTGCAGTCTTCTCTTTCAAAGCAATTTTTTGTATGATTCTGTATGTCCCTATGTGTTTTGTGATTTTAATGTGATTTTTCCTGTTATGTAAAGCACTTTGAATTGCCATGTGTACGAATTGTGCTCTACTTACCTTATTAGAAGACATTCCCCAGTTAACTCTTGAGTTGTTTACATATCATTTGTGTAAGTCCAATGCAGTCAGTTGATGGCGCCAAAGCTCAGTAAGTGTTGTGGGAAACAACAGATACAGATGTTCATTTTCTTTTTTTTTTGGTCTAAAAACATGCTCCCTATACCTATTTTGCCAGATAGGATTATTTTTTGATTTTTTATGTCTATTCTTTTGAAATACCAGCATTTACACATGTTTCGTCCGTCCGATTACATTAACTCAGTAATCATAAATTAGATTTTAATACATTTTGCGTTCATATTGTTCCTCAGTACTTAGTACTGAGTAGTTTCTCCAAATACTTTTTTACTCTTACTTGATTAATTATTTGGGTCATTACTTTTTTTTTTTGTAGCAACGCTACTCTTCCTTGAGTACAATGTTTGGTTACTCTACAAGGCACTGCTTTCGGTTGCCCTTTATATTACAATATATTTTAGTTTGGTCCTCCTGAGAATATTTGTTATTATTATTTCAACATTTGCTGTACTTGAGCTATAGGTTAAATGTTAATAAGGTCAGATTTGGTATTGCAAATTGATAAGACACAGCACTAAAAATATGTTTAAATCCTTGTTTTTTGGCTGTTAAATATCCCAGTAACATATCCACTGGCTCTAATCTTGAACTGAGTCAAATTACTCAAATGAAAATGACTAATAACGTCATGCTTCAGCTAATTCTTCCTGTTACAGTGACATTTGGATCGGTCTTTTTTCTGATCTAATTGCCACCAACCAATGACACCAACCAGCAGCCTTCACTAGAATTTCACTAAATGCCAAATTTCCGCCAGCTCTTCATCAAATCAGCAGCGTTTTGTGATGAATAGTCAATACCTACTTTGTTCAAATGTTAAGTGCTGCTGGACCACTAAATAATGAGCTGTCGGAAGAGAACTGGTCATTTAACATTAACTTCATGAAATGTTGTTTATAAAATGCTCATAATTACCTGGGCGCCCACAAGGCCATTGATCTCTAGCTTGTGTTTTCAGCTGGCGAAAACACTGAACAAATACGTCAACTTCATTATTTGCACAAAATGAACAATTCTATTCCAAAAAACACACAACTATTGTTTTTAAGGTCAAGGAAATGTACTTGTTTTGATCTTTAGATCTCGGACATGGTACATTTGTCTTGATTGGGTTTCTCTGACTTACTTTTCAGCTTATTTATTATATTAGCTGTTCATAAACTAATTCTCATTGCAGTGAATAAGCATCATAAACCATTTTAACACATTTTTGGTGCTGACATTTAACTTCACATGTCTAAGTTGATCTGGTGCTGTACCAATGCTTAAACTTTATTCAAATATAGACTTCAAAAAATGCTGGAACTGTTAATTGCGTTGAATTGGCATTACGACCGTGGCAAATAGCAGTCGAGATTTATTCTGACTCTCAACTGTACAGCAGCGTTATAATAAACACAAGGCCAAAGTTCATTGTATTCAAAGTTAAACACAAGCAATTAAGTCACAAATTAAAATCATCAATATGTACGTTTGTTAGAAGATTAAGATTTGATGCGAGGTCGATCCTTTTAATGCCATACCGTGAAACTTTCCAGCAAAATCAATATAATTTCTGTGCACACAAATTGGTGGCGAAACTACGCAGCTGTAAACAATAACATTACATTTAAATTGGGATTTTGAGGAAAGAAAGTGCAATTAAGGACTTGTCTGCTGCAGGAGAAAAACCACCAGCCTCCTCAGCCTCTCCATCTCCTCCTCTTCACTCCCGGCTCTACATTCCCCAACAAATTTGTCATCTCACATTGGTCATGTCACTTTCCTCCAAATGTATTTATTTTTATGTCTATGTTATAAATGGAAACGTACAGAACAAACAGATCAAGAGTGAATGAAAACCAATCAAAATCAAATAGACTAGTCCAAAGAATGAACCAGAAAATAAAATGTCAGTCAGGCGTACAGTATATGTCTCCTGTCTGTCCCAGTGTTTGGTAAAAGTGTCCATATTCAAGTTCAAAGTAAAAGTGAACTTCGCCCAAAACTACACTCCACAGGAATCCATTAATCAAAAAATGGAACATTGTTTTCGAAGACAGTCTGCAGTGCCTCATTGATCTCAGTCCAGGATTAAGGACAGTCCCAAAGCACATGATAGTATAAGCTACTTGACAACCACAGTCTCCAACACTTAATATTTCCCTGTGAATAACGTGCACTTTGACATGCTGCTATAAAATATTGCAACACATTTTTCCTTAAGATTTCTTTCCAAACGTGAGATTTCGTGCGTCTCCACTGGGATGTGCTTCTGTTTTATCAGTTATAACACCTTCAGATATGTTGCCATTTTCTCAAACTCTTCGACCTCGCATTTACGTTTGAGTACTTTTAACGGGGGCTTGTCATACAGCGATGTTGATATTATTGCTCAGATCTCATACACAGGCCTGTCATCTCCACCTTCTGTCGCCTTTGTGCTGCACGCTGATAACATCTGCCACTCGACGGCTCAAAAAAACACAACAAACTGTCTTTTATCAGGGACTTTGTGAAGTAGTCTTATCTGGACTGCAGCAGTGTACTTGAACACATCACCGCGCAACAGGGGCATCCAGGTTTTTAGAGAAGATAGTTGCCAGATTAACTGTGGCCAGGTGAACAGATGTGTGTATCAGGTCATTTACCTTTGTTGAACACTTTGAATTCCTTTGTCTGTTAAATCATACTTTACATTTAAAAAAAAAGTAAAGTAATTCTGAATGCCACCAAATTGAACTAGAATACAGTTACTCAAAATACTGAACACATTTGTTTGTGACATTCATTTACTTCCTACCTCTGAGGATCCGCTAATGTTTGTGGACATGTTTTGATACAGCAATCAGTGGTAGAAGTGGGTTTAAGACTAAACATAAGATATTATTAGCTATTAGATTATATATTAGATTAGATACAGTTATAATAAAGCAGTGATTGTAAAAGTAGTCGCTTACTAGTATTTGTTGTTGCAAGCAGCTGCAGGTTAATAAAAGAGGCAGTTAGCGTTCTTTCTACTCCTACAAAACTATCCCTCAGTTAATGCTTTGTATGAATTGTGGTCTTTACATGTAAACTTCTCTCGCTTTTTACCAGCAAAACATTTTTGTAACTGTGATAATAATGGCTGTTGGTAGAGAGGGTTCCGGGGTTTCAGTTTCTTGTTTGGTGCCAATTTCAGGACTTTTGACAATTCAAAAGATACAGTGTTTTGTTTTCCATCCAGTCAGTAGTTGTTGAGGTTGTAAGATTGGATTTGGTTGGAAAGTAAAGTGTAGTAATGTAGTAAAATTAACTTGTACCAGAAGATATTTTTTATACCATTAAAGCTGAGATACCTGACTTTCTTTGTGTGTCTTCCCCAAAAGAGCACTTTGTGACAAAATGAGACTGTTGCACGCTGTCTGCAGCTTATAATACAGTATTTTATATCTTATTTTATATCTTATATCTCAACTAGGAAGTAAAAATGTAGTGCTCTCACTGGTCCACCCCATCTTTACTTCGCTGTCTGAAAAAGTTATTCTAAAGCTCCTGAAAATGAATGCACATGAATACAATAGGTTTGTGAGAGCTACAGACGGTTCCCCAGCTTTAACTCAAGTACAAATTCAGCGTTGGCCTATTTAAGCATTAGTTCTACTCTGTTATTTGAGACATGAATCAAACGTCATCCTCCTGTCATTCTTCATGTCACAGACCTCTAAGTGACAGGCGGCAGGGCTGTAATAATGTCCGCTGCCCAAGGGGACAGTGGTGTGTGTTTGTGAGGGTCAGACGCTGCAGGCGGGACGACCTCTGGACACCATCACACTGTCCCGGCTTGGCCCCAGCAGGTACGACTGTGGAGCTTCATCTGTCTGCAGTAAAAACAGCTTTATCATCTCTCAGCTGGTTTACTGTGGCTATAATCTAGAATGTAAAATATATGTGGCTACATTTATATGCATTTTACTGTAGCGGGAGTTTACAATGGAGTACTGAGTGTATTGTAGTAATATTAGCAGTAAAAACTATTAAAAATCTTAGCGGAAACGGGTTGGAACAGTATATAATTACAGAATTACTAGTATTAATAAAGTGCCCTTGTCAGAAAAAGCTGTCACCACTAACCGAAATATTGTAATATGATTGTCTGATAATAATACTGTGGGCTGTCCCAATATATCGAATTACAAGCTCCTTTGCCCAAATGTACAATTTTGTTGCAACAAAAAAGGAACAACTTGATCATTGTGTCAGTGCAAACAACATGAGGACATAACTAGTAGGTAACTCTTTTATATTGTAAGTCTTTAGGAAATGGTGGTATTTGTTCATCTAAAATGTGTCAAAGCATTTAAAAGAAAAAAGTACCACGTCTACTATTCATAGCCTTTTCAAAATGCAGTAAATATTGTACTGTGAGATGGTCCATGCAAGAAGAGATGCAGTATTTGAATCAGTATTAAATGTTACTTGGAGACAAGAACTAATCTAGTAGCAGCTGCAGAAGTACTATTAGAAGTAACAACAGCAGTAGTAGAAGTAATAGTAGTAGTAATAACAGATAGAATTATAAATCTATTTAAAATCTTAATCATTAGAGCTAAGTGTGGTCCTTTCTCTCACACTCAGTGTAATGTGACACAAGTGGTCTCACAGCAGCAATGATACACTACTGCCCCCATGTGGACACAAAACAAAAACTATGTATTTAAAAAAAACACCTCATGGCAACTTCTTATACTAATACAATATGGCATGACAAATTTTCCTGATGGCAAATTAAATTGTAATGCAAATATAGGCACTATGCATTGAATTGTTCAGCATTGGACTGTGTTCAAAATGACAGCTGTGTTCCCTGCAATATGACTAAATATATATACTTGGCCATAATTATTCATATAGAGGGATGTGCAGAGTAATTAAATCAGTAATTAAGCCAAAAGGCAGATGTCTGATGTTAAATTCATAGCAGAACTTGCCCCTCATTCAATCTGGCCCAGCCTAAAGCCTCCAGCACCATAAAGCACAAATCTCATGTTAAATTGATAAGCTTTACTTACTATGCACATAATAAGTTCACGTTGATAATGTTAGTGTTCTATAGGCAGTAGACCTGTTTCCATGATTATTAATTAACAAATATGCAGGTTAACATTTAAAAGGTAGATTGAATTTATGTTAATTTGCTAATGTCATTTTAAAAATCTAATTAGGAAAATATTGTATGTCTAAAGGGTGTTTATTCTATATAAAGGTACATACGTGACTTTTATGGTGGAGAATTTAATATATGCAGTTTTTATATGGTTAATGTCATACTGCAGACTTTCAAGATCAGGGGTAAATGCTCTAGGTGATTCTCAAACTTTTCACAACAAGTACTACCTGTACAGTCTAAATGAGGAATAACCAGGTCCCTGACAGGGATAAACCAGGACCTATACCACAGTTTTATTTATTTATCATTTATTTATACATTCAGTACCCTGAGTCCCCTGTTAAAATACATACAGTATGTACAAAAGTAACAAATAATAATAAAAAAAAAAAGAAAATTAAAATAATCAAGTTTGAGAAACACTGCTCTGCCCTTTCAACTCCAAAATAAAATCATCTCAAGGACACAATAATTCATATTGAAACAAGTAAGTTTTGCATTTTGACTAAGAAAAGACCTTTATTTGTCCAACAATGGGTGTTGCAACACACAGTTCAAGAACAAGTGAATAGAAACTAGCAAGCAAAATCTTGATAAATAACTTTTAAGACTGTGCATGTACAGCAAAAATATATTGAAAAAAATGATTTAAAAAAAAATGTACACTGGCTATGGTTTTGTACAGTGCAGCATATGGACTGGACAGAATAATGATTTAAGTGTATTATGAAATGATGTACAATAATGATGATGTACAATGCAGCACACGGAGAAAATTGAACAGTAAATTGTACTAGAGACATTTCTACAGGTGGATGACACATTTACCGGGCCAACAGTGTTAGAAGTGTTCGTTGTAAAGTCTGACAGCAGCAGAAAGAAAAGACACAGTGAGGATGGATCGGTCTGTGGCTGAAGCTGCTCTCCAGAGCACACAGTGCGTCCTGCACAGGGCAGGACGTGGCAGGACTCATGCTACAGCAAAGATGTGAGCTTAGTTAGGACCTTTCTGTCCCCCACCTCATGCACAGAGACCAGAGCACAAAACTCGTCAGAGATGCACTTCTTGATAACCTTGTCCAGTTTCTTCCTCTCCTTCTTCCTCTCCTTCTTCCTCTCCCCCTCTGTGATGCACTCACTCCAGCAGAGATCACACTGTACAGGAGGCTGATGCCACCATAGAGCTGTAAAAGGTCCTCAGAAGTGGTCCACTCGCTTCAAAAGACCTGAGTGTCCTCAGGAGGTGGAGCCTGCTCTGGCCCCTGGTGCTTGTAGTCCACTCTCTTGATGTCCCTTCCCTGGACATTCACTGGTGAGTGAGCGGTAGAGTGGCGTCTGCAGGAGTTGTCATGTCACAATGTACTTTTTCCAAAACCAAAAATCACTTATAGATGCCATCCACTATATTATAACCTAATAGATAAAATGTGGACAACAAAAAACACGCGTTGGTGTTAATTAAATAAATAAAAAATCAGATGCCTCATTAATTGATTTTGTGCTTTTGAAGCCTAATGCAAAGGGAAATAGTTAAAAGGCATCCCTCTCTCTCTCCTGTCCACATTTGTCCCCTGGGTCTGTGTTTTTCACTCTCCTTAATTAGCATGTGCGTCACCGCGAGAGGCAACAGCATACGGCTTCCCAGAAACAAAGGACCTTCTCCAAACCTAATTGACAGAGCGCCTCCAAAAACTAAACAATGTCATCAAAGAAAACTAACTGTGTCCATGTGCGAGCTTGGAGTCCATGGAGACAGCAGTGGAACAGAGGGAGAGAGGGCTGGGGGGTCCTGGTCAGGCTTACACCTGCCACAGCAGCCTGGCCCACTGCAGACACTCAGAAACACAACAAGAAACTACTTTTTTAATCATGTATTTGTCTAGTAGTAGTAGTAGTAGCAACCAACAAGCCCTATACACTCTTGCCCTTTTCGACCAGCAAAAGTATAACTTATGTTATAAAAAGTGTGGTATTATTTAGTATATAGGCCAAATTAAATAAATCATATGTTGTCTTAAGTCTTGTACCTGAGACTCTTATCTTATAGTATTTAAACTACATTTTAAACACTGTTGGGTACACTTTTCTGTTGCAGCAGTGCAGTTTCCCTTTTCCCTCAAATAAAGACCTTCTAACCATAACCCCCAGCTTTATTATTAGGTATAAGTATTAAGTTTGCTAGTGGGTTTTTAAATAAATTGAGCTTACTGTAAGGAATTGCATCACAAACAGTTGAATTTCTTTTATTTATTTATTAAGACTAAAATATTTGTGCTTTGCAGTCTTTGTAAATTATGAGGTTCTAAACCCATTTTACTCAGGGCTCAGATAAACAAAGTTTTATTCATTGATTGATGTTCCCACTTACTACAGTGAGGACAATGATTTTGCTAAATAAGTCTATCTCATCTATTGATGAGTTATAATAAGAGTTATTGTTAAACCCCACTGTGTTTCCCATAATGTAGCATCTAGATATTCAAATACACATGAACGTCACCCTCTGCTTTGAAATCTAAAATTGTTCTCTGTCACAGCCCAAAGCTTTGATCAACAGTGAGATGAAGTCAGTGAGATGTGTGTTTCTTTGACTTGTCGAGGCTGATTTTTCATTTCCCACTTCCCCTTTGCCACCTGACCGCCACAGCACGGTTTGAAACTTTTGAAGTAAGATTTGATTTGGATCAAAAGACTTTAGATAAATAATAAGATCGCAGATTTTGATCTATTTGATGATGGGACATAAATATTTAAACATTGACAAAACATTGCGCAATTATGGCCACCAAGCAGGAAATTCTGATCATAACAAATCATAAACCATCATGAAATGTCGGAGTAAAAACAAACGAAATAGCCTAAAGGTTTGAGGGAGGAAGGACTGTGACATGATACACCATTCATTGTTTAAAAATAAATAAATAAATGAAATAAATAAAACATAAACCTTGGCTCATGGTGGGAAACGTTTACCTTTTTTCAATGCCAATGCCTTACTTCCACCACTAGAGAGCAGCATTCTCTTTTAAAATTTTACTTTGTTGTTATTATGTTTTTGTTTTAATATACAGCCTACAAATTTGAGCCTACTGGTGTATAGGTTTGTTTTAGATTGTATTTAATCGAAACGAATAATAAAGATATTTGACAGCATAAGCGGAAGTGTTAACTTTACTTCCGGTTGAAAAAGTAGCCAGGTGCTTAACAAGTTCACTGGACTTCATGCAGTTATTTGTGAATTTAATGTTCAATCCGTTTGAACGTTTACGATGGCGCCTTTGCGGATCCTGTGCATTCACGGTTACCGACAGAACGGCGGCTCTTTCCGGGAAAAAACTGGAGCTTTGCGGAAACTGCTGAAAAAGAGCGTGGAGCTGGTGTTCGTGGACGCGCCTCTGAGTGTGCAGACCCCCGTGCTGCAGACCCCGGAGGGCAGCAGTGACGGTCAGTGCACGGAGGATTCAACTAACTCCACACTCCACACTCTCAAGTCAGGCTCTCAGACACGAGGGGGTCCATATAGAACAATAAACAACTCTATATTCCAGTTGCTCAAGTTGTTGTTCCTGGCACTGCTCTGCTCAGGTATTTTTAAAAACATTATGGCCCACTTTCTTTCTGTGAGTCCTCAATGCACATGTTTTCATCGAGGGACTTTCAATAAAATACGAGGTGCATCAATATATGCAGTTTGTTGAATTTACCTTTACTGTATCTGCAGTGCACCACGATTTGAGAGTAAATAAATAGAGCAGGGGTGGACAGTTTATCAAATTTTAGATAATATCGTGAGTGTTTTGAAGGAATGCAAAATGTGAATATTGAATGTATCGTTTATAGGAAAACATGTATCAAAAGGAACTGTTGGACAGTTTCAAATGAGGGTAAAAATGATCTTTCGTGATTAATTTTACAGACATTTCACATTTGTCTGATAATTAAACCTGATAATTAAATCTCAACTGCAATATTATCTATCGGAATACTTAAAAAAAAAAAAAAAAGATATCTAGTATTGTCAATATCACCCTCCCCTAGTATAGAGTGGTGTGGGCAGTAAGCTTTAAACTAGTGTAATTTTCAATGTCTGTTCTTAAAACACAGTTTCAAAATTACTTTTGTTCATTTCCAAGGGGAAATTCTTCCCAGTGGCCATTTGTATAATAGTGTAATCACCCAAACAGTGATTTTTCTTCACTTTTGTAGTTAATTTTATGGTCCATTCACATTTTAAGTGACACTTGAACCAAGACATTCACAGGCACATTTTAATTATTTATGATGGATTGTTATTATTGTTTCAATATTGTTAATTCGTTCATATTCTACCACTTGTTCTCCAAAAACCAAAAAAACAAAAACGTTATCGTTAAGATAATTCAAAAAATAAAAATTTATTTTAAATGTTTTTTTTATCAACATTCATTTATTCTTGAGTTAAGCCGCTTTTTTTTCTTTCAGTTAAAGTCAAGTTTATTCGTTTTCAGGCATGACCTGCATCTTAACTATTGCTTTTGTGTCTTTTTAGTGTCCCTTGACAAAGAGACCAGCTCGGGCCCTCTGGAGGCGGGTCCTCGGGGATGGTGGTTCTCTGACGTGGCGTCCTGTAGCTTCAGTGCTCAGCAGAAGTGTGAGGTGAGTTTAGGGCTGGACCAGAGTGTGACTGCCGTGAGGGACGCTGTGAAGACTCTGGGACCCTTCGATGGCATCCTGGGCTTCAGTCAGGGGGCTGCATTTGTGGCCATGCTCTGCTCCCTCCAGGAACAAAGCCTAGAGTCGGATTTCCACTTCAGATTCGCCATCCTGGTTGCTGGTTTCCGCAGTGCCTGTATGGAGCATGAGAAGTTTTACAAACGCACTCTACAGATCCCATCTCTACATGTGTACGGGCAGGAGGACAGAGTCATCCCGGACCACATGAGTAAAGACCTCCTCCCCGTTTTCAAAGACCCTCAAATACTGACGCACCCTGGTGGACATTTTATTCCAGCTACATCTGCACTCAGGCAAACCTACAAGGACTTCCTCGAGAGATTTCAGTGAAAATATCTTTTAGACTAATCTCAAGAACCGAAATATCCTCAAGGTTTAGCTCTCAATGACAAAGTCCTCAACATAAAAAAATGTCCCTATTGTCCTGCTGTAGATACAGTTCTAATGTCTAAGATCATAAAATAAGTGCTGTCTTATTCACTGGAATCATTGATGAAAAATTAAATTATTTGTCAAATAATATGTCTTTCTTCAGTTTACTTTGGTCTGCCATTCATTATTATCATGCATCATTATTTTTGCCTTTAGAAAACTATCACCAAATTATTATTATTTTAAATATATTTTGAAAATTGGCTGAATTCCTCTTATCTAAACACTTATTTTTATTACTTTATAATTAACATACATCCAAGCAAATCGAATCTACATTCAATATTTCCAAAAGGGCATATCAAAATGTGTACAAAGCATTAGTGCTTGGTGCCCTGGCTTACTACTACTACTACTACTACTTACTATATTTACTTACTGTTCATTTTATGATGGAACATTACATTTTGGGGCTTATTATTTATCATGTGTACCTTTTTATTTGCACTAGTTGTAGAAAAAAACACAAGAAAAGTTGCCAAGAACATTTGAGCCTTTGATCCTGAACAAATAAATTCTATAATCATTAGATACTGTTAGGCTGCAAGTTTAATTCTGCTATTTATTTGTTGCAGCTCTTTGTTTGTTCAGTTTCTCATGATTTTGAACATTTAAATTAGAGTTGCAATTGTATTATTGTGTCAGTGACATAAAATGGTTTCAATATTATAATTCATTGTGGTATTTTATGTAGCATTATATTTCATTTCAAAAATCTAATGTGACAGGAATGCACAGGACTGGGCTAAGCATATAACTTTTGCTTTTCCCATTTTACTTAGTTGTATTAAGATGAAAGATGATGCAGTATTATTAGGTTGTAGTATTGAAAATTGAAAATCAGATGCCATTCAATACCACAACTAACAAAAATTGTAACTAAGATAAATGACAGGACAACACTGGACCTTTCCTCAGTCGTTTAGAATGATCTTGAGCTCTATCAGAACTAGTTTAAGACCACATGGTGACATATAGAAAGTACTATTATTTTGTGTTGAGAAGAAAAGAGCAAGTTATTATTACTATTATTGTGGTATCAAAATCAGTATTTGGTATTGAGCCTATTCCTGGGTTTCATAATAACGTTAACAATTAAAAACAAAATATATCTTTTTAATAGGAAGAAGTCCTCAAAATGTTGCATACCGCTATATACAAACAGGAAACTGAAACCTATGAATTTCTTAGGATCGAAATCAAGTTTGATATCTATACTATACTATAGGTTACTATCTACAATGTCTCAATATTAACATGCATTAAATCCATTACAAGATGGGGTTTTAAATGGCATGGAATGTTGCAGAAATTAGAGACAGTTGTGTTTCATCTTTTTCTGCAAAACAAACCAAAAACCCCAAACTCAGAGATGTGGAACCAGATGATGGTGATTGAGGAGCTGCGTCAGGATCAGTGTCTGTGTGTGACGCTGTGATCCAGGTCGAGGGCTCACAGTTTAAAGTGCACAAGCTGGTCCTGTGCGGCTGCAGCCCTTTCTTAAAGTGAGTACGCTTTATTAGAGGACATTTAAAAAAAATTCCATCTGGCTGAGATAAGTTGTGTAAGCTGCTTTTAACACGATTTTTTTTTTTTTTTAGTTTGAGAAGTTTTTTCTTCAAATGCACTGGTAACTTACTAGAAATAACAGAGGAGCTGAGATTTTAACAAATTACTTCAATTTTATTTTGCATCTTTGAGAAACCCTGGCTTGGTTGTGTTTAAAGATTATGGGCAAATTGAAATATCAAAATAAACCATGCATTATTGTATATTTTCCACTATCGTTAAAGAGGTTTTCAAATTAGTAATTGTTTGACCAACAGTAAACCATTTATGGATTGTGCAGTTTCAGAACTAGGGACGCCATGATACAAATAGTGTTATTTTGAGAAGAAGAACCTTCATGGTTCAATTTATCCTTGATTTTTGAAATTTTAACATTGTTGTTGTCTGCTATTTTATGTGAATTATCTTTTCGTCCTCAGATCTTCTTTCACCACCTGGTCCAGTCCTGACAAACTCTCAACTGATATAATGCAAGCCGTTATAGAGTTTGCTTACACTGGGGTTGTCACTATAACCAAAGACATCATTGATGACCTTTTCATCGCTGCTGATCGCTTCTGTGTAGCTGGTTTAACTTGTCCCTACTACCTGCAGTTCTCAGTGGAAGATCTGATGAACTTCATCAAAAACGATTTACTGAATGTGAAACAGGAGAGAAAAGTGTTTGAGGCCATCCTGCTCTGGATCAACAACTTGCCCCTGGACAGGCAGGCGCACATCAAAGATCTGCTGCCAAAGGTTAGTGCTAATTGACAGTGTCTAGACCAGGTCCAGACCAAGTACCCAATCCAGTCCGACCGCCTGACGGAGTGCAGTCAACATGTCGCCATGACAGTGGTAGGCATCAAGACTTACTCTGGAGTATTTACTCTAAATACAGAGTTTAGAAATAAAGTAAAGGATTCATTGCCTTCAGAGGCTGATGGTGAAGCATGAACTGGCAGATTGAGACTCCTCTTCCTCTCAGCGGTTGGCTGAACTTTAGTTTGGCTTGGGTATATATATAAATATTATAATCTGCGTCCACCGTGCTTTAACTTCAGCACCGGACAGTTCCTCTCTCCTCTGTCTGTGTTCAGAACTGAGAGTTTAGCACGGTTGTCATAGCAATGAAGAAGTTAGAATAAAAGGTCCTCAAAACATCACCAGGGAATGTTTTTCAAATGTCCGTTTTTTTTTTTTATGTTTTCCACGTTTCAGAGTTTCAAATTTTTCCAGGTTTTCAAAGTTTCCAATGATTCCCAATGATTTAAAATTGTTTTCAGTCATTTTAAACTTTTTATATACTTTTCACATAGTCTTTTTCAAAATTACGCAGTCACTCATTGCACAGCATCTAGTTTACTGTTGTTCTTACCTTTGCAGTAAAATACTTGTTTGGAGTCCATATAGTTAAAATGGTGGTCATTAGTGTATGTTATAACGTGAATACGTGAAACTTTACATTTGCATTTTTGTGTTAGTTAGACTTTCACAAATTGCATTGATCTAAATAAATCCATTGGACACAGTTGCTATAAAAAAAAACAAAAAAAACAATATACAATCAGTTGGGAAGCAGAAAAATTTCCTTTAGGTATTTTTATATTTGAAAATTGCTGTGTGACTCTGTGGACATTTTGTTTATGACTTTGTGTAAATATTTAAAATAATCGCAAGTAAGTACTGAGCTGCAGGCACATAAGTGCGTGATTATACAAGATAAATCAAAGAATCAATCAAAATACAACTTTGAGTAAGAACATGATGAGGGAAAACTATTATAACATGGTTAAAAGCTTTTAAAAGTTGATATGTCTCCTTTTGACTTAACCTGTTTCTTCATTCTGTTGTCTAGGTACGTCTGGCTTTCATTGACCAGTTCTTCACTGACCACATCATTGGGAATGAGATTATCAGGCAAAATCGCAGATGCAAAAACTACCTGATCAGAACCATGAGGCAAATGTTGGAGATCGAAACACAGGGCTTACCCATTAGAGCCTCATCATCTTTCTACTTCAACTACCGCCCCAGAGTACCCCGGGCTTTGCTCACTGCCACTGGCGGCTGGAACATCGGACGTACCACAAACGCCTTTGAATTATGTGACAATCTCTACAAATGCTGTGTCTATATTACCAACAACGACAAAACTCAACGACAAGGCGCGTCTATCACAGGGCGGCCTTCCTAAATGGGTGTGTCTATGTTATCGGGGGATATGATGGTGTGCATCGCTTTTGCACCATGCACAAGTACGACTTGGTCCATCACCTGGTCCATCACGCCTGCTGGATGGGTTTATCTACGCCATGGGGGCTTTAACGGGAACGAGACACTGGACACGGCTGAAAGATATGCTCCACAGACAAACCAGTGGATGATCATTGTATCAATGAATGAACAGAGGAGCGACACGAGCAGGGCCACTCTGAACGGAAAGGTAAAACCATGGACATAAAAATACTCTTTTTTTGACTCATACATGTGCTTAGGCAAGATTAGGGCTGAGCATCCCAGGGTTCCTCACAACACACTCATGTTATTCAATGATATATCACTGCTTTAAGAGGGATACTAATACATGACAGTATTTGTTGTTAAACCACTTAATAGTTTAATAATAAAAACAGTGAATATGCTGATGTCATCAAATTAATAGACATATACACTTTCTCTAAATAAGCAATACAATTTTAGTGCTGTCACAACTAAACTGATATATTACCTGTTACAACCCAGCTCTGCTAGGGTAGGGGAGGTAACAAAAAAAACAAAGATGGGAAAAGGTTTAAATAAAGATGCAATTTAATGAACAGGAGTGTAAGGGTAAAGTAACAGAACTAAAACAAACTCAAACTAATAAAACAACACAAAAGAACAAAACAAACAACTAAAGGTACTGCCACTGCAGCCCTGAGACAAAATGGACAAATACAGGAGCTACCACTGCAGCCCTGACACATAGGACACAATGCAGGCGCTGCCACTGCAGCCCTGACACAAAATGGCATACTGGCCACACTCAGGCCAGCAGCCCCGAACAGGTGAACAGAGTCCTTAAATACTGGGAGGGCTGATGTGGAGCCACGGGATTGGCCAGGTGTTCTCAGGTGGCACCAATCAGGGACCAGCCAGCTGCAGCCAATCATGATCCTGGATGTAGCTCCGAATTCTTCCAGCACACAGACTCACACAAAACACAATATTCGAAAAACCACAAAAGGAGGAAAGAAGAGTAGGCCTGGGGCCGTAACATTACCAAAAATGGCACCATATAAATACAGAGGCCATCAATTGATACTGTATAAACAAAGTGTCAAAATACACAGATTTCATTATTTTGGCACACTACTAGACAAGATGAAACATTTGATTTTCAATAATGATACATAACTATTCCTTGCTATTGATGTTCCCAGGCCATATGTTTATTTAAACAAGTTATGAGGTTTAACAACAGGAGAAACTGAATTTACTAATCGTGAAGGGAAAAGCTTTAGCCAGAGCTGTCCTGAGGTAGACTGACGGAAGTGAGGCTGCCAATCTCTTAATAACACACTCTACATTCATACATAAGCAAGGTGGAGGAAGGGTCTTGCCTAAGGACACAATCACAGTCTGCACTGGAACCACTGCTGCCCCACTGTGGCCCCTGGTGTTCGCAGCAGTTTCCCAGCCCTGCTTAGCTTTGAAGATCAGCTGAGATCGGGCCTTCTCAAGGTGATGGAGCTTGTGATGCCTTTGCTAAAACACATTAAAGCCGGTATTTGGGCGCAGCGTTAATTTAACATTCACCATGACACTGAAGTGTCTGTGAAGTCTGTGTCTCAGGATCAGTCTTTGTTTGATCTGTTTTAATGAAAGTCTTTGAGAAATCAGAAGCGACACACCGTACAACAACTTTATCACATCACCTCGCTGACAGAGACAACAGCTGTGACGTGAGGGCTATTTTTGACTTCGTTCAAGAATATTCCTGTGCTCGTGTCACCTGTGTGTGGCGTCATCACCGAGGAAAGGACACGAGAGATAAGGTCATATGTTCACAAATTTAATTTCTTTCTTCTTTTTTTTTTCTTTGCTCCAGTATGTCTAGCTATGTCACTTGCGCTTTTCATGTGTGCCACTTGGTTTTGAGGATGATTTAACTTCAAACAAGCAGAGATTAAACTAAGCTAATTAATAGCTAATAAAGTTGATTTGTAACACTTTAAAAAAAATAATATACAAACATTTTCCTTGAGTTAAAGGTTTTTGTTCATTTTGCTCATTATTCTTAAATTGATCAAGATTAGATTTTTGCTGCTGTCGTCATGTCAAGGCTCTAAGGTTTTGTCACAGTCTAATTGAAAGTGGTCAGCAGGGTGATACACTGAATGCCATACTTCTTACAGTCTTCCAGTCTTCAACAGAAATGGCAGCAGTGGCGTAGTCATTTCTGTAGTGACTGCCAAAAAACTGTCTCGAGGATGAAACCATGGTTACAGTTCAAAGGAAATCTGAACACAATGGCAAGGAATTGGACGCAGATTTTACCTTAATTACCGTTTATTATATGGACTATTTCAAGGGCCAAAAAGGAACAAACTTTTTCAACTTGTCACTGCAATTTCAACACTTCACTTTCAGCATGGCAAAAGCAATAATAAACCAAACAAACTACATTTCTGCAGTTTCAAAAATAAATCATTACAGAATCGGAGAAAAAACATGGACATAAACGACACACTACCCTAGGACTTTTATCTTTGTTAATGTTAGCCCTTATTGTAATGTAATTATGTTTTCTTTGTAATGTAATTTATACATGTTCATTGTTCACTAAAGTTAATTTTAAAAAACGTAAACATTTTAAGTAACAAACGGTGAAGCAGCTTTGATTGTCTTGAGAAGCGTATGTAGGAGATATGTGCATAATTCTATTGATCTGTAACTGTGACCATGTGCTTTCCCTTGTGGATAAACATTTGTGTTGTTGTCTGCCTCCCTCTGTTTGTCTTGAGGTCGCTTGTCTCCACATCTGCAGGTCGTGCTCTCACGCCCAAACTCTGTGTCTGTGTCGGGAGCGAGCTGTTCTCCAACATGTTCAGGGAATCTCAGAGCGTTTCCAGATGTGTCTGAAACTCTCAACAATTTCAATTCTTCCTCTTCCTCTGGGTGACCTGTCATTCACGGCTCTGCTCCTCAGCTTCTTTTCATCGACATTGGTTTATTTGACTCAGTAACGAATAAGTGAAGAAAGTAAGTGAATTCTTGTGGCTCCAATGGGACTGTGCTCTACAAGGCATTTCTCAATAACTAGTCTGTAACAGAAAAAAATGGAGCACAAAAATGCAGCACACATCAAGGTTAGCTGTCATCCATCAGTGTTATAATAAAAAATAATCACAGGGATGATCCATCCATAGCCCATTTTAGGCCATGACTGTGTGAGTAACTAAAGAATAGTTACTCCAAAGCTAAAAAACATTTGTCCATGAAGAGGGGTGGAAAGTAACTAACTACAAATATTCATGGCATTGTATTTGAGTACATGTTTTGTATATGAGTACTTTTTGGGTAGATTTTGTTATTATAATTCTAGCATGTAATGAACTTGGTGCTCATAGAATATTGTGGTTTGAAATGACAAAATTCTGTTTTACACAGTTTGATAAAAATGTGCATTAAAAACTGATTTGAAGTGCTTTTAAAATTGCTTTTAAAAAGTAACAAGTTCTCTGAGCAGCAGTTGTAATTGAGTACATTATTATCTGCATTCTGTATTTACATTTATGAAAAACAATCTTTAAGAGATGAACAACTTTCACATTAAATAGTTGAAGTCTGTATTAGCCAAACGTCTCCTCCTTTGCTGCAGCCTGTAACACATACCCATTGTATCTTTGAACTTTTTTTCTCTTGCCCTCATGTGTAAAACTGTTGCCTTGAGCAATAAATTAACCTGTTTACTTTTATACTTTTCATAACCTCTATGGTATCATTTTTATTTACAGCATTAAAGTTTTCAATCAATGGTACTCTTTTTGTTTCTTTTGTTGGTGTTTATTTTAGCCATGACCTTATTAATGTAAAGTTTATTGTCCCTGTAGTGACATTTTACCCATACTTGCAGCAGGACGGCGACATAGTGTGGCACCCAGGACTCTTCTCAAGATCAAAAGTTCACAGTTATGAGGACTATTAAGTTAGCAGAATAGCCTATTTTTATTGCACATGCCTTTGTTTGATTTAAAAAGCTTGTTGAAATGAAATAAATACTATAGTTTACTGCTCAGTTCTTTAATTTGTCCCATGTTGTGATTTTGTGGGCTTGGCTCTTGTATCTGTGTCTGTTTAATCCATTAAGTCTTTTGCTATGCACTTGCTGTCCTTCTCATCATTCCTTGTATATTTTCCCATATTCCATCCCCTCACCTTGGTCTCCTGTGCGTCCCTTCTGTCCCTGCAGGCCTTAACCCAGCGTTCCTGACACATGGTTTTGATAAGGCCAAGATGAACGGAGAGACTGAAAAACACACACGCACACTCGATCACTTCTGCTGCCTGCCAGTAAGTTTTACAGCAGCAGTGACTTACTTCTTTGGAATCCTGCTATTGCACAACCAACAACTCGAGACACTTGGTAGGAGGAGCCATGGCAACGGATTCAAAAATTGTGCCTTGGAAATGGCTGGGAGTTACATTCAACTTTTTTCTGTTGCAGTCGTAGCATCAGTTTTTCCTTGTATCGGACCAGGGCAAAGGGGCAAACAGAGGCGTGTCCTGGATCCAGATGGAGCTGTGTTTTGGTTGTGTGTTGCCATGGGAAACGGAAAGAGTGGGCAGGGCTTAGGGGCAGCGTGGGAGTATAAAAGGATGTGCACTTAAACTCCAAACAGCCTGGTCATCCCATGGACCTCACTTGGATAAAGCGTTGACAATCCAAGTCTTAAACGGAATTTAACACTTTTATTTATTTGATCTTAATTAAATTATCTTGGACATTTTTCTTTCATATTTTTTGTTTCATCGCCAATTCACTTTTTAGTATTTTATTTTAAAGTTTGTGATATTTCCTTTTTATAGTTTTTTTTTAGTTTTCTTTCATTTTTACCCTTTTGTTGAGAAACCTTTGGATTTAACCTGTGCTTGAACTTTGCACTTCTTTGACTTGTTATGGAATCAAAACTGATGTTGTGCGGCTGTCATGGCAGAGGTTTCAAAGTGCTGATGAAAAAGTGTAATTACTAGTGAAAGTAGAAGTCACTTTTACTGGAGAAATAACTGTTACTAATCCTATTACATCTTATGTACTAATGTCATTGTGCTTCCCTTACCACGACTAACTATTTGTGCTACTTCTTTAACTGACTATGTCTCTACTCTTTAACACTCTTTTGTTTCAGCTGTTATTAGTTTGCACTGTGTTACATGATTTGTTGAAAGAGGAAGTATCTTTCCACTTTTCGACATGTTGCTCAATGTTGTGGGAGCAGCAGGGGAACTTATGCCTGCTGTTCCTATGCACTGATTAATACTGACAATATCAGTATTAATCTAATATGTGCTCGTTCCCTGCTCTGAGGTCAGTTGAAGTTCAAAGTAATAATCTAAATAATTACTTAAAGATGCACCACCTCCTTCTCTCCATTGAGATGTTATTTCTTTGTGTAGAATGTTCCACAGTCTCTTTTCCACAGATCAGCCGTGTAACTTTGCCGAGTGACAACAACGGCTTCTGTCTACGGAGATAGTTCAGTTTAATGTTCTACTGTGGAACAAACATTTTAGGCAAAACAATGACAATCCTCATGGGCCCCCAACTAGAACCAGAACCTTTAATTGTTGATATGATTTGTGTTTTAATGGATTCTGATGGACGAAGTATGAACTGATGGGCATGGTTTGGTTGGAAGTGTAGTTTTTGTTATTACTTACATGTCAGATTATACTTAACAAAGACTACAGTACTATTACTCAAGTGAAAATTGTGCATTGTGTAAAAAAGCAACAACAGAAAACTGTTAATTGTCTTGTTAATTATGTATTTTTCTCAATCATAACCGGCTCTGCTTCTGCCTCTTGTGTGTCTGTTCTGTGACTCTCACTTCCTGTGGTCTCTTGTTTTGGACACTGTGTTCCTCACGTTGAGCCAAACTTTGTCTGTGGTTGTTTTGTTGGTCCATTTTAAACTGCTGCACATTTTTGGCGCGGCTACTGAAGGATTCTTAGGATGTGCCATGTGGAAGGAGGTATGTAGAAACTTGTCAATGGGTTTGGTCTGTGAAATCAAATCACTTTTACTTTAGAACAACGTTTAAATGCATTTCTTTCTTCTTTTCATCTGTTTCCGTTTAGCTTCTGTTTATTTGAAATTTCATCCATAATTGCTCTTGACTTTGGCTCTTGTTTCAGGTTTGGAAATGAATGAGTCAGACAAGTGGTAGTCTACTTTGGCCAAGGTAGAGACGTTTTTCACACTCAAATGTCAAAATGTGTTTATAATACATTATGATTATTTCTCCTGTTTCCATTCATTCTACTTTAACCTCATTTTAAAATATTAATTGAAGTGGGCACTATATTTACGTTACATTTACTTTTTGAAGAAATGGTTCTTCTCAGAGTACTTCGACATTGAGTAATATTTAGTTTCAAGTATCAATACTGTTGGTGACAAGCTTTATGTTGACAGTATGAATTGATTTGAACATTTGTGTTTGTCGCACCGCTCCTTTAGATAATAAGAAAATACCACATTTTGAGCTTGAATGATATTTGTTCTTCCAGTTACACTCAGATGTTACGTCCAGACAGTTACTCTTACTTGAGTAGCTGTTAATTTTTCTCAACTTTGTACTTTTACTTGAATAATATTATTTTAAAGCAACTTCTCTCTTTTTAGCCACTCTACCCACCTCTGAATATGAATATATACTTTTATAAAAATCTTAAGTTTAATGTATAATATGCCACTCCACATCATTTGCGGGTTTTGCTTTGCTTACTTCAGAGCCATATCAACAAATGATAAACTTTCAATACTGATTCAAAAGCATTTTTTAATATTACTTCTATTACTACTACTATTACTGCTTCTGTTTTGTTATTATTATTTTTTAAAGCTTTTTTTTTTCACAGTCTCTAAACGTTTCCTTTTTACTTTTCCGTCTATCATTTGTTTGTTTATTGTGTTTGGTTTTTAATCATTTGCTGTGCATTCTTTTTGCATATGTTTTTCCAAAGTGGTTTTAAACTGAAAATGGATTAAATTAAACTAAACCAAACTAAACTAAGCTAAACTATCTTAAACTATCTTAAACTTAAACTTAAACCCTAAACCTAACCTAACCTAAAAACCATCCCAACCCTAAACCTAACCTAAAACTAAACTAAACCAAATTTAAACCAAACTAAAACTAAAACTAAAAGTAAAAGTAAAACTAAAAGTAAAGTAAAGTAAAGTACTAAAGTAACCAATACTAAACCTAAACCATTTCTAAACTTAAACCAAAACTAAACTAATCTAAATTAAACCTAACAAAATATAACCTAAACATAAACCTCAACCAAACCAAACCAAACTAAACTAAACTAAACTGAACTGAACCCACCCCAACCCCACCCATACCCTACCATACCCAAAACTAAATCTATTTTGTTTGCAATTAATCATGTACAACAAGTTTGATAGTGTTTTGGCATCTTTATGGATCTTATATTGGCTAACTAAAGACACTACCCACCTCCTTCTTTTTGTAACATTTCAGTTGTGTGTGTTTAATTGTCTGCATCTAACTTTCATGTAAGTATCCCCGAGCCCACATTTGGCTGCCTCGCTGAAAACATTGTCTTTTCTGGTCGTCCTGTTTGTTTAGTTGAGGTCGTTTTGTTTCATTATAATGTTTAGCTCTTAGGTGGACGGTCAGACAGAGTGTGGAAACCCTGTGGTCACATGTTGCACTGACAGAGGGGGGCCGAGGGGTGAGCCGGGGACACGCTCGGCAGTTTTGGCCCTGAATGGTCCTGCCTTATGTCATGTGTTTTGGCGGGACGCTGCCTCTGAAGAGGAAGTTGTGGTTTGGCTGTGCTCCTTGGTGCCTCGCGGACATCACTGGGGTAAATATTAGTCATCACAGTTTGAACAGAGAGAGAGGGGCGAGGCTGCTTTGATGGGCCGTGTAATTACGCTGGAGGATTTGTTTGAAAAGTGTTATAGAAGTTCCAGTAACAGTGCTCAGGTTATTGTACATGATACCTTTTTATTTTTTATGTTTTTTTACAAGAAAATGTCCTTGTTGATTGTTTTGCTTTTCCTATAGAATAATTCACACTAGGTTGCCTTTCTTGTATATCCAGCATTGTTCAAAATGATGAAGTCTTGAATGTGTTAAAATAGGAATTAAGATGTTTAATGAGGTTTTGTTAAAGTAGGCTGCATTTACAACGTTAGAAGTTCATCATTTAATTTGTACTTTTCTCTTTAATGATACTTCTAAATAAATTATTTCGCGTGTGCTGATAATACAAATTTCACATTCAGATAGTTTGTTTTTGATACTTTGCTGCCTACAGTATGGAACACACATAAAGCTTTATTTTAACACGTTCATACAAAGTGGTTAGTACACAAAACAAGACTCTTACGGGTTTGTGGTAAAACAATCAGAGTGTGTAGTAATTATTTACATAGCTGGGGGTAAATTATCAGAAAATCGGCCCTACATATTGGCCAGAAAATATTGATGGCTAATTGGTTTCATTCATTGGTTTCTCTGGATTCTAGACATTTGTATTGGAATTGGCCATATAATAAATCTCACAATGATCGATCTCTACTTAGCAGTGAATTAGGTGATCAAGAGATTTGCACCTACTTAAAGGGTGATGGCTCAATCCCTGCTACTTGTTAGAAAAACATAATTTAGGCCTTGGGCAAGACTCTTCAATCAAATTTGCATGAATTGGCTGGTGTAACGATGTGATCCTTTGAAGTTTGTATTTATGGATCGAGAAAGGCAGCCACACTTTTGTTCCCAAGAACTGAATGAATGAGGCATCAAAGTGTGACATAACTGTAAGTAACTGTTGAAAAAAGTAATTGTCACCATCATTTTTTAAAATATATTACGAAATGATTGGTGTTGTCTGAAGTGGTCCAAGCATTAGTCAGACAGTGCCCATACTGCTGTTGTGTCCCTGGGCAAGATACTTAACCTCGCATTGCCCATCGAATCACCGTAGTTGTGACAGGAAGGGAATTTGGTAAAAAAAAATCTCACAAATCTCTATATAAGTGGTTCACTGTGTCAGCCCCAAGCACATATTGAGCAGCCAAAAGAAAAGAGAGAGAGAGAAAAAAGAAGACATGGATCTTATTCTGGCTTTCCACCTGCTTATCTCCATAGAGATTTGTTTTGCTTTGCATGGAATGGCAGGACCACGGGACAAGTCAGATCTGTGGAGAGGTGACCTCGCTTACATGAAGAATACAAAATTATTATTATTATTACTGAAGTGGAGTCTTCCTGTCTGCTCTGAACAGTAAGAGTTTATGTGCTGTGTGTGTGTTCAGCTCATGAGCTCTTACGGTGCAGAGACGACCAGGACTTTATCTTTTGGATTCAGAATTTGTCATTTCAGTCCAAACTTTTGACAAATGAAACCCGCACAGTTCAGGACAAAATAACTTCATACTTCTGATTGCACAACCTCTTTTAATTGTTTACCTTCATCAACATGCCATGTTTTTGATCATGCTTAAGGCTCTGATATACAAGTTGGCATGGTCTGTAAGGAAATATTTATCATGTGTCCTTTATCTTAACCTGCCAATGCACTACAGAGCGGCCTGCTGTTTGCTTTGGCCACTTTAGGTTAAAATTACCATAATATGGACATTGTTTTATGTTCTATTACAATCCTACAACAGCTGCAGTTCATCCAGAACGCTGCTGCTCGAGTCCTGACCAGAACCAGGAAGTACAAGCACATTAGTCTGTGCTCAGCTCTCTGCACTGGCTTCAGGCTCAGAGAATAGACTTTTAAGCAGCTCTGATTGTATTTAAGTCCTTCCATGGCCAAGCACCAAAGTACATCTCTGAATTGTTAGTACCATACGAACCATCTCGTACTCTGAGGACCTCAGGGACCGGCCTCCTGCTGGTGCCCAGAGTCAGGACTAAACATGGGGAATCGCCGTTCCAGTTTTATGGAGCTAAAATCTGGAACAGTCTCCCCGAAGATGTAAGACAGGCCCCCACACTGCCAGTATTTAAATCTAGGCTTAAAACTGTTCTGTTTAGCTGTGCTTATGATCAAAGGAATTTGATCCGTATTTTATTGTTTCATGTACATTTTAATGTATTTATTTATGCTCTTATTGTGATTGTATTGTGAGTTTTAATGTGTTTTCATGACTGTAAAGCACTTTGTGTTACTGTGTTGTGTTGTGTATGAATTGTGCTGTACAAATAAATTTTGATTTTTGATTGAAGATGTATTTTTAGCTTGATTTTTGTAATTTTATGTAATTAACTTTCTCAGTACGTCTAATAATAGCTTATCACCTCTAGGGGGCAGAATAAGCCAAAACATTGAATTTCACATGTTGGTTAATGTTGGTTTGTACTGTGGTTGTTGTTAAACATTATCTTAAATCTGTATTATGCGCCTGTTTGTGGATGGTTTCCCCCGTAGACACTGCCCACGGGACGTTCTACTGTGTGCTTTAGATGGGGCTGCCTCTGTCCCACACACACAGCAGTGAGGTTGGTGGGGACATTACATTGACCTAAATTCATTTCTTGGACACTGATCGTAACTTTATTCACTACTTGCCTAAACTGCCCAATATCTTAACTTCACACCATGTCATTGATCTAATATTGAAAGACTTCACTCATGGGTACCTGCTACTGGTCCTCATAACGGAGGCATGTCCCCACAAAGTGACTGTGTAAACAGTTTTGTGTCCTCACAGCACTAGTAATACCCGCCCACACACTTGCACACACACAGGGAACAGGTGTCTAAGTATGACTCACCCGTTTAACATTCAGGACGTGACAATAACCAAGACTATGACACATTTGATTTTAAGCTTTTAATGTTTGCACACAAATACACATTTACACACAGTAAAGAATGTACATAAAGCTAAAGTGTTTTCATTATAAAGAGGGGACTGATCATCGCTTATTGCTGATTTGTGACTTTCTGTACCTTGGACCAGAATGAGTAAAATTTCAACTGATACAGACCTAGTATTTGCCTCGAATATTGTTTCACAAAAATATTATATATATATATATTTAATATAGCATTACTCCTTTGCTCGTTTCCTTGTCCTGTTTTACTCTGTTATCAAATTTTTAAGATGTATTGCTTCTGTTTTTTGTTTTTTTTCCAGGTTGCAAAATGTTTGCTATAAATAAAAGGCCTCTTTGTGAACTTTACCAACCATTTCATTATTTATTTATTTAGTTTTACAACTTTTAATACTGGTATTATATAGTTCAAGAACAATCTAGAAAAAAAAAGCAATTAAAATGTAGTTCCCTCCTCTTTCATCCATTTGCTCTCCGACGATGCCTGCCCCTAACGACCATGGCTGTAGACTGTTACCGAGGTGGCAGTTGCTAGAGTAACAATCTAAAGCCACGGTTGCCATGGAGACAGCGGTGGAGGAGGTCGGCATGGTAACTGCACCGACTGCAGCGAGGCGTCCGATTGGTCCGTGTCATTCCTGCGAGTCGACGCTTCGCAGTAAAGACAGAGACACGCGGCAAGGACAATCCCACCCACATTCAACACAAACCCACATGAAACCAGGGCTCCCCCAGATTTGAAAACTAGAATAATCCTTATGTCTTTGCTGCATGAGACATTGTTCAATGCTTGGACTATTCACTCAAAAATAAATACTATAATGGCCTTTTTGATTTCAAATGTTCTGTATACTTTAAAATATAGTTATGAAAATGTTTTTTGTATGTTTACTGAGCACCTATTTGGAAACAATATCGGTGTGTAGTTTAATCGTTTAATCTAAATCAGACAATAGTAAGAGACAATCTATTATTTTGACAAATGTTCTGTGAAGACAGAAGTTACTGTCGAAACAACAAATAAACTATTCTACTTAGAAGACAAGATGAAGATTCTTTAGCTAACGTGTGTTTTCATATTTTAATCAAACTGATACAATTACCATCAAATAATCAAAATGAAAAATGACATCCTTACAAAATGAAAAGATTGCAAGAATAATCCTTCACAGCATTTTCAAACCATTACAGTTGCCATAAAACTGTTCTGTGAATATTCTAAACATATTTGTTTGTTACCGACCTCTGTCTCAGTCTGAGAGGAGCATCCCTGTTGTCAGATGTGGCAGAGCGATGGTCTTGGTGCATTGCCAGGCTTCAGTAGCCATGACTGTAGACTGTTACTGTACTGTGTCACTCTATAAGCAGTAAGCAGTCTAAAGCCAAGGTGCTGATGCTCTGGCCCAGGAAGGAGACATGGAGACAAGATGGAGGACATATAGTCTCAAATGTGAACCTGGACAAAGAATTGAGAGATAAGGTTGAAGGAATCCAGGCAATCTGACACAGTTCCCATGAGCCTAATGTAATCCTTGCAGTGGATGTGACACAATGACACAAAGAGTTGACTATTGGCTCTAGTCTGATCAATCATTTGGATGCGTTTAATATACATCAGACTGTCAAATGCCATTAAACATTCTTGGATTCTAAGCCATCTTTTGCCAATATAAAGTATTTTGGAGCTACATTTTGCATGAATGGCGCTATACAAATACTATTTGATTGATAAAGGTAAAAATGTTCAGCAAATCTAGAGTTTTGATAACATATACTTGAAGCACTTTTGCTTAAATTTTGGTTAAATAATTTTCAGACTTCCAAATGCAATTTAGGTCTGGCCAAAATATGTTTGGCAAAATATTGATAAATGGCTATACATTTTCAGTGTTATGCTTGGCACTGTAAAGTTCTACTTTATAACCTATGTATATGTACATCTAGTTGCTTGATGAGCCATACAAAATAGAAATAAATAAATAAACATTAAGTTGTTACAATTCTAGATATTTTTCATCAATTTCAATTGCTTAACAGTAAAAACAATCTTGCACTATTCTTGCACACATCCTGCACTGTATCTTGCATCTATGAAACTAATACATATTTATTGCTTGAACATGACTGACAAGAGCCTTGCCCACCCACTGTTTTCTTCTGTATGACCCATTTTTTTTGCATTTGAATTTGAGTGACAGTAGAAATGATATCTATGTTTAACTCACATCTCATTGTCAGCCAGTTATGTTGTGTGTTGTTTTGGACCTTTGATCAGTGGTTTAAAATTATATGACTTATGACCCATTGCAAGACCATACATTGTTAACTATGCTTCATTTGACTGACCAGGCAGGGTTTGGCATTTGTGGGGCATATGGATTCAAGAAAAGTAAAGTTTCAACGTTTGAAAAGAAACTCTTAATAGGCTTTGATTGGTGGTGAACTGAGAAGGACAAAATCAGACAATTACAGACTGCAATCAGTGCAATCACAGTAGTAGGTAGTCGCTGTGTCCTCAGTCAACCCAGGCACCTGCACACCTTAATCACCATTATACACATTTTCTTCCCTTCTTACTCAAGTCTTTCCTGTTCTGATGCATTACATTCTTGTCTTGTGCCTTGCTTTTTCCAATGCTTAGTTATTATTTCAGTTATTTTACATAAAATGTAATCTTGCCTATAATTTATTGTTAAATAGATATTTTTGATTGGCTCTTAAGTTGTTTTGTGTTGTAATACACACATGTAGGCATGTCAGATTTGGTTCGTGAGAGAAATATTCAGCACCTCAGGCGTGGACAGCGACAGCGTGGCTTTTACAGCTGGCGCTGTCCGTGGTGCTGAAACGGACCGTCGTCGCAACAGCAACGACACCTACGACACCAAACACAAACTGCAGTGGTTTCTGAGATTTAGGAGCTAAAATCAGCACACTCCCGATCATTACTGTATTTTAACATTAACGAACGTGAAGACAAGACGTCACATCCGTTCTTACACGTACGACCCAGTTTTGTGGCGGTCTCAGAATTACGTCTTGGACTTAAGCACGCAGATGCCACGTCGGTCAGCTGATTCGCGCCATTTCTGCTCTTGACGCAAGTCACGTGCTCATCTAGAGGGCTGAGGGCTGCCCGCTTGACGTCACTCCGTTAACGCACCAATGGTGCGCTGCGCTGCACCTGAGCCTGGCTTATCAGAGCGCGTGGGCAGTGTCTCGGTCTGGATCGGTTTCCATGGCGCTGGGGAAACCTGCTCCGGAGCGTGGGCAGAGCAACTCACCGGCGCGGAGACCACGTTCTGGGGGGGTTTGACGTGTCTTACGTGTTGGTCCCACTGGCCGAAGTTGGGCGTAAATTAACTTAAAGGGCGTTTTATTTGAAAATTGCACAAGTTAGAGGGAGAGATTTTGTATAGAAACAGTTGCAGCTGGTCAGAAACTCAGAGCTTGTAAGTGAAATGCCCCTATATTAGTCAGCCTTATTATTACTTGCGTGGGTTTACAATTTTACATTAAACTTGCGTGTATGGATTTGACCTCTATGTTAACATTTTACCTACGATAATCATCGATGTAGAATAAAATACCAAATCCGTGTTTCTATGGCACCTGCCCTTTGGTCTCTAATCAAACAACTTGTGAATGAACAAGGAGCTTCATTGACTGCTCCTCCCACTCTGCCTGCCTCGTGCAGCCCGCGTGCCCGAGTCCCTCTCTTAACACCTCCGCAGCTCTCATCAATCTATTCTTCCTTCCATCCACAATGATACTGTAGCGGGGTGCGCGTGCGTGTGCGCGTGCGTGTGCGCTCGCCTCGTGTCTTTGTGTGGCGGGTTACAGTAGGAGACTGGCTGCGCATCATCTGCAATGTGCGCACGGAGTGACGTAAGGATTGACTTCACTGGTCAGTGACGTCACGAGCGCGCGCACACACTGGCACTAACACAACTAAAGGAAAAAGTTATAGCAAAACGCCAACCGGAAGTGCACGAGAGGGAGATGGAGGGGGGAGGGGGGAGTGTACCACCGGAAGTAAGTGATGCTTATAATAATGTCATCACTATCACCGGAAAACTCTCAGTGCCACGCGCCCCCAGAGGTTTGTGAGGAGCCTTCTCCAACACACACTCACACACGCACGCGTTTGGTCTCACACCCTCACGAGCACCACGCACACCTCAGGCACGTGCGTGTGCCTGCGCGCGCCTTACACGTCACGGTGACATTTGCGCATTTCACTTCAGGCTACAGTCCGCCGTTACGCACAGTTTGTTCTCTCTATCGTCCTCAGAACTTTGATTTCATCTCATGAAACATTTTCATAATTACGTTATTAAACGCATTTAACGATTAAGACTTCCGTTTATCGCAATGACAAGATGAAAACCTTCCTTCCACCCCGCATGAAAACCTTTTTCTTTTCTTTTTGAGGCTGCAGTATCTGCTCACATGAGACAACATGACTCACACTGCAGCAACTTCCGCCGTGAGTCGTGTCAGTCTAACCACGATCTAGACCCTTCTTTTCAGATACACTTAGATATTGCATGAGGTGAGTCCCAAATTTAAGACCGAGCAAAAAGGTGAGATGTACTTACCATCACAAAGTCCTAGGCCTGCACCCTCCTTAGAAGAAAACGCCTTTCCTGTGGATGAACTTAAAGGACAGTGAGGCGTGAATGTGTCTTGTCGCTCCTCTTCTCCAAAGTCTTATACAGACCGGGCTCTCCCATCAACCAAGGCTTTTTATAGAGATCCCGTAGTAACTCGTAGAGAGATGGGAGGAGGAGGGAGAGAGGCGGGAAGGGGCGGAGGGGAGCTCGAGCTCATTCAAAGATTCACCTACACATGTACGTGCGTATCCCACGTCACTGAGACGGCGCACAGCTATTTATAAAAGGGGCAAGAAAAGTATAGCCTGAATCACTGCGCGCTTCTTTAAAAAGCACTTTGGAATGAAAATAGCATGTTGCTTCTATATGTTCCCAAAACACCCAGCAAATATCCTTCTAAAATATCAATTGGTGGTATCTTTAAAATGAAAGAGTTAAGAGTTGCCATTCTAGGTTATGGTGGGCTGCTTCTACTACAGTAAGACTCGTTCAAGTGTACGTTGTAGCGGATTTGTTTTATAGAAATAACAGCCACTGATACATAATAGGAAGCGTGACATGTGCGACAACGTGAAAAAGTAAGGCATTCAATTCTGCGATTGAGCTCTGTTTTATATCATGTATAACAAGATTTGGATTTACTGGACACTGTGGAAGAACAATCCAGAAATGTCAAGCAAATGGCCAAATCGTGATGTTAAGACTAGCCGATGATTCACTCCAGCTGTTTAGAATGGGAGACCATGCTTCACGCTGCGCATTGCTTTCCATGCCGTCTTTCTCAGTAATTAAGACACGATTCAAAAAGCCACCACCGATTTTATGACTTATGTTTAACAGATAAGACAGACATCAACGTGCGGGGCTGGTGCCATGAGTCGTGCGTGTAGTAATTTGGGGGAGACCCTCGTGCGCAAAAATGCGTGTCACACAGACGTAGGCGCGAGCACTAGAGAGTTATTAATTAAACACAGCGGTCACTTGTGGCATAAATGTGTTAGCATAGATGCTTTTGATGAAGTACAGAAAGTTGTTTTAAACTTGTTCATTTTTTCCGCAATTTGAGTCAGTTCAAAGTTTGTGACGACCACCTCATGCACAAGTGTCAGCCCACTCCAACCAACTCCAACCAGCGCGCACAGGTGACAAAACCTTTATGCAAAACAAGTGTGTGGACTTCAAGGTCAACATTAGCTTTATCATGTTTAAGGACCTGCCTCTTAAAAAACATACATATATAATAAACATATATTAACAAAATAATGTGCCTTGACAAAGCCTGAACAGAGGCTTGATTCACAATTAATATGGAGTTTATTGAGCGTGATTCAGGCTTAGTAACTACTCAATTTGTTTGAACACATTTCTGTTTTTTTCTGGATTTATATTATCTTTATTTCTAATTGAGTGAATAAAAAAAAAAAAAAGGACCGGCCTCTTACATGACCTTTGTAGGTTATCTGACAATAAGCTGAATAAACTGGATTTAAGCTAAATCTACACTAAATCAGTAAGTAAACCTAATTCTTAGTAATACAGATTTCAGGTTCACAATATAAACATGTGTGATAAACTATGTGTGATAAATAGGCAACTCTAAATGGATATATTTATCTGTATTGGTTGTATTTAAGTTTTCAAAAGCCTGTAAGTATTATCTTTAGTGTTGAGAACAGATTTTAAACACAATAATTCCCAATGACCTTCAAGATATGGGTCAAAGTCACTTCTTCTCTTCTGGCTGCCCTCTCTCTTCTGTAGTAAAGTAAACACATGCCACCACTGCTCTGCTTTGAGGCCATGTTCTATTATTGAGTGACTGCCTATGCCTATAGGCAGTCACTATTTGTTCTTGTATTTTCCGTTTTTTCGGCACGTTTCACAGGCAGCAGTTTTTCAATTCTTTAATTTTTTTTTGCATTTTTCAATAGTTCCTAGTCTTCTAATGTCTGCTATTACTTTTGGTACATGTACCTTTTGTAGTTTTTTCATAATTTGCCGAGCAGTTTTTCCCTATCTTTTACAGTGGGAGCCTTTCTGTTGGTCCTCTACAGGAAAGTTTGGTGTTTAAACTGATTAAGGCAGGTGCACGATGGCAGAGCGGCTAGAGCTTCTGCCTCCAAATAAGGAGGTCGTGGGTTCGAATCCCAGACTATACCAATATCACACGAATTCAATTGCGCAGTCACTCGCAATAGCTTCAGCTATTGCAATAGCATCTAGTTTGTATATTACACTCCTCCCCTTTTTCCTCCAGGCTTTGTACTGGCAAAAACACACTCCTGGATTTCTTAGGTAAAATGCGAGCTGGTAATTTTATTTAACGTTTACTCTGCTACATCAATTCTAATATATCTACTGCAGTATGCTTAAACATGCAAGTAACTAAAGTACTATAATGATGTCCTCTTTTACGTCTTACAAATTCCTTGTTATAAAACATTCATCTCAAATCGTCTTGATACCGTTTCTTCTTTTACGCTTTTCTCAAAATGACGCACTCCAAGCCGCCGCATTGACCTCATCATCCACAAGTTTATCAGTCAACATTTGGAGCCCACCAGTTCCACAGGGATTTCCCAGAGCAGAGCGGCTCCGAATCTCCTACATATTCATGCCTTATAAGTACAAGGAGAATCATAGATCAGTTTTTGTGCCTCAGAGCTATACTGTATCTTCCAAGCAAAGTCAACGCGCTCTGACGTCTGGGATGACAGTTTGTATTGGACAGAGAGACGGGGGAGAGGAGGAGGAGGGGAGTGGGGCGGGCACACAATGTAATTTTCTCATATGTCCCACATGAATATGCAAGCAGATGGATGATGAATGATGAAACTGCTGAATGAAGCTACAGTTTTAATATTGCGTTGTCGGCCGGGCCATACTGCGCTGTTTCTTTCCTTTTGGTTTTACCTTTACCAGCAAATCATCTGTTTCCTGTGATTAGTATGGTGCCACTTTATAACAACTGCAGCTTCAATAAAGCATGAACAAAAAGTTCATTCATGATGAAGAAATTGTTCAATTAAGAATGATTCAGACTTGGCAAATACTTATTTAATACCCTTACCCAAACTAAGCCTGAATCATTCTTGATAAACTCTTTGTTCATCATGAAAGTCTGTGTTCATGCTTTATTAATCATAATCATTAATTAATCATAAAGTATTACCATCTGTATTGATTTGCAAATTGGTTTGATTCCATGTTGGATTACCTCGAAGAAATGTATTTTGTTTTCACTTTTGTATACAAAGGTGCACTATGTAACTTTTCTAGTGGAGGGCGACCATCTGCTTATCTTCATGGAGAGCTTATTGCTTTGCCTGGACTGTTCCACAGAATGTCATTGAACAAAACAGCAGGTGACGCCACCAGATCATGTCACAGGTTATATCTTTTAGAGAGGCGATCTCACTCACAGTTAGAATGCTTTCCAAGGTATTTTCAACAATAACATTTATGTAACTGAATAAATGCAAGACAGATCATTGTGGAACATTCCTGGCAATAAATTGTGATGGCAGACCTCACACCAGTAAAGTTACCTACTGCACCTTTAATTTATCTTCTATGCTATGACTGACTCAGTGTAATCCCTCTTGTATGTTTTGACCTGCTTGATTTAACCCTTGATCTTTATATTCATGTGATACTGTTTTCCTATTTTATGTAACATCTTGAAGACTTCTACATCTGAACATCTGAAGAAAGAGATAACTTTATGTTTTATATTGTTAATTGCTATGGCAACAGTTCGGACTGGTGCAAAGTGAACTGAACATGCAGCTCTAAAGCATTTACTGATAGCATAATGTCTTTATCATTCTTCACTGAGAGTCATTCTTCTTTTATGTGCTCTTGGGGCTGGCACAAGTAGTTCTCACTCATGACTCCTAGTGGTTGTAAAACCACATTACAATCAAAACATCCTCCTAGCATTCCTGGCATAATTCTGGGTGACACATTCTCATTGTATTTACAGATTGTCCACCTCCATCATTTCGGCGCACATCTCTCCAGATTGCTGGCCCTATCTTCTCATCTGTATTCTGCGCTCAAAATGCAGTCGAGATACAAGAGAAAAAGAGAGGAAAAAAATCTCTAGCCTCCCTTTCTCTATAACACTATGCTCAGCCTCACAGCCGCCTACCTTGCCTTCACCACCCTCCCAACTACCACTCTGACTCATACTGAAATCCCTGCACCCCCCTGCACTCCTCCTCCCCACACTCATTTGTGTTTTCTCTGCCTTTGATTGCCAACGAACGGGGCAAGACTGGAATGAACAAATCAAAACGTTGGGAGGGATAGAAAGAAGGAAAAAGAACGGAGGAGGGAGGAAGAGTTGGTGCTTCCTTAATGAGGACGCTGTCAAAGCTATAGGGAGGAGGTGGAGGAGAGAGAGAGTGGGCGTTTATTAGAGAAACCCCTCTCGCTCGCCCACACACACATTGCTGATGGTGGTGCGGTGTCCTCCTGCCAACTAAAACTAAGTGTGTGAGAATGCAAAGCTACGCTGCGCACCAACACCACAAACGCCCACACCAAGACAGTCAACGTGAACCCGGATCAACTCAAAACTTTTTGAACGTGCACTACAACTATGCCAGACAGGAAAGAAACTCAGTAATTTATTAATTGCATCAAATTTAAATACAATTTAAAAGAGCACAATGGCGGCTCCCCACTTGCTTGTTTCCATGGATATTTCATAGCTTTACCTGGAATACGCTACAGTGTGACAACATGTTTGCTTTTGAATTACATATTTTTATTTTTACGTAAACTTGTAAATATCATAACATGTACTTAATCTCACTGTAATTGGTGACTCCTCTCCTCAAATCTTGATCAGATGTGAAGACATGTTTAATGCCATGTTTAATGCCATACTGTGGAACAGCAGACAAACAGGCAGAGGAGGCTCCAGTAGAAAATTTACATTATACAAATATAAAATAATAAGATGAAAGACTCAAAATAATAATAAGATAATAGTGCCAAACAGGATATGAGCCTACAGTGGCAGAAGGGGTTGTCTAATGTAGTGACTCTACAAGATGCAAAGGGAACAACAGTGAAAGGACAATACAAGTGATTACTGTTTCATATTGGAGAAGTTCAGAATGAATACAGTGGTAGTTGTGGTGCAGTAAAAGTAGACCTACTTAAGAAATACTTGTTTGTTTGGTTACTATTTACTTTTTCCTGGATTTTTGGTACTTATAAAATGTGCTAATACTATTTAAAAAAAAACGGTTTGACAACGTTGGCAGAAGTAATAGTAGAGTCATCGTGGTAGTATAAGCAGCAAGCAGAGATGTGTTAAATGGGATTTGTAGTAGCCAGAGGTGTTTTACACATTACAAATCTTAAGTCAACTTCATCAAGTCAAGTCTCAAGTTAGTGACTCAATTCTCACTTGAGCCAAAGTCAAGCAGCACTTGTTTTATTTCTACGGTTTTGAACTCAAGTAATAATTGTGTTGAGGTCCCCAAGTTTTAAAATATCTATACCTACTTGTGCATATGTCTTGAAACCAAGTTATCTGTGACGACATTTCACCCCAGATTTCATGATGTGGCATCTGCTGCCCTTCGCCACAAAGTCAGGCGTCATTATTTTCCATTTTTCACATGCACTCAGCCATAATGAGTCACAACAACTTGCATTATCCAAAGTCATATGCTGAATGGAGCGTGTGCGGTGCCAGCTGAAGGCCTTGGATGACTCAGGGTATTTGTTGGTGTGTGTCTCTGTTTGTGTGACTAAAATCTGGGATATAAATGTAGAGCAGATTGACAGGAACCACATGTCCAGGGCCTGGCTTTCACAACATGATGAAACACAATGGAGAGATGTCCAAACATGTCTGGGCTGTGAGATGATGAACAGTACAATTCAGAAGAACGCTGACTTTGAAAGTGGACTTGTGGACATACGAAATTTTATGACATTTTCTGTAACGCTCCAAATTTACATAAAGTATCCATACCTTTGTATATTAGTTACAGCAGGGTAAAAATGGTAAATTATCACATTTATGTGGCGCTTCAAGAAACCATGCATCCATTTACTCACACAGGATACAACAACTGTAGTGAGGGAGTTGCTATCGACTTGCTAAACCGTGGACTAGTGAATATATAGAACTATATAACATAGATGTCTGCAATGGAGCATCAGACAGCAGGTAAATATGACATTTTATGGGCTGCTGATGTAAGTTGGAATTCATCTCTAAATAGGGTAAACACAGTTTAAACACTATCAACAGGTATTACTAAGGAAAAGTTACCACTGTGTAAATGGAGGGCAGTTAAATCCCAATAATTGAAAATGCTCTCTGCCCTTGTGCCCTTGGGGTAGACTGCATCCAACTTAGAAATGGACAAATACACCAAATAAAGCTGTTTTGGTTTCCAGGAAAGTATCTGTATGATCAATGCAATATTGTTCCCTCTGTTTACTCTCACCATTTCATCTGCAGTTGCTGCTTACAATACCTACATAACAAATCCACACATTTCTGAGCATATTACCTTTCTAACATTACTGAACATATGTTGAATGAATACATCTACACCAAAGAAGGTACTGTTCTTTGCAATTTATAATCATAGTTTAACTGCATGTCGAACAAATTGAAGTAAGTTGTTTCCTATGTGGTCCCTGTAGATATTGGTTTAAAATTCAGTTCTTACTCTGGCTCCACTGCACTGACACATCACTGCATGTTCCCTAACACATATTGTCTTGTTGCACATCCCTCTGTGAATTATACATTAAAACCAGCCAAAATCATCAATATTCTCCAAGCTCTGCATCAATGTGCCTAAAACAATCCTCTGGCCTCTAGATTCTGCATGTGTATGCCATTTTTATTATTTTTTTATTATTCATTTTTCAACCTGGGCATTCATGTTCTGTTCCACCCTTAAGCGAGTTGTCCCTGCCATGTCTCTGTTGCTCGGTGCTGACAGTGGTCTCCCATCTGTCCTCCTCCTCCAAGTCACATCTAAAAGTCATCGCCTCCCACCTCTAAAGGGCCACTGGGGGGAAAGACAAAGTGAAAACGAGATCCAAGAGGGAGGGGTTGGAGATATAGTGGTGTGATTGGGCCAGAGAAAACCCCCCAACGTCACAAATTCACCTGCTTCCCCCGCGTTTCAGCTCATCTGTATTCAGGGTGTCTCCTCCTGCATCAGCCCCTGTCCTTCGCTCTCTCTCCCTCTCTTTCTTCACCTGCATCGCGGTGCAGCACTGACAATCAGAAAAGTCTCAGTCTCTCTCTCACACATACACCGGGGAGACACACGCCCACTACTTCCGGCAGCCCCCACCTCCTCTCTCTGCTTCCCCACTGCCACTGCAGACACAACCCCCTTTTACAACTCACGATACTGTAGCTGCTGGTTAAAGCCTTAACTTCAAGCTGTATTATTATACCTTGAGTAATACACATTACAGACATCCATATGTTGCTTATGTAACAGCTCTAATTATGTGTAGGTACCTCAAGCTGTTTTACATAGCCTTTCAGTTGGCCATTTAAAATTAAAACTTTTGGATAAGACATACAAAGAGTTGTTGGTTGATTTAGTGTATATAGGCCTATAGTAATTTGCATGATGGTGATATGTATTACCCTCCAACAGTAAAAATGCAGTGAAACAAAATGCTTTAATGATTAAATTGTTATAAAAGAAAAATATATGTGTGGGAAGGACAACATACGGGAGACACTGGCCCTTTAATTTTTAGTTGCTGGGGAAATCAAGGTGTTTACTCTGGCATGATGTACACGGAAGAATCTGTGAACCCACACATCAACTTTCAGAAGCAGAAGTCTTCTGTTTGGACTGATCACAGTTCATCTGGTGTTCTCATCTATAACCCTTATTGACATCTGACATTTATTTATTTTAATTTTGCATCTCTTAACAGTTGGGGAAAACAGAGGAACCCTGTTAATATCAGACTGAGTTTTCTTAGTCAATTTGAAGAGATGCTGCAGTGAGCCAAGTGAACCCCCAAAAAGTATGATAAGAAACTGTGACACCCAGTGGTGATTGCGCCAAACTGCTCATACACTGTATATACAGTATAGACCATCCTTATGTAATGTGGGCCTTTAAGCCCCTTCCCCCTAGTTTAAATCTGGGTCAACACCAATCCTAACAATTATGTAATAACACATTTCCTTACATAAAATAAATGAATACTATTTCCCTACAAAGATTATTATTTATTACTATCATTATTGTCGTTTTTGTTATTAATATACTTATTTGTTAAACACTAAGGCATAATGAAATAGAAATTAAACAAGCGATAAAAAAAAACAAAGACACCAGTATTGATCGGTTTATGGCTTATGAAAATGCATACGTTCGTCCAAACTGCTGGGGCAGAGAGCAGCAACCTGAGCACTACTGTGGTTTAAATGTTCTTTTTCTTGGTCTAGTGCGGCCACCGTAGTTGTTATGTTTGTTTAAGGGAAGTCAAAAATGGCGGACGATCTCGAGCGAGTGCGAATCTCTGCAGCGGAACTACGAGCTGAAGTGACAAATTCAGGCAAAATCAGCAGCAATCAGAGAGGTGGGAATAAATTACTGCGATTTGTAAATAATTGGTCTTATTAAATGTCCAGGTATCTGAAAATCCAAACTTTTAAAACAGCAGAAAGTAGCTCAAAGAGTCTCTCAAGTTTGTGTCGTGCTAATGTTGTTAGCATTTTAGCTTTCTGTCTGCTCACGCTTCCTCGAAACAACAAGCACTGCTTTTTCTACGCACTTTTGATCATCAACTGTGCTTTTAGCCGTGTATTCTGTCTCAGTGCAGTAATGTTTTCGTTTACAAAGAAATCGTATGTAAATATTACAACTACTAAGACGGCTGCCGTTATTATTTGACAAAATTCACAAGTAGCTAATCAGCCTCTTTGCCGTGAGTCATTAACCATTTCAAGTCTCGAATACAAACATTTGTAAACTTGATAAAGATGATCATTGCATTAACCAGAAGTGTCTGTAAAAGTCATCCCTTTTGAATGGAAATCGCATTAGTTTTACTTTCTAATACACGAACTTCGTCAATGCTCATTATTTGATACTTCATTCAGTTGTTTTACTTTTTAATAACAGTTTATCATTAGCACAATACTCCACAGTTAGATCATTTACTTAACTTGGGTTTTAATATATTTATGGAATAGAGTTGGTGGACTTTGGCTCTTCTTGATAAACGATTATATTAGACCTTCATTATGTGCTTCAAAGAAACCGTAAACATATAGCTAAATAAATGTGTCGTTAAATAAGATGATCAACAACGGCTCAAATAGCATTTTATTATTAAGTCATAACACCTAATACCTAATAGTATATTTAAATGGCTCTGTGTTTTCCCATATTGAGCTCGGGATAGAACATCAAAAAACAACAAAAAACAACTGTTGCCATGGAAATCCGCCATGTTTGCTGTTGGTGTGCTAAAATTACATAGAAAAACATTAGCCAAAACAATGTAAAACAGTGAACAAATAATCCACAGAGGAACCTGATAAACTGCTGGGTCACTTCTGGTAAAAAAAACATTTATCAATATATAGTGTGAGAATACTTTTGAATTAACGCCAAGTTTAGTATTTAGCATTTTAAAATCGTCATTGTTTTAAGTTAAGTTAATTCAATGGAGATTTAAGATGCTAAATACTAAGCTTGTTAAATAATTTAACGTTGAGGTAACAGAAAATTCTGATATGGGTGACATCACGATCTCAAGCTCAATACCCAGAAATTGGTGGTTCAAGCCCAGCTTTGACTCGTCCGTATACAAGAAACTTGGACAAGAAACTTTACCACTTTTAATTAATCGTTGGTTTTATATACCATACCATTAACATTCAAAGCTGCATTATTCATTCATCCACACTCAATGTTGATAAGCTACTATTGTTGCCACCAACCAGCAATTTATGAATGAATTATGAAATGATTGGTGGTGGGCCAAGTAACATACAGATCATTTACACAAATCTTCTGATTTGTAATCTGATAATTGTATATCTATATTATCCTACTATTGGTAGAATAGGGTGATTTAGATGATTATTAGTCTCTTTTGAATTTGTCTTTCATAGCTATGTAAATCTCCGTCTTTTCTGGTATGGTGTAGGACAAGCTGATAACCTAACAGCAGAACAGCAGAAGGTGCACAAGCGAGATAAGAAGCGTGAAGGAAAGAAGCCAGATCTGCAGCGATACCAGCCAACAGGAGGGAGGCGCCATCAAGACAGCGAGGAAGGTGACCCTATTGTCCCAAGTCAAAATGAAGACCATGTTCCACTAGAATTACAAAAACTGCTCAAACCAAAAGAAAAGATGGCAGGCAGACAAGAGACCACAGATGGAGGAGTTGTTTCGAACAAAAGAATGGGAGATGAAGTGAGAGGTGACGGTAGTAACACTCAGAACTCTAAAATAACACCACCACTCGCTAAAACAGAAGAGAATCGAGAAAAGAACTGCGTTGATCATGATGGGGAACAACAGGAACTTGCCGGAACTGCAAAGACTCCAAAAAAGACTCGAAAACCGGACAGAGAATTTTATCAACCAGGCAGCCGAAGAAAGGATGCTAGAGAGCAAGACAAATCTGTGAATATAAAAACTGAAATTCAACCACAATCAAGTACATCAGAAAAGGAAGGGGGTACAAATACTCTAGTACCAAAGAAAGCTGTGAAGGAGACAAATGTTGAAAATAAAACTTCACCATCAGAGGCGACAATAGAAAAACTTGTCAACAAAGTGGAAAAACTCGGTGTAAGGGAAAAAACCAAACCAGGACAGAAAGGGGAAGAGACCGGAGAGGCCATCTCTAGAAAAGCAAGGCAATCTGATAAAACTAATAAAGTTAAAAGGGTTGAGAAATCAGAGGAAGACAATAAGAAGAAATCAAATCGTAGAAAGAAGGACAAAGGAGAACTGGAGAAAGAGAAAAATGGTAGATCAGTAGAGGAAAAACAAGGCAAGTCCAATGAACGTCGTAAGAGTAACATTATCAGTATTGACAAGTCACAAGACACTGTAAAAAAATGTAAAAGCGAGCAATCTGAAAACCGGCCAGTGGAAAGCGCAGATCAAAATAGGCCCACACCAAACTCAAAACGTTACTCTAAATCCGACATAAGGCGGCCCCGAAATCGAACATACAGCAGCAGCTCGGCCAGCAGTGTTACTAGTTTGGACTGTACCGGGGCAGCGATAGAGACAAGGAGGCGACCCAAGCACAAAGATAATCATAAAGAAACAATAGTTTTAAACAAAGAATGCCGGAGGAGCCATTTGCAAAGCTGGACCACGAACGGGGAATCTGACACTGAATCTCTAGATGGGAGTGAGGCCAGTGACCTAGCAGAGGACGGAAGGTGGAAAAATGTCGAAAGAGGTGCAGAAAGACGGAGAGAGGACAAAAATAGACAAAACAGAAACAGAGAAGGAAGTAGAGGTCTGCTTAAGGTGTCACTTGAAAAACAAACTACTGCAGCGCCACAAAGTGGGGAAATGCAATATCGCAGACAGGTCTCGGCTCCACGCGCTAGAGGAGGAGGAATTCTAGTGCTTCCCTCCCGCACTGACATCTCACAGCCAGCTGAGGTGGGGCAGAGACTTTTTGGGGGGATTCGTGGAGTTGCGACGTCCCGAAGCAGAGGGGGGAGGGGAGGTGGGGTGAGGAGACTCTGGGACCCCAACAACCCGGATCAAAAACCAGCTCTTACAAACATGCAGCAGCACTCAACTCATCAGCAGCACGCATATTTTCAGACGGGAACGGGCTACGGTCAGCTCCACTTCCTTGACACGGACGACGAAGTGGCCGGTAGTCCCCCAGTTCAGCAGGGGGAGCACTTTCGGTCCCAGCAGGCAGCAGCCATGGCTTATTACAAGTTTCAAAACTCGGACAATCCTTACTGCTATCCGGTGTCCTCCAATAACCCTACATCTACCAGCAACCAGCGTTATGCCTATCCTTATATGGGACCTTACCAAATGGCGAATGGCATGTACACTGCTGCTGCGGGGCAGTTTGTGGGGCCGTACAGAGGAGGTTTTGGACAGGCAGGCACAGGGGGAAATGTGTCCTACGAAGAGGCAGAACAACAGGCCAGAGGGGAGCTAGGGCGGCTGCTGCGGGCTGCGGACGCTCATGAGGCCCAACTCAGTAACCTACTGTCCCGAGACAGGCTGAGCGCGGAGGGACTGGATCGCATGGGTCAGCTCAGGTGAGCAAAATATTTCTCTTCCTCATATAAATAATGCAACAGCAACTAGGTATGTCAGGATTATTCAGTTAATATTTATGATTATTCAGGTCACAATATAATCACAAGAACTAAAATAATAGTGAGAATCATCAGAAGCAAATCTAAGTCTATGCACCAAAAAAGTAAACCTAAATGTTCTTTTTGATCTTGCTATTTATGTCACAGTATCATTACTTTATTCAGAAAGTTTGATTTTATTCGGCTAGTGACATCATTGAGAATTTGTTCCCTATCGGACAATGTGAATGAAAGAGAATCAAGGATTTAGGGCTGGCGAATTAATCGAAATGCATATGCATATTGGCATATCCTCACAGATTTATGGTACCGCTTCATGCGTTAACAGAACTGCCTGTTCCAAGCATTTGGTTTTTTTTCTACAAATTAATACAATTTCCAAATATGTCTTCTATTTTAACTTTTGTTCATTCTTATATGGCATATTACAATGTTATATTTTCCCTTCTGGTTTTGTAGGGCAGACCTCTTATCGCTATATGAACAGGTGATTCTCTCAGATATTGAGTTTTCTGATTCCCAAAATGTGGACCAGGCTCTCTGGAAAAATGTCTTTTATCAAGTGATTGAACGTTTCCGCCAACTGCTCAAAGATCCCAACCACGAGAGCAACCCTAGCACCAGAAATACACTGCTCACTCTGCTGGATGAGGTGAGCAGGTTGACCTAAGGTCATTTAAAACAATCTTTATTGATGTCTTTGTGGCCTTAATTTTTATTGTTTTTAGGGAGCACTGTTTTTTGATACACTTCTTCAGAAACTACAGACTGTATATCAGTTTAAGCTTGAGGACTACATGGATGGTGTGGCCATAAGAGCTAGACCACTGCGTAAAGTGGTAAGTTTAAATACATGAGATTTAAGTTGCATATCTAACAGTTTTCTCATTTGTGGCATATTTTCAAATATTAAATCAGCATTCAGATATGTAGTTTCCTGTATTTTACCTCTTTTTCAGGTAAAGTATGCTCTGATCAGTGCTCAGCGCTGTATGATCTGTCAAGGCGACATCGCACGTTACAGAGAACAGGCCAGTGACTCTACAAACTATGGCAAGGCTCGCAGGTTCGCTCACAAAACATACCTTTCTGAATATTAGTCACACAAACAACCCAAGCACCACTAACTGCTGCGCAGATTTTGTTGTCAATTGGACAAAGTATTTTATTTTTTGAGCGGTTAAAAAGTTGTTCTATTTTCTCCAGCTGGTATCTCAAGGCTCAGCAGATTGCTCCTAAAAATGGCCGGCCATACAACCAGCTAGCTCTGCTGGCAGTCTACACAGTAAGGGACTATTTCTTTTTTTACTGTCTCTTTTTCATGGCTGCACTAAAACTCCATATGTTTTGTCATAACCTTTAAATATCATCTTTCAGAAAAGGAAGCTGGATGCTGTGTATTACTACATGCGGAGCTTGGCAGCCTCTAACCCCATTTTGACGGCAAAGGAGAGCCTTACGAGCTTGTTTGAAGAGGCTAAACGCAAGGTTTGATCTAAACACTTTTGTTTCAACCATAGACTGTCAAGTCCAAGTAGAGGACACTGATCTTGTCATTATTTCCTATTCAGGCAGAGCAGATTGAGAGGAAGAGGAAGCAGGAGTCTGATGATGGTTCCAGGGGTCCCGCAGTGAGAGGACGGGGAAGAGAGGACCGAGCCCGAGTGGAGATCTGGATTCGGCCTATTGGACAGACCCCCGGCCTGTCCCACCGCGGGGGCAGCGAATCCAGCAGGGACTCTGAGCAGGATGGGGATCTGGGCTCTCTCAACACCAGCGAAGTAAGACCTAATACTGTTTTCAGTGCTTTTGCTCTACGGTCTTCGGTTCTGTGGTATCTAAATTATTTTAGTTTAGAAATATTTACAGGGATAACAAGACTCTTTAAAATGTCTGTGATGGTTATTTTAGTCTCCAGAGCTCTCAAATGCTATTGTCACATTTTGTCTTGTGTTTTCTGATGATGTTTTCTTGTTGAGAAATGAACAGAACAGCCTGATGGTTAGTCATGCCTTGTCCTTCCTCTTTCTCTGCAGTTGAATAAAAGGTTCATTCTGAGTTTCCTGCATGCACACGGGAAGCTCTTCACTAAAGTGGGGTGAGTAAGGTTGTTTCTTTGAGCTGCGGTGACTCACTGAATCAGGGTCTGTTTGATTGAGGAGTTTATGGGGATGTCAGAAATGTTTATGTGTTTTTGGATTGTTTCTCTACAGGATGGAGTCTTTCGCTGGAGTGGCCAGTCGTGTTCTGCAGGACTTCAGGACACTGTTGCAGCACAACCCCTCTGTGCTGGGCAGCACTCTACTGCTGCAGATTATCACCATCAACATGTTCACCATCCACAACGTACACAGCAGAGGTACACCAGGAGTCTACAGCTTTGAGCAAAACATGAGTCATAACTCTATATCTATATATCTGTCTCTTTCTCTAGCTCTCTAGCTCTAGCTCTATATCTAGAGAAATATATATGAAATATATATATATATGTACATACTTTCTATGGTTGGATAGTATTTTGTTATCTGTTTATCTTTTTGACAATATTCATTAATGTGTTGTCAGAGATATATACATAACACAAATGAATGTGATTGTAATTGGGATATGTCTGTCCCAGGGGAGGAGGGAGAGGCCCGGTCTGTTTTACAGGAGCAGAGCACAGATCTTGGCCTGGCTATGTTTGCCCTTTTGGTGCAGCGCTGCACTGAGCTTCTCAGAGGGATACAAACTGGTGAGAGCTGCATAATTGTTGACCATGATTAGTAATTTTAAATAAATTGTATTGAATGGTCTGTTTTTCACCTCAGAACCAGTGTCCACAGCCGATGAAAAACAGGAGCCAATGGTTAAGGTCTCTGCATTTCCCTCGGACCTGCGAGAACTCCTGCCCAGCATCAAAGTCTGGTCTGACTGGATGTTAGGACAGCCTGATCAGTGGAATCCACCACCCTCCAGAATAGAGCCAGAGTACGGTATAACATGTTAATATTTGTGCTTTTTGTTGAGAGGCTTTTGAACGTGTTTCCTCCTTGATGCAGATGCAGCCCTGATGTGTGGCAGTGTCTGGCTGACTTGTGTAATGTGCTGGCACATGTGGACCACGAAGAGGTGCTTCTGTACAAAGTGGACTCAGATGAAATGGAGAGTGATGAGGATCTGACCCTGCTGCAGCTCAAAGAGGACAGACTACTCGCTGGGTTTGTGCCACTGTTGGCCGCTCCACAGGAGCCATGCTACATGGACAAACAGATAGATATGGTAAATCGCTCTAACAATATTACAAATAAACTTGCTCAATCAAATATTCTTTTGTTCACTATTTTTTTGTCGCTTTTTCTTTGCACATTTTAGGCTATTGCTGCTGACTGTAAAAGAGTGACAGTGCTCAAGTACTTTTTGGAAGCCTTGTGCGGACAGGAAGAGCCTCTGCTGGCGTTTAAAGGAGGCAAATATGTCTCTGTTGCATGCCCTCCTCCAAGCACAAATGTAACAAATCAGCAAGTTTCTCAAACAGAGAAAGAGGTGATGGTCATCCCTTACACATTCACAATACACAACACTTCATCCATCTGTAATTCTTGTTTGTCATGTGTTCCAACAGGCGGATGATGTGATTGTGGAAGCAGAGTCCTCTGTCTCTGCATCAGAGGGAGATGAGATTGAAGAGGCTGATGACTGCGAGAATGGCATTAAGCAGCTGAGGGCACGACGCCATGCTTTGGTGAACAAATTAGCCCAAGAACAGAAAAGAAGGGATACAATCCAGGTGGTAGCTGCATGTGTACTAAGTACTACCAAAATGAATTGTATATTTATATTTGTCTATAAACTTGTCCAGGCTGTGCTGCAGACTGGAGGACAACTGGAGCTGGAGGTACAGCCTTTGTTTTTGGTTCCTGACACCAATGCATTCATTGACCATTTGGATGGACTGAAGAAACTGCTCCAGGGTGGCATTTACATCATTGTTGTTCCACTAATTGGTAAGACCAAATTATAAGACTAATATCCCCTTGCATATTTCTGTGACTTCTCCCACTCACACTCTGAAGAGACACGGTTTATCCATGCTTGTTTGTGTTCTTGAACCTTTTCCAGTCATAACAGAGCTGGATGGTTTGGCCAAAGGGCAGGACAATGTGGGAGGGGTGGGGTCCGGTGGCCGTTCAAACTCCAATGCAAGCGCGGCTCATATAAAGGCGGTGCAGGAGAAGGCCAAAGCTGCTGTGTTTTTTCTGGAGAAAGGTTTTGAGTCACGTGAGCCATGCCTCCGAGCTCTGACCAGCCGTGGAAATCAGCTTGAGTCGATTGCGTTTCGCAGTGAGGACACATCTGGACAACAGGTACATGAATGTTTGAGCAAATAATTTTGAAAAACAAATTTGAGATAGATACTAGATACTTCACAAAGTCAACTATCTTTCAGGGCAACAACGATGACGTCATTCTGTCCTGCTGTCTTCATTACTGCAATGACAAAGCTAAGGATTTTATGCCTGATAAGAAAAGTATGCTGTGTAGTTTTCCTTTGTTTGCTTTCTTAACGCAGAATATGTAAATGTTGTATTTATTGGTTATTACCTTTTTCCACAGATGGGACAGTGAGGTTAAGGAGAGAGGTTGTCCTTCTTACAGATGATCGTAACCTTCGTGTCAAAGCTTTGACGCGCAACGTCCCAGTGAGAGACATTCCAGCCTTTTTGAGCTGGGCTAAAGTGGGCTGAACCAGGTCAACAAATGACTTTGAGGAGGCCAACTACTAAAGTCTGCTTGCTTCTCAGTCGGACGAGAAGACTCTAAAGCAGAGAGAGAAGAGCAATCAGTGAAGAGGGAAGAGTTTAGAAGGCAGGCGAACCACTTGTGGAGTAAAAGTAGTGAGAGCAGGGTGGCTTTTGTGTGTGTTTGTGTGTTACGATCAGAGAACTTCCCCAGAAAATGCTGGATAAGTCTTGGAAACGCTTGTCACAAAGAGAGGGGCAAGAGCAGTGGTGTGGACATGTCCAGTGAGGCATGGGTGTCTGCTTAGCTAGTGTGTAAGGAAGGAGCAGCAGTATTAAAGGAGACTGAGCAACGGAGAGGGACAGTATGGTAAAGACCAATCACCAGAACCACATATCCCAAATCTGAAGGCTCAGAGTCAGCTCAGTGAACAAAAGAGACACAACTGAAGGGGTACTCAAACAAGCAATTTGAGGTACAGAATGCTGTCCTGTTAAAACAGGAAGGTCTTATTTAGAAATCCAGTATGATTCAAGGTCTAATTACATTGAGAAAAGTATAGCAGGAAAAAAGCTTCCTATACCTTTTCTTGTTAACTTTGATTTTGGTAATAAATATTTTATTTCTTCTGATAATAATCCTTCTATTTTAGCTACCGCAGGTGTCAGTTAGCAGTATGAAAGTTTTAGTTGCACTTTTATGTCAAACGGATCCTCCAAGATTTCTCTCTTAATTCAAACCACACTAATCTTCACAGAATTTTTCTCAAATTACATTTAGTTTGTAAAACTCCCACTTTTTTGTGTGTGAATTAATTCACAAAACGTGTGTGTGATTAGCCTGCTTTATGTTGCATTTTCACAAGAATTTAACAATGGTTGAATGTGAGTTCTGCTTTAATGTGTTTGAATACCAAAATGTTAAGTAAAAAAAAATCTAAATCATATTTGACTAGATGTGTTCCACTACTATTGGCAACATTTAATGTGCATTTATTGCCCTCCGAATTTGAGTCTTCTTTTTAAATTCATTTTCATTTTATTTTTTGTACCTGCTTGGAGTGTGTGGTACTGCAGTGTTTTAGCAGTTTTTAGTCACGGGTAATGCAGCTGTACACAGCGCTTTTGTTGTACTTAATTAAACATTTTAAATATTGGAATGTACAGTATTTTCATTTACCCATAAAATATTAGCTAATAGCTATAACTACTTTATTATGGTAAATTAAGGAATACTTTATTAATTCCTCATGAGGGAAATTCATTATGGATTACACCTTGATGTTTTATTTATCTAAAAACAAAAGACCTCTGCGCATCACTGCATTGCTTTAAAAACCCTTGGAGTGTGTAGAGTGCCCTCACGTGGTGGTTTACATCATTGCACGCTGTTGATGGCTTGTGTATTTGCAATTTTGAGTGGCCTTGGCTTGAGGTTATATGTTGGCCCAAACTGATCAGAGTAATTTTACAGGAACACCAAACGTGCTTATTTGTGTTGTGTTATATTTTTGATAAGGACCAAAATATAATATTGGTCAGTTTAATTCATAGGTGGCTGGGGAGCACTTTACATGTATATTTGCTAAAATTGGATGGTCTGTTAACATGTTGAAAACATGCTAATCATAATAAGGAAATTGCCCAGAGTTGTTCATTATAGTGATCCAGTAAAGTTTTATATGAATAAACTTAAGTAAATACAAATGGATTTTGTCCATGCGTAAGAGGACATCAAGTTCCCTTATACATCCATCCATATCTTTGGCTCCAGTGTGCTTCTGTGCCTGGATACAGACCACACAGACAGGGCCCGACTCCCATCATCATGACAACAGGGCTGCGGCTAACCAATCACAGAGCCCCAATCCTGAGACTGCTCTCTGATTGGTCTAAACCCACAACCTGTTATGGAATGCTCATCCTTAACCTCTCAGCTGCCAGTGCCATGGATATCACTGTATAGGTTCTCACTGCAGATTATACAGATTATAATAGTTTATATAATAATAGTTTATCTCAATGTATATGCATTTGTCTTAATCTGGTGGCACACTTGCTTCCAATACTTCTTTGCATCTTAATGGTCTAACAGATTATCAACACATTGTAAACACGTAATATTCTGACAGGCTATTTATTACTACACTTTGTTTGGTTTTGTCATCCTCTATAGCGTTTTAATTGTCATTGAGTAAGGATAATAAGGGCGTACAAACTTGTGCTGCTGTAAGCTTTCTAAGAATAAGACTGTACTGTTGAATCAATAGTGTCATCAATAGTGTCTGTTTTGTGGTCTGTTTGCACAAAAAATATATATATATTCATAATTTGGCCTACAAACTGTTACATTTTACCTGACAATAGCTGGCTATTTATAGAAAAAGGCCAGGCTGGGACTGAAACTGTTAATCAGGTTAAGAGCTCAGTGACAGAAAGAACATTAGGGCGGACAATTGCTGTGTTATGTTCAGGAGTGCATGATAAATATTTACCTGCCACAGTATAACTTGCCTAAATCTCCACGGGACTCGCGTGGTGCTTGCAGCAGATTGAGATTGGGGAGGAGGGGGCAACATCAGGAGCTGGGGTGCAGCTGTGGACAGTATCGGGCGCTACATCTCTGCCTCACATGCGTCTGCTCTGTTAAAAACCACGCAGCCTGCACCGAGACTTTCTGCTCTGGGGATTTATGCGCTCCTTATTTCCGCGATAAAAAGAAAACGAACCTCCTCGCCGCCATTTTTAGGGACCAACCTATGAAGAGAAACTTTGTGCCTGACATTAGCAGCGGCTCTTAGCCAACAGCCTGGAGCGTGACAGCAGCTAGCGCATAGCCCTGACAGTCCTCTACTGGGCCCATTTAGATGTAGTTATAACATGATCAACTGCTAAAGATGGCGAGTTTTAAGGAAAGGGTGGTGTGACACATTTATGGAGACTTAAACTTGGTAAATTAGTTTTATTAGGAGGGAATGTGCAAACTAGCAAATTAGCATTAGCACGTCGCTGGCTCCTTGATTTCTCAAGACTGCACTGCCTCATCTGTGATTTAGCGGCAGTCGTGTTTGCTCTCACTGGATTGATCCAGCAGACCGGGGTCTGACCAAGGTAAGCCTGTCGCCACATCGGCACAATATTACCTCTATTAATCATATTCGTATACTGTTAATTTACTTGCTGCAGTGATGCTTATTTAGCCTGAGCGCTAGCTCTCCGTGTTTGTTGCTGCCACTGCCCGATCTGCGTCAGGGATGTTGACGTCCACAAGTAATAACAAGTGCACATTAACCGCTGGCTCAAATGTGGTGATTTTTTACATAATAAATTAACTCCCAGTTTATATTACTAAGATGTTACGCTCAAGTTGTTTTGTTTCGTATAGTTGCTAAATGGACTAACGTTTTATCATCACATTAGGGCTCTATTTCTTAATTATTCTATAAGCTTTAGATTCTTGTGTTACAATGTTCACATTCCCTTGCCCTGTGTAATCAGACTTTAATCTGAGAAAACTATGTTCGTGGATTTTATCAACCTGTCTGTTCAAACAAAAAGATAAGTTCGACTGGTGGGAATGTTGTTTGTGCGTGTTTAGTTGCCGTAGTCAATATGGCAGAGCATTGTGAGCATGCGCAGAGACAGTTTTTGCAAATTGGGAGGCGGTGCAAATCGTGTAGTGACAGTTGCCGTTCACTAGCGATAGCTGACCTAAAGTAACTTGAATGGTGGGTAGTGTCGACAGATTGGAGCCTGCCTTTTTTAACCAGTACAACGACATATAAGCTCACACAATGGATCAGTCCGTGTGGCGTTTTATGGAATTTTAAATCTAGGCTAGCAACATGTTTTGTCAGTGTTTCTTGTTAATAAAATAACCCGTTCTAAAATGCTGCTTAAATCAGCGAAAGGTTAGCCTTCAGCGTTAGCTGCTAATCCGCTTTATGCAACTATCGCTCAGGAGTGTGCCACTCCCTCATTTCTGTTGTTGTCCAGTGTAGACTAGTGAAACATAGAACAACATTTTCCTCGGTTTTGTATCCTACAGTGTGTATTATCACATCATGGGGAGAGCTGTCCCTTTGACGGTAGGTGACATTGGTCAGGGAGGCGCCGTGTCCATTGAAGTCTGTGTGTTTGTGCTGTTTGGGGACATTAGACCGCAGAAGGCTGACAGGTCTGTGCTCGTGCTCCAGCAGTGAAACTGACCAGAGGCTTGTGTTCACTGGCCGCTGATGGCTCATTTTGAGCAGTGGTCAGGCGCATTCCTCAGTTTCTGTGTTGATGTTGCGTAACACTGACTATCTGCAAGCTTCTCCTCTGGGCTTATCTGTGACTTTTCTTATCCATGAGACAGAAGATGAGCTGAACAGCGGTTTACACTTTAAAACACATCTGTCTGTCTTCTGTGTCCAACACATCATATTGCTGTTTGTCTTTCTGGCCATTGAACTATAAAGGAACATTATCACAGTCCCATAAAATTGTAGCGATAGGTTTTACAAGTATTGATGCTGTTGATGCTGTATCCTATTTAAATACATTTGTCATTCAGTCTGTTTTAGTAAGGATATATGTCCATGCCAAATGTTAGCGTTCGATCTTGAGCTCGATTGGTAACAACCATACTGTATGTTTGTGGTCAGATGTGCAAAACATTCATTGAGATAAAATCATTTCTCTCAATCATTGAGAAAAAATGTAGTAAAAAATACAAAGAATATTGCAGAATGTTGTTTTATATTCTGCATCTTTAAATTAGGGGTGCGAAAAAAAGCAGTTAATTATAAAAATTGAGCTAGATTTCTCAGTATCTTATATTGCATTTAAGAGGTAAAAGTTATCTGCTTCTTTTGATAATTCACACTTCTCTGTCATTAGCTAAATCCACTTTTCTGACACCATCAGAGGCTGAGCAATAGAAGGAGTGGGTGAGGGAAAAGTGTCTCTGTTTGAAAAAAAATCCTGCTCTAACCAGAAAATTTGCAAATTCACGATATGGCGATGTCACCAAAAAAGCAGATTATCACAGGGATCAGATCATGATTTTATTTGTACCATGATATCGCCCTGCCCTACTTAACATTGGTTTAACTTAGACAACACACAATACCAAGAAACAGTACTTGTCAGATCTATTTTAATACAGTGTGCACTTGTCAATCTCTCACATGAGTGTTGTTTCCAGATCTTTATTATTGCTTATGCTCAGAAATAAAGCAGTATGTTTTGTAGCTTGTTGATTCCTAGCTATTTCCTCACACCTACACACTCTATCTAATATAGTGTGTTCTGGCTTGTATTTTTAAGTAAACATTACGTTGTTACTGCATCATTTTGTCTGCATCCTAAAGGCAGGTACAGCTTGTCCTTCTGCACTGTTGCTACCCACTGAATGTCTCTGCAGCCTGTGTCCACTGTTGGCTCAGGCGCTCAGTAATGTGCCTTATATCATTTATCAGAGGGAATCTCTGACGCAAAACAAGTAACAAGTATTTATTGGCCTTGCTCAGGTATTGAATGTTCATCTATGCCTGTTATGTAGTTTGGTACCAATCCTCATGAGAATGGTTTTACTCTGGTACTTTTGATAAAGTTAATAACAATGTGCCAGATCAAAAAAATGCTGTAGTGTCTGAAATTAGGCCTGTAACAATAATTACTAATACACCTATTGTTCATTGAATTATGCAGCCTTATTATTATTAATACTTTTTACTTTTTGGACTAGTGAATAAGGAATACGTGTTTCATTCTGCAAATTTTTTTCGTGCGTGCGTGTGTGTGTGTGTTTTTTCCCACAATTCTAATAAAATTAGAAAATGGTTTACAGGAATTACAAAAAAAATGTGTGTGTATATATATATATATATATATATATATATATATATATATATATATATATATATATATATATATATACATTTTTTTTGTGTGTGTGACATGACATAACATAGTTTCAATATTTAAAAAGTTTTAACACAATTTCATTAGTCTTAAATTATGCCCTAATAAAGTTTCAAATTTACTTACAAATAAAATAACCTAAAAGATCCATAATTTCCCACTCCGCTGTATAGTATTGAATCATCAGACATAAAATGTGACGGGATTATATTGGGAAGGGTAGGTAATGACTTTGGCTGAGTCCTACATCAGGTTATGTACAAAGACGATGTGACTCTCCACTGCAGCTACTAACAGCAGCTAGTCTCCTGGGCCATAGACATCTAGTATAAATAAGTAGACACGGTGTTTGATGTTCATTCTATTATCGACTTAACAAGGCGGCTAGTCCGGTATGATTTGCAGGACTCTGGCTGTAGTCTCATTTATTTTCCCTATTTAGCCCCTTTAGCCCACAAAATCACAAATTATGAATAATCCAGAAATTGTCAGGTGGTACCAACCATCGACCACATTTACATGAAGTCAAAGCCTTGTTAAGAATCACTGAGTGTCTAAACCTTTTGCGGATTTAGATGATAGTGTGTAAAACTGAGTGTCATCTGAGCTAAAAGCTAACTTTAAATTGAGATTTCTGATCTTGTGTGCTTTACTGTAACTGGTGAGAAGACTAGAAATGGCATAAATATCATGAAAACATTTTTTTATAGACTTAAATATGGAGATTTTGCCTCACCGTTCATTTGTACAAATTGAGCATTCAATCAGATGTAACTCTGTTTCTTTAGTCTTTAGTCGATTTTTTTTTTTTTTAGTTTGTTTGTTTTTTGTTATACATTTGTACATGTAACATGTACCGTACTGTAAATGCTAACACCACACAGTTAAATATGCTATTGATACTGTATACGATGTATTTAAAAAAACCAAAATAGTTTCTACAATATGTAATCTTCTCCTAAATATGGGATGTGCATGTATACTTCCAAAAATTGCTAGATGTGTTGCGATAAGGTCTTGAAGATGTCTATATAGGTCTTTAAAAAGGTATTTAAGAAGGTTTTAAAATTGACTTTGGGATCCCTGTATAAACCCTATATGTATTACTTTTTTTTAGCACCTATAAAGTATCTCTGTTATCAGTCCAGACTCCCTGGCGCTTAATGCATATGTTTTTATACCTGGATTATTTCAACTTTAGCCTAGCTTTAGTCCTTGTTTTCAGATCATTCATAGTTTAGTTTGTTTTGCATCTGACATAGAAGGGGGCAATTTATAAAAACGTACATAATATTTGAACATCAAGCATATTATTTATTGTAAAAATGCCAAAAGAAAGAAGTGATAAAAAAAAAAAAAAGAAAACGTGATGTTGTAAACTTTCAAATAAGGGTATAAGGTGATATTTCTGCACTTTTGTGAATAATTTGACTGACACACATTTGTCTGATGATTAAACCTCGACCAATACGTGTAAAGACATTATCACGATAGTCAAAAATCGCCCACCTATAACAAGATACAGTCAGAACAATCAAACTCCAGAGTTCTGCCTCATGGTCTCAGAATAAACATCCTCTTGCAGTGAGGTATTAGAGCTAACCACTCCACCACATCAGTGACTGTTTCCTGACTCACTTTCATATGTTACATTTGATGACAGACCAGAAGAAATCTCACACTGTTCGCTCCAGTTTGTCTTATTTGTTTAGTGATTTAAAATGTGTGAGGCACAAATGGATCAGACCTCCATGATTTAAGCAGCTTGTTTAAGGTTGATCAGTTGTTTTTGTTGGTAAAGTAATAATGCAAATTATTTATTTTAGCTCTTTATACCAAATACTGACTTCTTTCTGCAGGTTTGGGACAGTTTTTTAAAAAAAATAGTTTTTCTTTCCTTTTTTACTCATAAATTCGCAGCCCCCTGTATCTCTTCTTCAGCAATGGCTCCAGCGAACAGAATTTGAGTAAAGCAGATCAATAGACTATTTGATTATTTATCATGCCTGCATCTTGGACTGTGTTGAGTGGATCTCTTCATTTGGCTTTGTGAGGAAATCAATGGCGATAATACATTAACGGTTTATTTTCTTTTCCTATCTCTTCTATGAATACAGACATTTATTTATAACGAGATATTCTCAGGTTATTGTCCACCTTTGATATACTAAACGGGAAAACGACGGCAGTTCAAAATATAAAAAATCCAACCAAAAAAAGGCATCCTGGACAGCATAAAATTAGAACACATGTATTTGAACTTGTCAAAACACAGATGAGTTCTCCAAACCTGGATCAATGCCATAGTAAAATGCCTGTGAGTTTCATGCCTCGACACATTCGCTTGTTTAGAGCACATGAACTAATTACAGTTGACACAATGGAAATGTTATTGCTTTGCCTGAAATGTTCCACAATATGGCATTAAACTCAATAAACATCTGTTTGTCAGTTATCTGTGTTTTTATTAGACAAAAACGCATTTGAAATGGTACATTCTTACTGGGTCACAGGTGTGAGAATGTGGTCAAATAAAGATATACCTTTTACCAAAGTGGACTAAAGGGGACAGTGGCAGGAAACTGGCAAAAAACATTTCAGAATCTCTGCTCTGACCCAAACAACACTCACAAGACTAGAACAGGACTATTTTACACAGAAAAGTACTGAGACGCTCTGTATTTATATGTAAAAAGGCAGATTAAGCACATGATTCAATCTCAGATCTTCAGCCATTTCACTCCTTGCCTCCTCCTTTGTGCTGCTGTCCCATATAAATTCTTATCTATATCTTATAAAATAATTATTCGACTAATATAAAATTACTGCTCGTGTCTCAGGAAAAGAAATACTATCTTCATTAAAGATGCATGCAAGGTAAACATTTTAGATGGTCCTTGATAACTTGACTGCGCCCATAGAAGTTGTAAGAGATCGTATGACTGATAGTTACATTGAAAAGCCGTCGTCATTGGAAGCAGGTGACATGGCCAGAGTAAACTAAATGCCGTGATTTGGACAAAGGCTGGTGTCGTGTTGCAGGAAGTGGAGCTAACATGTTTTTGAGTTCACCTGTCGACTGCCGCAGTGACTTCCTGGAGAAACCTGTCGAGTCGCCTGCTTTATTTGGGCATCACTGTGTGGTATTTGAACAGCTGTTGTGATCCAAATGTAGGTTTCCTAGGCTGGCCTGCTTTATTGATGCCCCCTTAAAATTTGCATGCTTTTATTTTTATGATTAGTCAATGTTTTTGTGTCACTCCAATGAGCTTTCATCAGAAAAAATGTAAATACATGCTACATGCATTGTCTTTACAGCGTTTTAAATTTTAATTTAAAATTAGGAACTATATGTTGCTATGTTGCACTCATTTGCAGTCAGTCAGTTTACAAAATAAGTAAATGGTCACATTTATATAGTGCTTTTCTACCTTCAAGTAGTTAGTAACCCTGCTTGATAGATTCCAATTTTATTTTTATTTTTTTCAAAAATAGTAGTAATTCCGATATTCTTTTTCTAATTAAATGAATGAATCTGTTAGCGGGTATTTATCTAACTGCTCACAAGGTTATTTTAGGTTTGGTATGAATAACTTTCCTATTAATAAAATTGTTATATATTTAAATCAATGGTTTGGTTCTAGTGCTGGTTTTTCACACAAAAACTCGTTGTTCTCCACAATCTATTCTTGGATCTTGTGACTTTCAGGAACTCTTAACACAAAATGTTCACTGTTATAAGACACACAGTGTGATACTAATCTTATTCTGTTGTGTAATTGTATTTATGTAGTTGTTTGTCTGTACAACTAGATAACCACTGCATCACTGTTCGTTTACCGTCTACTGCCTGTGTTAATATTGCTCATTATACCTGTGTTAATCTTTCTTATTATACCGTTTGACTCTATTGATTTACTGTAGACGGCTCTGTTGTTCACACATCTGCAGTAATTGGCCAAACGGACTTTTATGCTGAATCAACAATCTTCTCAATGGAGTCAGCATTTTTTATGTATTGGTTGCTTAAGTGGTGTTGAAAGTTAATTTTTGCATATTTTTCTATAGTCTGTTTTCTTTGTTGTCGTGGGGCAGAGGAACAGCCTTTATTATTGGTGCTCATTTGTGATTTTGTGTTAGTAGAAACTCTGGTCATATTTTGCAATGTTGTCGAGAGATCAGTGATTTTATGTACAGTTAAATGCATTTAAATTTTGGTTTTGTGGTTTTGTGTAGTCTCATTTATGTTAATAATGTGTATGTCATGTTTTGCCAATGTTTTTTTTGTTTCAGGTGCTGATGAGGTCGTTCTTAAGGCCCACACATTTCTGCAGATGAATCTTCGGCCGCTTAGGCGATTCTCAGCTCCCAGATAGTCCCGTCCACTCGGAGTGGGTAAAGGGACTACATTACCCACAATGCCCTCCTCTGTCAGGGCAGGAAGTCTGAAGGACCCTGAGGTGGCAGAGCTGTTCTTTAAAGAAGACCCAGAGAAACTCTTCTCAGACCTCAGAGAGATCGGCCATGGCAGCTTTGGAGCTGTTTACTTTGTACGGGCTCCATGTTAATATGACCTCTATACTACTATTACGATACGTCGAAAGTTCTTATTTCCTTAGCGTCTTCAATTTTAGTTAATGAATGTCAGTTTGTTTGTATACTTAATGCATGTGGGTCAACCCATACAAAAATGTTATTATTTAAAGGCCCTGTACCTGATTTTTACTGTTTTGAAATGTGGAAAACATAACTAGTTTATGCCCAAGTCTTTACAGCAGTCAAATGTATTGCTCATTTACCTAATGCAGTCCCAGCATCCTAAAAATTAACCATGTGAATTTTATAAGCACTTTTCAGATTAGCATGCTATTGACGAACTTTCTGCTTCTCTTGTAGGCTAAAACACTCTATAAATAGATTTGTTTTGGTCTCAATTTCACCTGAGTAAATGCTTTTATATATCTGTACTGGGGCTACACAGATTTGACTAAATTACATGCAAAAAAATTGGGAACATGACGTAGTTCTGTTTTTCCCATTTCACAACAGTAAAATCCAGGCCCTTTTAAGTTTTTAAAATAATCTTTACATTTCATTTTTAGGCACGGGATGTGCGCACCAACGAGGTGGTGGCCATCAAGAAAATGTCTTATAGTGGGAAACAGTCTAATGAGGTGAGAATCCACATTTAAACACATGCAAAGAAAACTGTAGCAGTGTATGTGAGGGAGGAAGGAAGAACAATAACAGCTGCATTAAATCCATAAGAGGTTTATAAATGTAGGATTACACATCCCAAAAACAAAATTGAGAAAGTACATAAAATGTGATGTTTGTGCCCACAGAAATGGCAGGACATCATAAAGGAGGTGAAGTTTTTGCAGAAAATCCGTCATCCCAACAGTATCGAATACAAGGGCTGTTACCTCCGAGAACACACCGCATGGGTATGTCCTGCAAAATGGGCTTGCTTTTATTGATATTTTATGTAAAACTTTAATTTAACTTGTTTATAGCTGGCCATGGAGTACTGTCTTGGCTCGGCCTCAGATTTACTAGAAGGTGAGAAACACACTTATCCTTTTTTGTAACTCCAGTTTAACAACATGCTGTCTTCTCTTGCAGTTCATAAAAAACCCTTACAGGAGGTAGAAATTGCGGCCATAACACACGGAGCTCTGCAGGGGCTCGCTTATCTTCATTCCCACAACATGATCCACAGGTCAGAACTATTTCACTCATTATTATTCACATCTAACTCTGTAATATGTGCATTTAAAAACATACCACCTTTTCTTTTCGCCTCAGAGATGTTAAAGCAGGAAACATCCTCCTGACGGAACCAGGGCTGGTCAAACTAGCAGACTTTGGCTCGGCCTCCATCGCCTCACCTGCCAACTCTTTTGTGGGGACGCCATATTGGTACGATCTTAATGAAACACATTTACTTTCTCTGGTAAAGGGTTTAGCCAAACCACAATCCTCAACGTGGACAGGTGACGCTGCATTTACAGATGGAAAGTATGGAAAGTGTCCATTTTGCATATCTCCACAGTAAAAGCCTGGCAGCTCCCATTCAAATGTATCTGCTGTGATTCACTGAGCACAGAGGGATCTGGATTTAAATGTGTATTATATTTATCTCAAACAGGCTCTGCATCAATACTAGGCCTGCATGATTATATAATCGCTATTAGTATTATTGTTGCGATTGCGATTAGATCTTTCAATGTTTTCACATTTATTTTCATTCAGTTTACATAGTAATAAAACACAAATATGAACTGCTAATCTAATACAATAATCTCATGCATTTCAAAACATGTTTTTGAGATATAAACTATGAGATTAGCTTTTTGGTTTCATAATTTTGCAAATTCAAATTTTTATTCAATTGCATTATTTTGTCCCTAATCAATACAATTTAGTACTTGATTTGATATTGTTTCATGTTTGCTCGTGGTAACCTTAAAGAATGAGATGAAACTCTTTTTGTAAGCGTAAAAGAGTTCACAAAAGCTGTCCCAGTCAAAGACGGATGTGCCTTATTTGGGTGAAAGTGACTATTTACTCAAGTTTTCTTGTTGAATTGTATCAATAAACCTTCCTCTGTTGTTAATCCAGGATGGCCCCAGAAGTGATCCTGGCCATGGATGAGGGACAGTATGACGGAAAGGTGGATGTTTGGTCTTTGGGGATCACCTGTATAGAATTGGGTAATTACCACAAAATTAAGCTATTAGCTTCTGCACCAAAGTGTTTTAATTTCAAGAGGCCAATCATTATCTCTTATGTCTGTTTTTCTCTAGCGGAAAGAAAACCTCCTTTGTTTAACATGAATGCTATGAGTGCCTTATACCATATAGCGCAGAATGAGAGTCCCACACTGCAGTCCAGCGAATGGTGAGTGGATAAATGTGTACATAGACATTACACCTGTTATTTCTGAGAAGATCTTAGTTTCTCAATTCAGACCCGTTTTGTGAGTATTCGGCAAGATGCATATTTAGTTTTACGCACCAAATAAATGTGAACGGTATAAAGATTTGAGTAATTTGTAAATTAGTCCTTATTTCTTAGGTCCAGATTTAATATGACAGGTGCTGAATTGCGGGTACAACTTAAAATTTGCACTCAGAAACTGCACGCGTTGTCAGTGGCAGAAATCTGATATGTAAATGAGTTTACTGTGGGGAAGACGAAGTGCAAATGTGCATGTGCCTCTGTAGACACATTTAAGAAGTTATATTGATACTGTTAATGAAGATATTCACTAGCCTCATAGGCCAGCAACTTTATTAAAAATTATATATCTTATTTTAATTACATAGCACATCAATATTTTTGTTCAATCTTCATCTTAGGCTACTTGGAAAGTCTGTGATTAGTGTATAAAACATTTGAACCTGCACTGTGGTGTTTGTGAACGTTAGGGCAGAAAAAGCAAGGCCCTCTGCACGTTTATCCAGACTTTAGATACGCACTGTACCACGCACAGAGGGTTGTGATGACAAACCTGCAGGCGTTTACCTTTAACTAGCACTGCCCTTATGATGAATTTGGGACCGTGGATCGTGAGGAATTTATTACAGCCCAGGGTAACGGGACAGCATGCACCCGCGCTGCTTTGGAGAGGCCCGGGTTGAGAGGGAGACGACCAGGATGAGAGAAAGACGAGGGACAGGTGGATCAGTCGCATCTTCTCCTGTGTCATCAATACTCTGTTCAAAGAGGGCATGGTTTAAAGACATTAAAACTCCTGAAATCCGTTTGACGGACAATTTCTGTGAACAACAATTTGAAACCATTTTTATTGCCACACTGATGCATAAACTGCAATAGTCTCGTCTGGTCTGTTCTGTTAAAATTTTAATACCTGCTTCTCGGATGTGCAAAATTTTCTCGCAGTTTTGCTCATCGCAGTCTTCATAAATCATGCAGCGCCAGTAAAACGTTATCATTTGCATTTTCTCTGCCTCTAATTTTGCGTATTTGGGCAAAATTGGATTTAGATCAGGGGAACATGCAGGATGGTCCAAAAGAGTGACGTTATTCTCCTGGAGGAAGTCCTTTGTCCTGGGGCTTTGTGAGCCGTAGCGTTGTCCTGTTGAAACACCCATTGGTTACCACAGACGAGGCCCTCAGTCATGAGGAATGCTCTCTGCAACATCTGCACAGAGCCAGGGGCCCCTGCACCACCTGGAGCTCCATTGTTCCACTGAAGGAAAAAGCACCCCAGATCATTATGGCGCCCCCTCCCTGTGGCACGTAGAAACATCTCAGGTGGATCTGCTTGTCGTGCCAGTAACTTTGGAAACCATCAGGACCATCAAGGTTACATTTTTTTCTCATCAGAGAATAAAACTGTTCCACCTGTTAATGTCCCATGTGGGTCTTCTTCTACTTGGCTTTTTTGCTCCATAACCCTCAGGATCTTTTTAAGTAATCCCAAATGACTGTCTTATTGCGTCCCACCTCAGCAGCGATGGAGAGAGGCCCTGCTTATGCAGCTCAGCAACCCGAAGAAAGTTATTTTGCCATTGCCATCAGAACGTCATAACAGTGTGAATACCTGGTAGAAAATAACACTGAATCTGCATTTTTGCACAGATTTGGGATGGTGGTCCTAAACATTTGATCAGCTGCAGAACCGTCTATTTCAGTTTAATTGTTTTCAATAAGCATTTTTTTTGTCTCACTCCTATTTCTTGTTGCATATAGAAGCTCCACTTGGAGCCTTGTTAAGACCCAGCCATGCAAAATGTCACTTTTGCCATTTATTCAACTGGTCTGGTCGATTGGGACTGAATTTAAGGTGACATCCTTGCATTGTTTTATTGTCACCCAACTTATCACATAAATATATTTTTTTGTGTTACGACAAGACACTAGGTGAAGAGGAAAAGATTTCACATTAGAGATACATATACATGTTTCATGTAAAAATTAGGCATTTTATTTGAAAAAAAAAAAAAAAGTATTTTGGCATATATTAGGTAGCAATATATCCCATGATATATATGTAGTAAAGTAAATATGACTGAATTTGCATCTGGGACTCCCAGACTTCCCTCACTCCAGACACTTCCTCCAGCTCCTCGGGGAGGATCCCGGGCCAGCCGAGAGACATAGTCCCTCCAGCGTGTCCTGGGTCTACCCCGGGTTCGCCTCCCGGTGGGACATGTCCAGAACACCTCCCGAGGGAGGCGTCCAGGAGGCATCCCGAGCAGATGCCTGAGCCACCTCTCTCTGAGCTCCCCTTGTGTGACTGAGCTCCTCCCCTCTCTCTAAGGGAGCACGCAGCCCCCCGGCGGAGGAAGTTCATTTTAACCGCCTGTAATAAATGGCAAAAGTGACATTTTGCATGGCTGGGTCTTAACAAGGCTCCAAGTGGAGCTTCTATATGCAACAAGAAATAGGAGTGAGACAAAAAAAAAATGTTGTCCTTTCGGTCATTACCCAGAGCTCATGACCAGTTGAGGGTAGGAATTCATTCATTCGATTCTGCTCTTTCTTCACCACAACGGTCCGATACAGCGCCCGCATCACTGCAGACGCTGCACCGATCCGCCTGTCAATCTCACGCTCCATCCTTCTCTCACTCATGAACAAGACCCCGAGATACTTGAACTCTTCCACTTGAGGCAAGGACTCTCCACCCACCGGAGAGGGCAAGCCACCTTTTTGCGGTCGAGAACCACGGCCTCAGATTTGGAGGAGCTGATTCTCATCCCAGTTGCTACACACTCTGCTGCAAACTGTCCTAGTGCCTACTGCAGGTCCTGGTTTGAAGAAGCATCAGGACGACATCATCTGCAAACAGCAGAGATGAGATCCTGTGGTTCCCAAACCGGACACACTCCAGGCCCTGACTGCGGCTTGAAAAGGGCAGCCTTGAGAGATTCCAACATACATCGGGAACAGGTCTGACTTGACTGACTCTGACTGCTGGCAATGCTCCGGTTATACATGGATCAGACAGCCCTTAGCAAAGGGCCCCGGATCCCCCACACATATTTTTTTTATGTTAAAATCGTGGTTTAGAGAGCAGAATGACAAACAACAAAATATAGAAAAATGTTTTGCCTGTAGTGTCTCTAATCATTAAACTAATTGTTTGTGATTTTCATAACCAGGTCAGACTACTTTAGGAACTTCATCGACTCTTGCCTTCAGAAAATCCCCCAGGACCGGCCGCACTCTGATGACATGCTGGGGGTAAGTACCGCTGTCAAAGCAGGTTCAGGCTGTGATCACTGTGCTAAATCTCTTGTCTTGTATTTGCACCCTTCGTCCCTTAAGCCTCTGTTTTGAGTCACTAATCCTTTATTTCCGGATTCAACATCAACAGAGCTTTCGGTTTTGTAGATTGGGCTTCTGTAATTACTCGAGAGGAGACTGTCTAATGTTAAGTATCTAGGCAGCTGTTTGTAGACCATTAGTGGATTCTACTAATGGAAATGGTCCCAGACAGCACTGTCATGTTTTTAAATATTTATGCAACTCGAGAAAACTATGGTAAATTAGTGTCTCTGTTTGAATGTAAATAGTTATTTACAGAAAAAAGTTTTATTTTAATTAGGGACGGTTTTAACAGAGTTCCATCTGTAACACTAAATCCATAAATGAATCACTGCACAGTAGACGGCTGATGAAAATGTTGCAACAGCACAGCAATGATTAATTGGCTAATTGTGACTAATTGTCTTTTTAGTATCCCAATAACTATATTTAGACAATATCATGTCAATCCAAAAAGACTGTTAAATCATTTCTTTAAATGTATTACTTTAATTATCTGACAAATGTGATATTTCTGCACTTTTGTGATGAATCGTTTACAACAAGCTTTTTTTTTTTACAACCAGCTTTTCGTAGCATTCTGACAATAAAAAATATACTCTATATTCATATTCATATTTATCTTTTACAGCATTTACAATATTATCAAAATATTTATATATTACCCACCTCTAAGCATTGTCATATTATATAATCATAACTATACTTTAAAACACATAGGAAAAGACCTTTTTAGAACAAAGACATCAGCTATTATATCAGCTGTTATATCCATGTCAAACAATAAAAAAAAATTGGATTTAGCTCTATAATACACTTTATTCATACATTTCCTCTATCTAGAATCGACTAATCAAAAAAAGAAATAATTGGTGAATTGTCAAATACCAAAATAATTTGCATTTAGTTAAGTTTAATCTTTATATAAATTATGTTTCAAACTTTATTACTGGTGTCTTATGAACAACACAGATGAACTGATGGGAGAATTTAACAAATCTTTACTCTGTGTGTCCATAGCATGCGTTTCTGCAGCGGGAACGTCCGGACTCGGTGCTGATGGATCTGATTCAGAGGACAAAGGACGCAGTGCGAGAGCTGGACAACCTGCAGTATCGCAAAATGAAGAAGATCCTTCTTCAGGAGACACACAACGGCCCCACGGCTGAAACAACTGATGCTGATGAGGTATGAGTTATTTATTCTCTGCAACAGAATACCATAATAATAAACAAAAGTTGACTGTAACATATTAACCATTGACATTTGAAGTTTAAATGGTGCTGCATCTCCTCGTGAACAGCTCAAAATGCTCTCTTCTTCTTTGTACTTGTGTGTGTTGTGACTCAGGAGCTAGAGCCTGGTGGAGGCAGAACGGGGACAGTGAACAGTGTTGGCAGTAACCAATCCATCCCCAGCATGTCCATCAGTGCCAGCTCTCAGAGCAGCTCGGTCAACAGCCTGAACGAGGCATCCCAGGACAACCACAGTGAGCTGGACCTCATCGAAGGGGACCACACTGTCATGTCCAACAGCTCCGTCATCCACGTCAAACCGGTGGGTCAAGGAACAGTAGGACAGGATATTAACAGAATATACATATCCTTGTAAATAAGACACAAATCAGAGTAATGTTGATATACAGGACCAACTTCAAAATATATTAAATCTGGAAACATGCATGAGAGTGTTTATATGAAATACTGTTTAATAAATCATGTGTATATTATTTCTGCACCAATTATGCATATGTGAAAATCAATAGAAAAAATATATATTAAACTCCTAATTATAGAAATGGGCAAATCTTTCATATGCCCATTTAGAGCTGCAAGATAGAACGCTATGAAATCGAAATCCTAATTTGAATGGGTGCAATTAGCAAATCACAACAACTGCAATTATCTAAGTAACATAATTCCCTCTGCAAACAACAAAATATCATCTAATTTTATGTATTAGACCAGATAAACCCTATAATTTAGACCAATACACTACCATTAAAAATGCAAATTTATCGCAGTGCTTATCAGAAAAATCAAAATTTTATATTTTTCCACAATTCAGGCCTACTCCCATTTATTAAACAAATTTGATTTCCCACCAGGGAAATAAAGATAAATCAGAGTGGTTAGACAAAAATTCCTGAAGAAAATGCAGGAGAGGAATGTCAGTCAAACCATGGTCGCTGTGTGTGATAAACTGTTTGCTTTGTTAAACACTCCATATCGACGCTGGTGGCTAATGTTTTTTCAGGAGGAGGAGAAGAGCGTCCCAGGGGAGCCAGCAGAGAGCATCGAGCCCACAGAGCCCCAGGAAACACCCGCCCCGGCACCCAAGAAGCATCACCGGAACAGGGAACACTTCGCCACCATCCGCACCGCGTCTCTCGTGAGGATTCTGTTTTGTGCTCAAAGACATTGACTTAAGAGAAAATAATAAGTCCTATTTTATTAAGGAGCAAAAGCTGACTTTGTGTTCAATGGGTACTTGATAAGTAGTGATTACGTTCGCTGTAAAACTTAATAATAACCGCACTTTTAATTGCCTTAATAAAGTATGAACAAATTGTTTATTAAGAACGATTCAGGCTTATTAACTATTTAATTAATACCTTTACGTAGTTACTAAGCCTGCATCATTAATAAACTGTATGTTTATTATGAATCAAGGCTTTGTTCATACTTTGTCAAAACAATTTAAGGTGTTGATATTATTCAGTGATGCCACGTTCACAATTTAAATTATGTGATATGTAGCTATAATAATAATTTGCCATTTTGGATCTTCCTTGTGATGTGAAGCGACTGAAATGACTTACAAAGCATGTCACACTGCTACAAGGCTGAGACCTAGCTCTTGGTCAATACAAACAAATCTAAGATAACTAGTGTTTCAATGTCAAAGTATAATTTGTTTGTTTAGTGTTGTTTAGTAGATGTATCACTGTGCATATTATCAGGTGACCCGTGAGATGCAGGAACACGAGCAGGACTCTGAGCTGAGGGAGCAGATGTCCGGGTACAAACGGATGCGGCGGCTGCATCAGAAACACCTGCTGGCCCTGGAGAACAAGCTGAAGGGCGAGATGGACGAGCACCGGCTGAGGCTGGACAAAGAGCTGGAGTCTCAGCGAAACAACTTCAGCTCGGAGATGGAGAAACTGCTTAAGAAACACCAGGCATCACTGGAGAAGGAGGTATGACAGGAGCAGAAGTCAAAAAGGCTGGACCCATTAATAATAAAATATAGCAACTAATCTTAATGCCATACCACCTTGAGAATGCCAAGGATGGAAACTGTACATGTAGATGGTGCAGATTGACAGCCTCACGTCGTCTACCTCAGTGGATCTGTGGCTAGCTTACCGTCACTGAATATTGAGTAAATGAATAATGCAATATAAATAGTCTTTGAGTGTTCAAAAAGCGCTCTATAAATTGATTGCAATTCTCTATTAGATATATTTACTTCTGTTTTATTTTCTGTTTTATTTTATTTTATAGGTTAGAGGTAAGGCAATGTTTGCTCATAGTAGGTAAATATTATGACATTTTCATATCGTTGTTATCCTTTAAACATGCCTTTGAGTACCTTAAGTACACGTACTGAGTGAATCTAGCCACCAGATGGCGCATAGCACTATACACAGTTTAGTTATTTTAGCGATTTAAGATCACGACGTTGAGCCTAGCAAGTAGCAGGTATCGTGTTTAGAAAACGAGTCGAGCGATGACTAAAGGACTTAAAACGGCAAAAGATTTTTGGATAAGGGACAGCGATGATCTGAACAAACGCCCCAGATCAAGGGAGTTAAGCAGGAAGTGTTTTTAACGCTCGGAGGGGGGAGGATTTTTCAAACCGTGTCCTTTTAAAAATGAGATTCTAATCGATACTAAAACTAGTATAAATAGATACTCATTTTAATTATCGATACCAATGATCGGTTAGAGCTCTTGCCTCCCAATAAAGAAATTGTGTGTTTGAATCCCGGACCAGACCAACATCACATGATCTCTCTGGGTGGAGTCTGTATGTTCTCCCTGTGGGTTCTCTCCGGGTCCAGCTTCCTCCCCAGTGAATGAATGTGAGAGAGAATGGTTGCCTGTCCATGTTTGTCTCTGTTAACCCTGCGACAAGTTGGCCACTGTCCAGGGTGTACCCCACCTAAGATAAATATCTCTTGAACGGGTTTAGAATGATCTTAAGTTTTATCAGATCTAGGTCACACGGTAACATGAAGAAAATACAATTATTTTGTTTTGAAAATTAAAGTCCAAAAAATATTTTATCATTTATCATTGTGGTATGAAGCCTATTCCTTAGTATTGAAATAGAGTTTGAAATGTTAGCATTGTAACATCATTACCACATAGTAGCTCTTTAGCCATTTTACAATTTCCATGTCAAGTTTATCTATTTTGAGTGGCATTCAAATATCCTTTGGCATTTTGTTTCATGTTTTCCCCATTGTGGTAGAGTCTTTCAAAGTGCAGCTGGAAATCACAAAAGCCTAGGAGAAAAAACTTTTATTGGACGCTGTGTGTTCTTAAAACAAACCTTAACAGTGTGCCCCTGGTTTTTAGTTGAAGACATTTACCAACGAGGAAAAGAAGTTCCAGCAGCACATCCAGGTTCAGCAGAAGAAGGAGCTGAGCAGTTTCCTAGAGTCTCAGAAACGAGAATACAAGCTGCGCAAAGAGCAGCTAAAAGAGGTACCACACGGACACAAACTATAAATGACACATAATCACAGGCAAACTGTACTTTTGATAGCATCTCAAGCTCAACTTCTTTCACTAATTTGTTGTGTTTCACTGATTATAGTGTTAAAAATCAGTTTAAATTCTATCGGTCATGATAGAATTGTTTTTTTGTTTTTTTTTGCTGTTTTTGTTTTTGTTCTCATACAAACACGTTCAAGTGTTTAACATTTTGCCCAGAAAATTAAAGACATGCATTTGCTCACACAAAATCAAACTGCAATAATCTACGTAAGATAATTTGTGTGTTGCAGGAGTTGAGTGAGAACCAATCAACTCCCAAAAAGGAGAAGCAGGAGTGGCTGTCCAAGCAGAAGGAGAACATCCAGAACTACCAGGTCTTAACTTCAGATTAAATGAATAAAACATTTCCTGTTCTTTTACATTGCATGGCCTAACTTTGTATTTTGAAATCCATACACAGGCGGAGGAGGAGGCCAATCTTCTTAGGAAGCAGCGCCAGTATTTGGAGTTGGAGTGTCGGCGGTTCAAGCGGCACATCCTAATCAACCGACACAATGTGGAGCAAGACCTCGCCAGAGAGGTACTTTCACCCATCCCAAAGATCAGCAGTTGATCATTTAGAGATTACATTGGAACACATGTTTGTCCTGTGTGAAGGAACTGAACAAGCGGCAGACTCAGAAAGACCTGGAGCATGCCATGTTGCTGCGGCATCACGAGTCAATGCAGGAGCTGGAGTTCAGACACTTGAGCACCATCCAAAAAGCTCGGGCCGAGCTGATCCGCACTCAGCACCAGACCGAGCTCACCAACCAACTGGAGTACAATAAGAGGAGGGAGAGGGAGCTGCGGCGGAAACATGTCATGGAGGTCCGACAGCAGCCCAAAAGCCTTAAGGTATCTGTTTGTTTTGTTATTTTTCATAATGACAAACGGTCAACACTTCTAATAATCTCCTGGTTTCAACAGTCCAAGGAACTTCAGATCAAAAAGCAGTTTCAGGAGACGTGTAAGACCCAGACCAGGCAGTACAAGGCCTTGAGGAACCACCTGCTGGAGACAACACCCAAGTCCGAGCACAAAGCTGTGCTTAAGCGGCTAAAGGAGGAGCAAACCAGGAAACTGGCCATTCTTGCTGAACAATATGATCATTCCATCAACGAGATGCTCTCCTCACAAGCTGTAAGTACTGCAGCACAAATCCCATATTTGTGCCATTATACTAGGAAAAAGTGCATTCTGAAGTTAAATGCCAAATATTTGTATGCCTTAGCTGCGGTTGGATGAGGCGCAGGAGGGCGAGTGCCAGGTCCTGAGGATGCAGCTGCAGCAGGAGTTGGAGCTATTAAATGCTTACCAGAGCAAGATTAAGATGCAGACGGACGCGCAGCATGACAAGGAGAGGCGCGACCTGGAGCAGAGAGTGTCCCTGCGAAGGGCACTACTTGAACAAAAGGTGAGGAGGCACAAAAAGCGCTTTAAACTGTGCACTGTAGTGTTACTCTGCTAACACGGTGTGTTTCAGATCGAGGAGGAGATGTTGGCACTGCAGAATGAGCGTCTGGAGAGGATCCGCTCTCTTTTGGAGCGTCAGGCACGAGAGATCGAGGCCTTCGACTCTGAGTCTATGCGCCTGGGATTCAGCAACATGGTCTTGACCAACCACGGGGCACAGGGCGGTGCCCATTGGCCTGCTGGAGGAGGGGGCCACAGTCAGCATCAGGGGGGTTCCAGCTCCCAGCAGCCATGGGGGCACCCCATACTCTCAGGGGGGCCTCCTCCCTGGAGCCTGCACCCCCCTGGGGGCGGGCAGAGGGGTGGAGCCGGGGTGAGGAACAGCCCACAGGCTGCGAGGAGGACGTCATCAGGGGGCAGGAGTGAACAGGCCATGAGCAGGAGCGCCAGCATCACCTCCCAAATCTCCAACGGGTCCCACCTGTCCTACACTTAGACACACCTGCCACTGTTAAGACGATTACTGATGCAGACTGGCTGTTTTATTCGATAATGGACCCTAAGTCAATGGTAAATCCTGACCAAAAGTAATACACAAAGTACTTCTATTCCCAAATAAATAAAATTATTAAATACAATTATTACTAACTACAGCTTCTTCTGGATGGAGACGTGGTCCTTATTCTGTCTGTCAGATCCACTGCATCAGAAACTGTCAGCACAACTTTGTGGAAACCTAAAAGCTTTGAGGCTGTTTGCTGTAGGTGCCAGTGTTTAATACTAGCCCAAAGTGATGTTTTTTTGCCATGTACATATCTGTTGCCATAATGCCAGTGTAGTGTAGCCATGTTCACTTGCAACTTTTCTAAGCTTAATACTATATTTGGAGTGCAGTGATATAAATGGATATATATATTGCTGTGGTGTTTTCATTCTTGTCTGGAGCTGAACAAGGAACAGAGCGGAATAAAAAGCACACTCACAAGCGGCAAGTTTCTGGTTTGCTTTGGTATTAGAAATTAGGCTGCTCGACTAGTACAAGTTGAAGATGTCATGATGCCATAAATTATGCTTTTTTGCCAACGTATTGATGTGCTAAAGAGATTGTACCCGATATGTGAGAATGAATGTGGGTCGGTAAATATTAGACAACCCTTGGCTTTTGGGTTTCTACTATCCAGAATAGAGCCAGAACTCAGTAGTCTTTCAAACTTAAAACACAATATGAAAATAGAAAAAATGTTCACTAGAATCACATTCGGCCATACTTGAGCTAACTGCTTTTGCCAACACTACAGAGGACTGGCCCTCTCCTGGCAGGACGTCCCGTGGCTCAGTGGGGCCCTGGATGGTGATGCTGGACCTCCAATGCCATGCCCCAGTGCCCTTCCCTGCTCTGACGGCCCGCTCTGTCTCACCCCTGGCCTCCGCCCTGCCCACCTCTACAAGTGAGACTATACAGATGACTATGTAAATGTAAATTAATCTATAAGTTTATAGAGTATTGATAAAGGTGGAAGTTTGGTGGTGAAATGCAGATGTTATGCATTGTATATTTAGAGGTGGAATGTACATGTAAATGCTGTCTATATTGTATATTTTAAACTTGAAAATAAGAAACTAATGGACAAATCAAAGCTTGTAACATGGGCACAGTGTGATTTAAGCCAACATTTACAGACACTGGGGGCTCACTTTTACTTTCAACTGTGAGTTCAGAAATGTGTTACAGCTTTTCTTGTTGTAAATTTGACAACACATCCCTAAGTTAGATTGCCTTGAATAAATGGCAAATTTTGATAACCTGATGGGTGAGGATGATTTTGCACATAAACTGGAGATAGGTATTAGCCTATCATTTAGCAGTGGCTGCATTTTACAAACAATTTAATTTTTAATTTTTATTTTAGCAACAACAAAACATTTGGGGTCAATGCAGGCAATATGTTTTTTGGCTTAGATACAATGCAGAGTGTATTGTATTTTAAAAATTGTTTCATACAATAGTTGTCTGTGTTGAATAGATATTGATTTGTTTATGTAATTACTCATGATCATATCCCTTTGGTCTAAATGTAAAATGTTCTACACAAATTGGTCAAATAGCGATTTAGCCTTTGTCCAGATAGTCCTATGAAAGCCAGAAAGGGTTGTATTATTTTCATGCGTCGCTGCTGAGGGCCAAGCCGCTTCAGGCCTTCTCTTTTGTTTACGTGTACTCCCGACGTTTTTTTTGTTTTTGTTTTTTTTTTTGCAGTCAGGGCAGAGTCTAGCTTTAGACCTTGGCCACTCTGAACTGGATCAGTTGCACTCATTGCACAAGTGATTGACCAGACTAGAGTCTACTGTGATGACCTTACCGCTGAGGGACGGCTGCCATTGGCTGACGGTCCATGGGGGGCGGAATCTCGTTTCTGTACTGTCTTATCAGTATTCCTTTATTCTCCGTCACTTGGTGGATCTTGCCGTTTTCTTCTCCTTGGTCCAGAGATCTGTATTAAACTGTATTAAATTGTATAGATTGTGCAAAAAGCTGAATGTCACATAGAAGAAAAGAGAAGCTATTCGTACAGATAAGTGATTTTAAATGTAAAAAAGAATTACAGATACAAAGTTTAGGGGGTAAATGTAATATTTTGTTTGTAACTACTATTTTTTGTTGGAAGAGGGCTACTCGATAAAGAATCATCTGTAATAAAGTAATTTTAATATTTCATTGTCCTTGTGTGTTTTGTTGACAATTGGTAAACACTTAGGCCTCAGCTCACTTTCACAGCTGTTTATTTTGGGGCAGGTAAATTATACACAAAACAATTCACTGCAAAACTACAAAACGGAGGAGTTTCATTTAGATGTTCAACAGTGGGAACCAGAACTGTCAAATGGATTTCTCTTGTATTTTGTTATTTAATTCTGATTGCAGCTACTTATCCTATTTATTTTGTTCCTAGTGTGTGTATGATCTTTTCCATGTGAACTCCTCGGACTCGTTGATGGTGTGATTCTGGGAGCGTTTCATTCCGGCAGCTCTCCTTTTTCTAAATGGGGCAAACGTGTTGGTGCGATTCCTCTGCTGATCTCTTGTGGGACCAATCCAAAATCCTTCAGCTTTCTCACCACCTCCTTTCAGGAATTCCACCACGACTTTGAAATACTCCATTATAGCAACATGGCTCCAGTTATTGTCTTCTGACTGATAATCACTAGTTTCGGTTTGGGTACTGAATCCACAGTGCCCCCCTTTCTCAGTTATTACCAACATGAAGTAAGGGTTGCTCTGGAAAAGGCTGAGCGGTAGAGCACAGACAGGGGGCAGTAGTGGGTCATCCCGGCTGAGGATGCAGAGCACAGGCACTGACACCTCGTCTGCGTCTCTCAGAGGCTCGTTCCTCTCCCAGTAACTGTCCCAGTCCACAGCAGAATGGCCACGCTCCTTGAGCTCCCAGGCCACACTGGGCGGCAGCCCCCACGGAGCCTCAGACTTGTGATTACAGAAAAGTCTCTCCTCAAATTCTTTAAGGGACGAAGATTTGAGAACATGATCCACATCCAGGACTCCTCTGAAAGAACTTGCATATCTTAAAGACAAATAACATAAACAAAAGAGTTACAGCCTACTCTATTACAAAAACAACACACACACAAAGGCTCCATCTGTACCATCAGTTGACCTGAGGCAGTTTGTCAGAGACGTGGCAGAAACTTTCTGTAAACAAAATAATGGTGTGTGTATAAGGAAAAATACCTGATACCGATTATAACAATCATTCAAAAGCAGTCACATCTGATTAATAATTATTTACAAAAGATAATTTGTTGACTGGGAGCTGTAGTAGAAGAAGTAAGAAAACAACTGTGTTATGGACATGCATTACCACTCTGCTGCTTTGTCACCACTTTAACCATTTATACTGAAACTCTACGGCAAAAATTAATGAAAAATGTGCTTCCAGAACAACTGTGCACTTTGAGCTCCATAAAATATGTCTTTTTAACCCACAATTAAAAGCTCAAAGCAGCGCTCTGATTGGCTGTGCTTGGGCCGATTGCCCCAGTTTCAGTTCAACATCTTAAAAAAGCTGTGTGTGTGTACAAGCCTGAAAATAAATGCATGTGAATATGTGCCAAAGGGTTTGTGAGAACCAGGGATGAGTTTCACAGATTTGAAAACTTTAAGTAACACCAGCTTTAAGTAAAACTTCAGTTATAGAAGCAAAAATTAAAATTTTACTTAATTAAAGGATTAAAGTGGCAACCTTTTTGGAGTAAAAAAGAAATATCAAATGTATTTTAGAACTATTTAAGAGCCAAAAGTAGTGATTTTGATAAAGACACAAACTTCTGAGCATTTTGGTTTCTCTTGCATGTAAGGGGTGCTACATTTACAGTTACCAAAACAGTTAATGTAATTATTATTTTTGTTATTGTTATTGTTATTGTTATTGTTATTATTATTGTTATTGTTATTGTTGCAAGCAAATCACCTGCGGAGCTGCTGTTTGCGGTGATACAGCACCCCCCAGTGGTACAGAGGGGGCATAGCAGTCTCAAACCACACCTGTCCGAGAAGAACAGGAGAGATGGCAGCTGCAGCAGTCAGGCGAGAACTGGAGCCTCTCTCCCCTAAATAAGACAGAAGAGTCCCAGATCCAGAGCCCTCACTCACTGCCAGAAGCACTGAGGATGGATGACGAGTGTGAATGTACGCCACCGCCTGGACGAAAGGACGAATAACAACACGCATTTCTATCATTAACTTTTTGAATAACCAAATAACCTTAACAACCATAACCATTAAGAGTTGATTTGCAGAGGTGAGTAGTACTCGGTTACAACTCATTTACATTTACTTGTTCTCCTTGGAGTAACATTCAGACACAATACTTTTACTCCTGCTTGAGTAATATTTTTATTGAAGTAACTGTATCGCCACAAGAACTGTACGTAAGTATCTCTTACTTGAGTAAAAGTTTTGGTTCCTCTTACCCCTGTGAGTAAATGTACAATGACAAAAGCTTTATGTTGTCAATATGAAATTATTTAAACATTTGTGTTTCTTGCTTCTTCAGATGGGATTTAGTTTTTCTCATTTGGTGTCTCGTTTGAAAATACCAGATTTGAGCTTTATTTAATGTTTTGGGGATCCCTAGAATGGATGTTTGTAGCAGGCAGTTTTGAAATAAAATAAAATAAAAGGAATTCCCTGTTCAGACAAATTACATTTTTCATTTTTGTTTTTATTTCATTAATTTAAGATAAATATAATCTCTCTCTCTCTCTCTCTCTCTCTCTCTTTTTTTTTACTTTTATAGTTTATACTTTTTTTTTGCATAAAATGTATGTAAATTGTTTCAACGGTTCCAACTTTTCGACTCGTAAACTCGTAAACTTTGCTATAACATGCAACTTATTTGAGAGACATGGCATGTAGTAAAGGTTTTTGTCTTTTCATACTACATTTCGTTTAAACACTTGAATACATTTTGAGGTTTTACCATTTAGACCAGTGGTTCCCAAAGTGGGGATCGGGGGATTTCAAGATCTCATTTTAATTAATATGACATTGTAATTGCTCTACAGTAGCTTTTAGTGAAATAGGACCAATAAGACAATAACTATTCAAAAAACCAATATTAAACCTGATTTAACATGCTTTGACGCTTAAAATTATAGCTACTGCAATTTTCATTTCACTTTGGGGGCCCCAAGTCGGTTGCATGGCTATTTTGGGGGTCCTGGCCAAAAAAGTTTGGCAACCCCTGATCTAGACTGTTCCACGGGCAGACGCCTTTCATTGAAATACATTTTTCATTTTACATTTTTTTAAAGGCTTCAGTTCCTTTTCATTTCAACTTTTTATCTAAGTAAATCTAATTTTTGAAGTAGTAAATAGTACAGGTAAGTTACACATTGTACCTTGAGTTAACCTGCTGTTCATCTGCTGCTGATCTCTTGTGTCTCTAAATCAGTGAAGCTCCAGCCTCTGCCTCAGTGCTCTCAAATTCTCGATTTCTAAAACTATGTCCAGATGACAAACCTTTTCTAACACTGACCACTCCTGGACGAATGAGGGATTACACCAATTACACTGTTCATGCTCATTATAAATGTTAGTACACTGGATTAATAACTGCAACTATGGCAAACCAGTGTGATGCTAAAACCACTGTTTACCTTCAGCACACTTTGGATATTTTAAAAAAAGGTCAAAGTAGTACCTGCTCCAGGTCAGCTGGGTCTCCAAACTCTGTGAGCCTAGTGGTGGTAAGTGGGCAGCCTGCTGTCCCGCGATGCTGAAACACCACCACATAAAAGCCCTGAGCTGTGGCAGTGTGGCAGAGGGAGCCTAGGTGAGGACTCACACCCCCCCAGTGTTCTGGGACCAGCAGCAGCACTGGAGGGCTACTCCTCCTAACACCAGGATCACAGACTCCTGTCCCTACAACCCAGTCCAGCGCTACAATGGCCCCATCTTTCAGTAGCAGGTGGTCCCGAGAAAACTGTACCTCGGATGCATGTGGTCCACACAACAGGCTCAAGACGGTCTGGAGGTGGGGATCTCCTTTGGGCCAAGAGGCGAGCGTGGTCCTGGACAAAGCACCGCAGTGGCGCAGCAGGTACTGGGCCAAAGTACTGGGTTTACACATGAACTCGGTCCCAGTGGAGATGCTCACATCTGTCCCAGGAGAGGTCGTCTGGTCCAGGGGTAAGTGCAAGATGAAACAGAGGCCCCTCCACAGAGTCCACCCCACAGCTTCAAGTGTCCGTCCCATCCAAACACTGACAGCAGGCCGGCGCACCAACACCAACAGCCCCAGGAGCAAGAGAGAGGGCTGCACGCAGAGCAGACACTGCCTCAAAACAAAGTCATCTTTAAATCCAACAAATTAAGAGACAACATATTATCTCAAAACGCGCTGCCATGTCTTTTCTTTTCATTAATCATTTACCTCAAGTTCAGAACCTGAGCAAACACTAGGTTGATGTAACTGTTGTCTTTGACCTCAGTATGTACATTTCTATGAACTGTTATGACTTAAGCTATAATTCACATTGTCTCTTCTATCTACCAGTGTTACTCATTGAACAATACATTGTAATACATTTATTGTTATTTATTGTTCAATAAATTTGCTTATGGATTTTAACAAGGGCTTTTTAACGCTGTTAGAAAAAACACCATCAGAAAAATACAGATCCTTTTTTTCCTCTTAAATTGATTAATCGACTTCTGTTCTGAGCTATTCTGATTTTCTTTCTCAGAGGTGCATTTACACGCTGCATGCTGTGAAGGGCACAGGATGAGTTCAGTGGCCCTTGAATTGTGTTGAATCTGTTTATTCATGAGTGTTGTGATTTTAATGACGCACTTCCACCACCGGCCAAAAATATAACAAGATAGCACATGTTTTGGTATTATACCACAGAATGTTTTGTCAGACGGATTTGAGAAGCACATTCCTACTTTTTACAAAGAGTTTATGTTTCAATATGAAATATAATCACAATGAACTTTGTAACTTAAAATTTAGATTTTAATAATATTTTTGTTAAAGTTTCCACTAAAGTTTCCACTTTTCAGAATTGGTTGAGAAAAAAGATATATTGATAAAAGATAAAGATATATTCAATAAAGATATATTTGTCATTTAAGGTGAAGGAGTACAAGCAAAACGTCAATTTGCTGTAACTTCAAAGATTTTATTGTCAAAATGCATTTTTCTCTCACAGGGACTTAAAGATCAGCCCTTAAATTAGCACAGACACCAAACTTTACAATCTTGTGCTTAACAAGATTTTGATGAATCATAAACAAGGATTTGATGACAGGTAATTCTAAGCCCGATTTCAACTTCAGTAAGATCTAGTTTACTCAAATACTACAAAAAAAAGACTAAAAAAAAACTAACTGCAATGATTGGTGTGTGCCAGTGTTTTTTGTTTATTTTATTACCTGAGAACGACGTTTTTCCTTAGAACTGTCTAACAGGTTTAACCAGAGCGTCTCATGATGCTTTTATCCAGACTGAGATCATTCACGCTACAATCACCAGCAAATGTAAGTAACTGTGTGGTTATTATTCATTTTGAATTGATACTAAGATAAAAAGTAAGGAATACTATCTTTTTTATTGTTATTTGTTACACTGAAGAATCTCATTATTTTGAGTTACACCAGGACTAAAAATAATAATAGTAATGAAAGAAGTGATGGGGTGAACTATTTTTGGCAACGTTTGGAATCTTGATCCTTATCCTTGTTCATATCGGGGGTTTAGTTGAGTATTGTTCATATCGGGGGTTTAGTTGATTAATAAAGACACTTATAAGTTAAGTTAAATGGGGTAGACATTATATAGAGCTATTGTATTTTATTTTTATTTTCTATATATCTTATATTGTTTTAATACTTACTGTCTCTACTGGTCTGTTGCACATGTAACGAAAAGAATTTCCCCTTGGGGTTAAATAAATGTAATTATGATTCTTTTTCTGATTCTGATTCTGATCATTATTATTATTATTATTTATTTATTTATTTTTATTTTTTTTGCATGCACTACAACAATCAGCACTGGTATCTGCTTTTGAGATATGCACCCAGGAACATAAAGATTAATAGAGGACGTACTGCATTTCATAAACCAAAGTCAAAATATATACATTAAGTTGAAAAATATTTACTTAATTGTGTTTTATTGGTTGCTGTTATTGGTATATTTTATTGGTCGATTTGTGCAATGCTTCGTCGACGGTGACTTAATAATTAGTTTGGATTATTAAGATTCATGTGGAGCAGCAGAAAGGAGAAAGCAAAAAGTGTAGTTTGGGATATTATTATTGTATTGCAAGAAAAAAAAACGCAACATGAAAACAACTTTTATTTTCTCAGAAATACTATTTATTGTACTTTTTATGAAACTTTTTGTATAAAAATAAACCCTCCTCTTTAGCTTGTCCACTCTCATCTCATTAATCAAGCATCTTTCAGGATGAGGTTGATTGTCAATGAAAGTTTTAGCCTTACATCTGATTTTCATGGTAAAAAACTGTCACTTCTAATAGGTCTATCTTTCCACAGCCCATATTTGTACCATGATGTCTGGATTGTTTTTATTGAGTGTGTTGCTTGTGACCACTGGAATAATAGGATTCAAATTGGATCAAGACAGAGACTCTCAGAGTCACTGGGAAATCACAGAGAAGGCCATTTTAAGTGTCACGGCCCAGGCCTGCCGGGCTCTGGCCCGCGAGGAGCGCAGGGACTTCACACTGCCGGTAATGACATGCTAATTGTAACCTTCTGATGGAATTTGTTTTGCGGTTAGCATTTTTCTAACAAAGTTTCATGTTTCAAAAAATTGGAAGTAAAAGCAAATTTTACAAGAACAAAGCTGTTAAATTATAGAACTTAAATTAAACTGTAGAGCTTGATAAAAACCGAGAATAGAGAAAACAAGAACAGAGAAAAAAATGGAAATTATACAGTATTGTGCTTTTTCTGGTATTTAGTATTAAACATAAGTAGCTCATCATTTTAGATTTTGTCCATCATGAACTGCAATATTGATCAATAACGACTTAATAATAGAACCAGACAACTGACTTTGTGATCAAAAACTGCTGAGCTGATAAGGGATGTGGGTGGGGATTGAAACTTGAGCTTCAGTTTCAGGACAATCCAGGATTATGCAAACATGCAGGAATCAATCAAAATACAACTTTGTCTACACTAATGAGGAAACACTGTTGTAACAAGGTTAAAGCTCATTAAAGTAGATGTTGCATAATGTGTTCTCTTTAAAGCTCTATAGGCTTCTTCTGAGGGTGTCAGTACACTGCTCTTTGAAATGTGTTGAATGGCTGCATCTTAAAGGGTCTGTACCTGATTTTGGACCATGAGGCAGAAACATGTTTTTGTTTGAACTGTTAGCCCCGCCCACATAGTCCTTCCTTTCATTCAATATTGCACCATGACTCAGAAACTCATCTCGGACGATGATGAGTCTGTCTACAGGAGGGAGGTGGACCGGCTGGTGTCCTGGTGCAGCGACAACAACCTGGAGCTCAATGCCCAGAAGACACTGGAGATGATCCTGGACTTCAGGAAAGTCTCAGCCCCCCTGCCCCCCCCACCCCTCGACAGACTGTCCCATCGCCACCGTGGACTCTTTCCGCTTTCTCGGCACCACCATCACTCAAGACCTCAAGTGGGAGCCGACCATCAGCTCCATCATCAAGAAGGCCCAGCAGAGGATATACTTCCTGCGACAGCTGAGGAAAGCCAAGCTGCCATCCTGACCAGAACCTCATGCCACAAGAACAGTTTCTTTCCCTTTGCTGCTGGACTCATGAACACTTTATAACACCTGCCACTTTAACAAGCATATAATAAAAGCAGCTATCTATTTGCACTGCCAGTTTCCACTACTGTCAAGCCTGTACATTTCTGTACATAGTCTTAGTCTATTCTCATTCATTTTCTACCGCTTGTTCCCGTGACTGGAGCCTATCCCAGTGACTTTGGGCCTTAAGCGGGGTACACCCTGGACAGTGGCCAACTCGCCGCAGGGTTAACACAGAGACACAACGTTGACAGACAACCATTCACTCTCACATTCATTCACTACGGGCAATTTAGAGTTGTCAGTTAACCTGAACACGTGCATGTGTTTGGATGGTGGGAGGAAGCCAGAGAACCCGGAGAGAACCCACAGTACCACGGGGAGAACATGCAGATTCCACCCAGAGAGATCGTGTGCTGTTGTGGTGGTCCGGGATTCGATCCCACGATCTCGTTATCCTTTTATGTATTTTATTATATTTTATTCACTGTTCTATGTTGCACCTTATGCCAAAGCAAGTTCCTATGTTTGTGAATTTTAATCACTGACAATGGCTATAAACCGATTCTGATTCTGAAACAACTGTCTGGAATAGTCTTATGCAGTTGTTTGCAGATAGTTCCTCTAACTCTCCTTAGCTTTTAGCACTTTTGAAACTGGACCATGGCCGAGAATCACATGTCTGGGATAGTGCCAAGCAAGTTATTTTCCCATGATTCATAGTGTACGATTTGCCCAATTGGCTGAAAAGAGGTGACCCTGGCAAACACTTCTGCACACTCTGTGTGTTTATAATTTGCACAGATTATACCTTACAAACCCAGTGTCTTCCCATGAAGTTGCTTCTATCAAACAATGTGTAATGTAAAGAGAATTTATCTTAACTAGAGTAAGTAAAAATCAGGTACAGACTTTTTAACCAAGTTGTCATAACAACATAAAGTGCATTGTGTCATGCTCTACTATGACAAAGTTTCTTCATCAAAATCCTGTTGTGTTCTTTTTGCAGGCGACATTGACAGCAGAGTCTCTTCTTGAAGCATGTGCAGCTAAAAGCTTTGCCAGAAACTTTGCAATAAACAAATTTCATATCAAGGGTTATAATGCTTTGGTCAATATCAATTATGCTCTAGATGCAAGTCACCATTTTGACAATGAAAGCTTTGACAAAGGAAAGAATATTATTACAGATGGACTGTACATAGTAAAGGCAAACATCATGGGAGGAAACTATGCTGCAGCAAGATCTAAACTTGGAGAAATCTTACATACTTTACAGGTTATTTTTACTTCAATATAGTTGTGTCAGTTTATTTAGCTTTAATGAGTGGATTAAACTTCATTATTGGTTCTCACCAGGATTTCAACAGCCATAGCAACTGGATAGAAATGGGCAACGATCAGCCAAACACAAATCTGATTAGGAAAGATGCCAGTTTGGGGAAAACAGGTAGAGCACCATCTGATGGATTAAAAATAAACAGGAAATTTAAAGTGCATATGACAGGTTCTTATGTTTTTCCAATTATGACTTTGATGGGACAGTCCCGTGGTAAATATGCATCAGTTTTACATCAGTCAAATGCCAGTTTGTGAAGAAAATTTGAAAACTACACAAACAATTTACACACAACTGACATTGTTAACAATCGTTTGCCAAATTATCAGGTATTACTATTTGTTAAATCATAACTATTGTGTAATTTATATTTTACGGCCTACTGCGGTTGCTAGGTAACAGTAACTACCTATGTCATATTTGCTGCTCATGCCCAATCAGGAGGTAAATCTATAAACTTTCTCAAAATTGTGAAACTGGGGGAAGATATCTTAAATATGATCACGTTCACTACATTTTAGTGAAACGTCCCACCTGTCATATTCACTTGAAGTAAGGTTTAGTAGTAACCCTGCAACACCTACGAACGTGATAATCCCAGCAAACGTAACAGCAGCTAAAGACACTCTTATTCAAAAAAGCTTTTAGTTGACTGGGTTGTTATTTCTCTGTATTTTATCCTATTTTTATGTGAAGCACTTTGTGATTTTTATCTGTGAAAAGCGCTATACAAATAAAATTTACTTACTTACTTACCTGCAAAACGTAACAAAAGTTGAAAGCTAGTTTTAAATGTAATAATTTCCCACAAACATAATAACATGTCCATGCTATAAGGGTATGTTGAATATTATCTCAGACGGAAGGTAAGGGGCAGTGCTTGGGTGTCCTGGCCTCGCTGAGCACTGTCGTTTTTGACAATAACTCAGCTATACAGGTAGCTAAACACTCTCCCATCCATCCACCAAGAAGCACTCCATTTGGTTCTTTAGTAGGTTTTAATGAGATACGTTCCATCTGGTTGGTTCCATTACACTCCCCGCCTGGCATCTTTAATAGATGCCACTATTAAATGTCCATATTACTCGAAGATAATAGAAGGATGAGGTCCAAAATTGGTTGACTGAACGAACGATTGTTGTCGTACAATTTTCTCATCCACTTTCCTTACCAACCCGTCCTTGTTGGGATACGTCTTCTCAACAAGACCTATGGGCCACTCATTGCGCTTGGCATTTGAGCCCTTCAGGAGAACAACATCTCCGATCTTGAGGTTTGGTTTCTTGGAAAGCCACTTTTGACGTCCTTGTAAGATGCAGAGATATTCTTTACGCCATCTTGTCCAAAAGAGCCAATATCTGAAGTCTCTTCCATTGGCTCTTGAAAATGTCTTTCTCTGACAGATCGTCCGGAACTGGAGGAGGAGCTCCTGTTTTCTGTGTCAGAAGCATGGCTGGAGTTACGACCAGGGGAACTTCTGGGTCTGTGGAGATGGGTACAAGGGGTCTAGCATTGACTATGGCTGTGACTTCTACCATTAGAGTCACCAAGACTTTGTGAGTGAGCTGAGGTTGCTTGACATCCAGGAGTAAGGCATCCAAGATACGACAGGACACCCCAATCATTCGCTCCCATGTCCCACCATGTGTGACGAGAGGTGTTCTTTGGCAGATTTTGGTCCTTTTTGATTGCTTAAAAACTCTTGTGAGTAGCATTCTTGTTGTACCCTATGAACGATCAAGCGCTCTGCTTTGTCCATCTCAGAGGATGAGACATTGCTACAGTAATGCCAGCCAGTACAACTGTCACCATTCTTGTATGTGAAGCTTTGGGCGATGTGAATGAGTCTCGCCACTGATTTCAGGAGGGATTTCCAGTTGGAAAACCGTTTGAAACGGCTTGAAAACCGTTCAGGAGTTGAGGTTTCAGAGACCATGTTGGTGGCGTTCACTCTGATCTCTGTGTCGTTGTCAGGGTCTGTAAGAAATCTTGGTCCTGTAAACCAGAGTGTGTTGACAAGATCTTCTGCAGCAAATGATCTTGAGCCACAATCTGCTGGATTAAGTTCTGTGGGCACAAATCTCCACTGAGTGGGCTGGGATACTTGTCTGATACACTGCACTCTGTTACTGACAACTACGTAAAATCTTCTTCTCTCATTGTGAATGTAGCCTAAAACTACCTTGATATCAGTGAAATACCTGATTGCGTCTAGTTCCAGGTTGATTTCGTGAGTGATAGTTTCAGCAACTTCTACTGCGAGAACTGCTGCACAGAGCTCTAATCTTGGGACAGTCAATTCAGGCTGGGGAGCGAGTTTTGCTTTGCCTAAGATGAACCCCACTTCATGATGGCCATCATCATGGGCAACTTTCAAGAATGCAACGGCTGAGATCGCACGAACTGATGCGTCTGAGAAAACACAGAGCTCTGTTGTCTTGGCTTGGGTTGCTGGGAATGAGGCATTGGAATATTCAAGTCTTTGAGAACTGAAAGGGACTCTTGCCATTTTCTCCATTCTCCATATTTTGTTTGAGGCAGAGCTGCATCCCACTCAACATTGTCAGACGTAATGTCTCTGAGAATCATTCTTCCTTTGATGGTGATTGGTGCTAAAAAGCCCAAAGGGTCGAACAAGCTGTTCACTGTTCACTGACAGCACACCTCGTCTTGTGAATGGTTTGGGGTTCTCAGGGACCTTGAATGTCAAAGTATCTGTCATGATATTCCAGATGACCCCAAGACTGCGCTGCACAGGAAGGTCATCCGTAAACAGGTCCAGGTCTTTAATGTCCTTGGCTCTGTTTTCAACTGGGAAATTGTTGATAACGTCCACACTGTTTGACATCTTGTGTAGCCGTAAGTTGGAAATGGCTAACATCTCTTGAAGCTATTGTCTCACTGTCTCAGTGAGACAACTGTCTCAATAGCTTTGGTTTCTGAGGAGAATGACAGCAATACGTCGTCCATGTAGAAATGTCTCTCCACTAACTCTGTGGTTTCTCCATTGTAGACTTGCTCCATTTCTTTTGCTGCCCTTCTGAGCCCGTAAATGGCAATTGCGGGTGATGGACTGTTGCTGAATATGTGGACTCTCATGCGGTACTCAACCACTTTGTTGCCTGGCTGATTGTCGTGGTACCACAAAAAGCGAAGTATGTCGCTGCAATCTTCTCGTACCACGAAGCAGTGGAACATCTGCTCCATGTCTGTTAGGACTCCGATGGGTTCCGTCAACCCCAGTGGCTCTATGGCACAGACGAATGAAGCTTGCCATGCTTGATAATGTTCAGGAGTATCATCAAATTTGGTAAGGCCAGATGTTATGACTTGGTTGCGTGCTAAGAACCTGGTCAGGTCAAATGTGTGGTTCCTTGGGTTCACAGGGCATGTTAGGGAAAGCTGTTTGGCTCAGAGGCATGTTCCTTTTGTATGTAATTTCATCTTTAATAGGATTTGGGCTAAAGATAGGAGGTTGTTTAGCTCCTGTCCTGTCCACCAAATGTATGGGAATAGGTGTAAACTCATTTGATACACAGTATTGTTGCATGTTAGGGGCGGACACAGTATAGGGGTGTGAGGCTGTCTTTCATCCTTATAGATGTACTGACCGAAGTTAGAAGACTGTTCTTTAACATAATCTTCTGTCCTTTTCAGTGTTTGTACATCTACAGGGAAACGATCTGACGGCTCACTGTATTTTTCTTCGATGTCTGCCGCCACTGCCTCTAGTACTTCTGCCTCTGCATTAGCAGCTTTAGCTTCCATTTGGAGGCTGAGTGCACACAATGAAGCTTCAAGTTTTGCTTTTTCGATCTTAATATTAGTCTCTTTTTCATGAAACTCTAGCTTAGCTTTAGCTGCTTCAGCCTTAGCCCTAGCTTTAGCCGCAGCCAAACTCACAGATGAGCTCACTGATGATCCTGCAGCTGAGCGTGAGACTTTAGAGCGGACTGTGTATGCTGGGTCTGAGTCCACAGTGCTCTGGCTTGGTTGTGCCTTACTTGCCTTTTGTTCTTTATCTTTATTGTCCATGGTTCACAAGTTGTCTCTTTACCTTGTATCTTCTGCATGGAGCGTCTTTTTACTGTCCTGGCCTCGCTAAGCACTGTCGTTTTTGACAATAACTCGGCTATACAGGTAGCTAAACACTCTCCCATCCATCCACCAAGAAGCACTCCATTTGGTTCTTTAGTAGGTTTTAATGAGATACGTGCAAAACTGTAACACAGAAAGTACAACAAAAAATGTACGGTCATCAAAGTTCACAATTATCGTTGCACATAACATGTTGACATCCCTCAAAATATTACATATAAGTCAAGAAAATTTGATTATTACTTACAGACGATGCCGTTCTGCATTTAAAGCATTTAAAGCCATCTTTGCTTTACTTCCTGATACGGAGGCTGCCATCATTGCTTTAGGGCGCCACGTGACGACAATCCTCCATGATGCTTTGAGCGACGTGAACGACCAGCAGCTGCAAGTTTTTGTGTTAACATTAGCTTGTGAGATTGTAATTGTATTCTTCATGTTAGAGCACACGTGAAAGTGTCTGAAATGAAATAAAATACAACTTACAGGTATCGCTAGTCGAGCCTTTTCCACGTGCTTCTGTTTGTATCGTCCGACGCTCGTTCACGTGACTCACACGTTTGCGGTGACATCACTTCAAATAAAAACGGTAATTTCGGTGATTTTAGAAACGGTAGAAAAGAACATTTCCTTCTATTTTATTTAAATACCGATAATAATTCAGTACTGTCTGCAATTATAATGTGCAATTTTAGAAAAAGGCTGGTTCCAAGAGGCTACAGTACCTCGCACGGCCACTAATCAATCTAATCAACCTTATCCAGTTCATTTAATACATCCATGCTCTAGATGGGCTCAGAAACCTAAAAGAAACCCATCAAAATGAACTGGTTCCATTACATTGGGTAAGACCGTTAGGAGTGGTATTGTCAGAGTCTGGTGGGAACTTTTGTTTAAAATAGAGTAAATAAATTACATTCCTGCAGGGTTATCCCCTGGGAAGTTTTACATATATCCATGTAGTTTGCTGTAGACACATCTTAACTTACGTTATGTTTCACATTACATTTAACGTATCAGAATATTTATAGCACAGGTCTGTGCTGTTTGTCCCTAGAAGGACTTTTACAAACAAATAAGGTTCACAGACATTCATTCCCCTTAAATATTATTATATTATATTATAATATTATATACATGCACATCCATAGGTTATTACATTTGGGGGAGTCATTACATTTGTAGTAAGTGTTGATTTTTACTGACCCAACAACGTAATAAATTCCCACAAATGTAACAGTCATTCCATTTTATATTTTGTTATTATGTTGGTGGTAGGTCAAAGTCATTAAGTTTGTTGGAAAATATTATGTTTGCTGATTTATTACATTAAAAACCCACAATTTTTTATTACGTTTGCGGGATTATTAAGTTTGTGGGTGTTACAAATGTATTAGCAAAGAGTTTTAAAATGGCTTCATTCCTATTAGCTGAAGGCAGACCGACCTGCCGTAACTGCACTGAAGACTGCACAAACAACATCTTGGAAGATATTCTCAGTGAAAAAGTTCTCACTTCTGGCTATTTTTCCCCGTGGGCCTTAAATAGCAAGCCAACAGGTAACTATATGTGTCATTTATATTGAAACATTATCTATTAGTATAAATATGCAATGTAACTTTTGTTCAACAATTTTCCACAGGGAAATGTAGCCATGGCGATAGCAAGGCCACAGATGGAATAAACAAGGATAGCGTGAATTCCAGCCATGGACAATTTCATACAAAAGCAGCTGAAGTTGCAACAGCTGCCACCTCCGAGCTGCTGGACAATGTGCTGGCCGCAGTGGGGCACAAAAACTTCTTACGGTATAAAACAGCCAAGAGGAAGGTCACACAATGATCTGACCTGTGCTATTTTGGCCTTTAATTTATTAGTAAACTACAGAAAAATACTTTTAATTCAAATTTTGGCCACACTGCACACTTACTCTCAAAATATTTTAGTTGGCTTATGGTCTGGCATTGAATTTATATAATTTTGTTGTCTTGCTCTACAGATGATGATGAGTGCCAAAAGATGAACTTTAACTTCACCTGCTTTTTATATTGTGTTGCTGCTGCCAAAACCTTGAATCTATTGATCTAATCTAATGTTTCTTTCCCTCAGTATGATGGGGGTCAGTCCCAGTAAAGGCCTATGTGTGGTGATAGACACAACAGCAAGTATGGGGTTCGACATTGCAGCAGTCAGGCTTGCCACAGGAACTTTAATAGCTAACCTCGTGGGAACTGAAAACGAGCCTTCTGTTTATATTCTTGTACCGTTTAATGACCCAGGTAAAGCCGTTTAACATTTTGATAGTGATAATAAGTCACCAAAAACATGAAACATTTCTTTGTGATTTTGTTATGAATCAGGTTTTGGACCAGTCTACAAGACCACAGACCTAGCCCAGTTCAAAATGGCCATTAGTGCTCTGACTGCATCTGGTGGTGGAGATGAGCCTGAAATGTCTCTTTCTGGATTACAGGTATTTACGAACATTTTTATCTTTGTGTTGTTCTGCAACTCTGTCAAAATATAACCTGTGCTCTACCACAGCTGGCTCTCAATGCTGTTCCTCCTGGCTCTCAGATTTATGTCTTCACTGATGCTACCTCTAAAGACGCTCATCTGAAAAACTCACTAATTACAGTGATACAGATAACACAGTGTGTGGTTAGTAGAAACCTCTTCTTATTTACCAATAATGGTAAAAAATAGTATTTTGTAATTGAACTTGTTTTATAGTGTCACTTCTGTACCTTATTTTCTTTCAGGTAAATTTTATAATAAGCAAAGAAACTTTAGCTGAACCAATTTACACAGACATGGCCAAGGTTTCAGGGGGAAAGGTTGTCAAAGTATTAAAAGGCAAAGTTTTTGAAGCCATCAAAGTCTTTTTAGATCCTTCATACTCTAATATGGTAAAAGAAATACACACAACATAAACAGTTTCATCCCATTTATATAAATAATTACTGTCTTCTTTTCTAGGTGACCCTTTTTCAAGCGATCAGGAATCCAGGGAAGTCAGAAAACTTTACTTTCTCAGTAGATAAAACTGAGACCAACCTCCTTGTCTTCATAACTGGGATCAAAGACTTCACACTTATCAGTCCTTCGGGTAAACTGTCACTTCTATAAAGACACGTGGTAACACTTTATAACACCTGCACTTATTTATGCCTTGAAAAAAGAAATCAAGAATTCATGAACAAATAGTGTATTATTATTTAGGATTAGTAACTACTTAATTAAGGGTTAGGTTTAATTAAGTAGTTACTAAGCCTGAATCATTCTTAATAAACAATATTACATATATAAACAAAATTAGTTCACCATGAAATAAGTCTTTGTTCGTGCTTTATTAATGCCCAAATAAGTGTAGGAATTATAAAGTATTATCAAACACTTTTTATTTAAAGGGAGAGTGTGTTGCCTGCACTCTTACTGATTTAAAAAAGGAACTACATTCATCACTGAAACTGTATTGTGTTGCCAGTGCCTTAACCTGCAGATAGAGGGCACATACAAGTGTTTCTCCTTCTCTGTAGGTGAACAGGCCAGGCCTCAGAACCTCCTGAATCCCAGGTTCTCTACCACTGACTCACGAGTGGCTCCAGGGGCTGGGCTTTAAGTAGTGACCTCTGGTCTCAAGATCAGAGAGAGGACGCATAGACCAACTGGATTTAGTTGTAGGAATGGAAAACCCCAATGGGAGACTCGTGAGGCTCATTGTGCTTTCTGATTGGATCATTGTTTTGAGATCCGAAACACCAAATATGAACATAAACAACATGACCATCATGTCCAAATGTTTTGGAATTAAGAATAAATCAACATTACTATACTTTACATGTGTATGTGTGTGTGTGTGTGTGTGTGTATATATATATATATATATATATATACACACACACATATGGTATTATTTTAGGAGCTGTTCAAGAGACTACAACTGGATCACTGATCACATCAAGACAGAATGTGGGAAGCCTTTCGATTTTAAATCTGACGACTGAAGCAGGGCAGTGGAGAATGAATGTGAGGTCCACAGACCCTTACACATTGAATATCATGGGTGAGACTTTGGAAATATTTTACAAATTTGTCTTGAACTGTAGTTTTATTGTGTTGTCGACTTTTCATCTTTTCATTTAAGCACGAAGTTCAATTGACTTTTTCTTCAATTTTATGACGCCATCTGAAGTGCGCTCTGATGGCTATGCAGTTAATACTAACAAGCCCACAGCAGGTAAATATGACATGTTAAAATAAATTTGACCCACACAGTCAGCCAGTTACATTTGTATGGGGTTGACCTGTAAGGAAGTAATTCATGAGTTAATTAATTAATTAATTATGAAAAGTGTGAATGCACACTGAAACACGTTGCTTTTTCTTAAGGGCTCAGTGGTACATTAATGGTGGTGCTATTTGGAAGTGGCACAACTACTTTGACCGAAGTTAATCTTGTTTACTCATCTGGACCTGGACAGATTAGAGGCAACATCACGGGACAGGAAAATAATGAATACTTAGTCCAGTTTGACAAAATCCCATCTGAGGAGTTTACGGTGCAAGTAAAATTGCAGAAAGACTCAGGTTTGACCAAATCGACGTTAGGGACTTTCCAACGACAGTCATCAGCCATTATCAAAGCCTCGTTCATCTCTGTCACCACTGTAAGTATATAATAAGGGTGGGTGATATTGACTAAAATAAATATCTTGAATCTTTGGTAACACTTTAGAATAACTCCCCTTATTCCTACCTTAGTAAAGCATGAATAAAGACTTAATTAATAGTGAACAAAGAATGTATTAAGAATGATTCAGGCTTATTAACTACTTAACTAATACTCTAACCCAAATTCCTAGCCCTAACCCTAACCCTAATTAAGAAGTTATTAATCCTGAATCATGCTTTACAAAGTATTTAATAGTAGTTAATAATAATAAACTACTTTGTTAATGCTTTACTAAGGCAGGAATAAGGGGAGTTATTCTAAAGTGTTACCGAATCTTTTTTTGGAGTATCCCCAATAATATGTGTTAAAAGCATGTCTTTAAACATATTAGTCATGAAATGTGTGAGATTAATCACAAAATTACAGAAATATCCTTCTTATACAATTTTTGAATTTTTTTTTTCATGTTTATTTTTAATCAGCACTTTTTGTAGCATTTTTTGCAATAAACTATATATTTGATATTTCTTCAAAACAACATTCACATTATTATCTAAATTTTAATATTTTGCACATCTCTAGTTAGTTATATACTTAATGACTTCTTTCAATAAATTTACATGTAGTTGCAAGAAAAAATAATTTACAAAAATGTTGTTTTGCAAACTAATGCGGAATACATTCTCTGTCTAGTAAATTGCCATTGCATAAAGATATTTTAGATTTTAATGTTTTACTCACTTAATAATTCATGGCTACATTGTTTTGTTTTTACTATACTGTATTACCATTTGTGATGTGTCTTTGAGTGTTTAGAAAAGCGTTGCATAAATAAAATGTATATTTCTTATAGACCATCATTAGGTGTAATTCATCTCCAATCTTTTTTCTTTAAAGAATTCACCTGACACTGTACTTGAACCAGGCTCAACTTTCTCCACAAATATCACCATCTCAACCCAAGGAATAGGAAATAATTTCAACATCCAGGCAACTAATGACCCAAATGTTGGTGATATAATTTGCCCATCCACAGTTCAGGTGTTGGAAGGCAGCAGCACCAGTTTCATCATTCAAACAACACTTCTCAACACCACTAAGTCTAATACTGTGGTTACACAAACTGTGGAGGCTTGGGTTCCCAGTGACCGAAACTATGCAGTGTCAACTTCAACTGTCACAAAAAAGGTAACTAACAATATGCCAGGGCTGTATGATTTTGATGTGCACATTGTACAACTTCATGAGCATTAACATTTGAGAAAAGACTGAAATATGAAGTGATAAACTAATTCAAGAATTTCAGAACATGTATGTAGGTCTAAACTAAAGGTAGAACAAGAGTTTTCTATAAAAAAGACAGGATATTTTGTTCTTGCGGAGAATATGCTATTACCTAAATGCTTGCAGCCTTTGCAAATTGATAATTGCACCAACTCAAATTGTAATCTTGATTTGTTTGCTACATATTGTGGAGCCCTACATTATACATTTATTTCCAGTTCAGTTTGGGTAAGAATAAAAAAGTCATAATTTTGTGAGTCATAATGTTATATATATGATATATGAATATATCATGTTGCTTTGTTTTACTCTTTTCTTAATTAACTCCTCTCTTAGGTGACTGATATCCTCGCTCCTGTTTTTGAGCAGCTGACTCCTGAATCAAATTGCTCAGACATTTGCAGTTCCACTTGGCAGCAGATGATTCGAGTGACTGATGACACAGTTATCGTAAAGATTTATGTCAGAGAAGGCAATGGGACACTGCAGACCAAAATGATGTCGGTAAATGAAACAATGGTGACTTACAATGCATCCTGCTGCTTTCCAACAGTGGAAATAGTGGCTGTGGATGATGTGGGCAACGTTGGGAAATTTTTGTACAATGCTTCAGAAACGAGGAGCATGAGCACAACCCCACAACCAACAACATTACAATCAACAATACAATACAATACAACTAAACAACCAGCAACATCAACAATAATAACAGTACCTAACAGTACAACAACAGAACAGGCCACTAGCACTAACACAACTGCACAACAACCAAGTACAACGACAAACATAACAGAAACTAGCACTACAAAACAGACAAGTGCCACAACAACAGAACAGGCCCCTAGCACTAATACAACTGCACAACAACCAAGTACAACGACGAACTTAACAGAAACTAGCACTACAAAACAGACAAGTGCCACAACAACAGAACAGGCCCCTAGCACTAACACAACTCCACAACAACCAAGTACAGAAACAAACTTTTTTTTTTTCCTTTTTTTAATTCTTGTTATTATTTTTATTATTGTTTTGGTAATTTTTATTGCAAGAAAAAACCAAGATCGCTGCACTCATTGCTGTTGTGTCATTTGTCCGGAAAGTCTCAGCCCCCCTGCAGATGATGGTGCAGTTCTACACGGCCATCATCGAGTCCATCCTCACCTCCTCCATCCCCTTGTGGTACAGGAGCCACAGCCAGGGACAAACAGAGATACAGCGCATTGTGCGCTCTGCTGAGAAGGTGATTGGCTGCAGCCTTCCATCTGTCCAGGACCTGTACGTCTCCAGGACTCTGGGACGAGCAGGTCGATCACAGCTGACCCTTCTCACCTGGACACGGACTATTTAAGACACTCCCCTCGGGCAGGAGGCTACGGTCCATCCAGACCAGAACCTCCCGCCACAAGAACAGTTTCTTTCCCTCTGCCGTTAGACTCATGAACACTTTATAACACCTGCCAATATATTATTTGCACTGCTACATTTGCACTGTCTGCCAATTGTACATTTCTGTATATAGTCTTAGCCTATTTTAGTCTATTTTATTTTATCTTATTCTTAATCTTATGCATGCCTCTTTTATATATTTTATTATATTTTATTTATTGTTTTATGTCGTACCTTACACCGAAGCAAGTTCCTATATTTGTAAATTTTTATCACTGACAATGGCAATAAACCGATTCTGATTCTGAATGAATGCATGGATTTTTATCTCATGTTTAGTAAAACCTTAATAAAACCTTGAGTGGATTATGCAAAGTACACTAGGAAATCTACTCTGGATTAAATTTCAAAAGTTGCGGAAGATTACATCCTCTGGGATCTGATGAAGATGATCATGGGTGATCGTCACTGGATTCCTGGCTTGATAGCCTATGATGGGCCTGGCCTCTCATTGATAAAGGGAAGACACTATTTATACATACTCTATTAGGTGTCTTCTGCTTGTGTTTGGGTTGGTGATCGCTTTTCCACTTTATCTCTCTTATTATTGTACCAATAATGAAATTGTACAATTTAATTGTTGCAATGAAATTGTAATTATTGGGGATTTAAATTGGAATTGTTTGCAACCCGTTTCTGATTACTTCTACTTAATATAATCTTATTGTGATTCTTGTGAATGTGAATCTATTTCAAATTGTAAATGCTCCAACTCCGCCAAACCCCAAATTCCCAGAGAAATCCTCTCTAATCAATTTCATTCCTACAAATTCTCCCTCAAACTTCTTAATCCTTCTAAACCAGCTGACCCTGATGACCTAGAACCATATTTTTTAAAAGCTGCAGCAGACTCGATAGCGTCCCCAATACGCTATTTATTTAATTTGTCTTTGTCTATGAACACCATTCCGCAGATATGGAAATCGGCCTATGTGTTATCTTTGCTTAAAGGCGGTGACCCGACAGATTTAAATAATGATCGACCAATCTCAAAGTTACCTATTCTTGCAAAAGTTTTGGAATGTTTAATAAGTACACAGAGTTTCTCACTTCATATAATATTTTAGTCTCCTCACAATTAGGATTTAGAAAGCAGCATAGCACCCCAACCGCAGCTCTTAAGCTCTTAAAGTTTTAAACGATATAGCTGAATCACTAGATGAAAAGCAACATTGCGCTGGCCTCTCGAAAGCCTTTGACACTGTAGACCAGTGGTTCCCAACCTTTTTTGTCGCGAGTACCCCTTCAGCTTTGTATCACACACAGAGTACCCGTTAACTTGTGTTTCAGGAAACTCAGTGGGTTTACTAGGCACATATTGTCACAGTTATTACAATTATGTTTTATGTTTTAATTATATTTATGGTGGTGGGTGCACGGTGGCAGAGCAGCTAGAGCTTCTGCCTCTCAATAAGGAGATCGTGGGTTCGAATCCCGGACCACCCCAACATCGTGGGTTCGAATTCCGAACCACCCTAACATCACACGATCTCACTGGGTGGAGTCTGCATGTCTTCCCCGTGTTACCGTGGGTTCTCTCCGGGTTCTCCGGCTTCCTCCCACCGTCCAAAGACATGACTGTGTAGGTTAATTGACAACTCTAAATTGTCAATAGTGAATGAATGTGAGAGTGAATGGTTGTTTGTCAATGTCTGTGCCTCTCTGTGTTTGCTGTGACGAGTTGGCCACTGTCCAGGGTGTACCCCGCCTAAGGCCCAAAGTCACTGGGATAGGCTCCAGTCACCCGTGACCCCTAACGGGAATAAGGGGTAGAAAATGAATGAATGAATGTATTTATGGTCCAAGATACTCTTACTCTTTTTACTCAGATATAAGTAAATTTCATTGCCTTTTAAAACCTGAAACCATTCTAAGTACCTCTGGTAATTCCTAACATACCCCTAGGAGACCCCGTACCCCTGGTTGGGAAACACTGCTGTAGACCATACTGTGCTTAAATAAAAGCTGCACAGTATTGGGCTCTAACATCACACAAATTACCTGTCTGACAGGACAGTGTGTAAAGGTACACAACCAAAAATTGAGTCCTTTAGAAGTTTCTTCAGGAGTCCCACAAGGCTCTATTCTTGGGCCGCTTCTTTTTATTATCTATATAAACAACCTTGATAAAACTATCACAGATTCAAACTTGCACCTGTATGCTGATGATACAGTCTTACAGTCTTACACCTCAGCACTTTCAACTGAGCTTGCTTTATCCAACCTCCAAGTGGCTTAAAATTGGTTTTAAACTCTGACAAGACTAAATACGTGTTTTCCACCCTCCACGTACCACAAAAGAAGGTCATCAAATTGAACTGTTAAACAAATACAAATACCATGGTATTTTAACTGATGAAGCCACATATTCAAAAATTGTCTCACAGGCAAAAACTAGGCTTTTATTTTAGTACAAAATCATGTTCATCATTTGAAGCTTGTAAAAAGCTTGTCGTCGCTGTAATATTCTGTATAAGAATAGCTTATTATTTCAAACTTGAATCGTTTAGATTCTGTAATGCATTGTGATTGGTCAGAATGTCACATGGTACGGGACGTACGCCGCGTAACCTGTTGTATAAGCTCCACCTGCCTGTTCACTTAATTCATTGCAAACTCCGCCAGTAAAAAGTTGACGTATAACGTGACATGGTCGTACTGACTTTTATTGTACACACGGTACAAAATAACATACAAAAACAGAACAGCCGCCACTTTTATGACTGTTCTTGATTTTGGCAATGTTATTTATATGAATGCCTCTACTGATGCCTTGAATGTTTTTTCATGGTGCACTGTGTTTTATAACAAATTTGAGGTCGCTGACCCATCACTGTGTTCTGTATGTCCGGGTGGGTTGGCCCTCCTTGGCCCACCTCAGACTGAAACACTGGTACCTTTTGATTTACAAATCTATTCTTGTCTTGGTGCCGCCTTATCTCTGGCAGCTCATAGAACTGAAGAGCAGCAGTAGCTACAGCTTGCGCTCTCAGGACTTGCTCTTGCTCTTGTGCCCAGAGTGCGTACAGAGCTGGGAAAAAGGCTTTATATTTACTGCAGCGCAGTCTCGGAATGAACTGCAAAGGGATATTTTTCTATTCTATTATTTTTCTATTCTGTCCTTGTTCGTTGAAATTATTGTGTCAAACGTGACATTTCAAATTAAAGCAGGACAATTTCCATTAAATCTCATAGAAATCAATTGAAATTCTACTGTGATAAGGTTTGAACATATTTTCTCATTTGGCAAGTGATGTAAAGCCATTTTGCTCTTAAGCTCAAGCTAAATATATTTTTATACTTTTGAGTACTTTTTTTAAAAGTTAAAAATACACATTCAGGAATTCCAATTGATTATCATGTACCAAAGGTTATAATCCAGTCATTAAGTATGTGTGTCCATGCTCATCATCTGAATATATTTTACCAGCACAGTCTGTATGACATAAAGAGTTGAACAACGTTATTACCCGATGGACAAGTATTACACTTGTATAACAAGTGTAATACTTGTGTTTTTGTATAACAGGTATAGTTTGAATAAAATAAAATCTTCCACATACAGTCTGTCTGTGGTCAAAGGAACTTGTAATTTTCTGCTTGATCTGATTTTGACCACACCACCATAATAACCCCCCAAAATCTGTGACATTAAAAAAAGAAAAAATGGTTAGTGCGTCAACATAAAGTTGAAGCAAATCCATGTAGGTTAAGTTGAATTATTTTCCTAAAATCCCTGGAATGGTCCCAAAGACTTTCTATGGACAATATGTGTGTGTTATATGTTTTGTATATTAGTTTGGGAATATGGAATGATATTTTTGCCAGGTGAACAGTTACAGAAACATCGTAGAAAAGGTTTCAGGGGTTGTCATCCGGACGTTGTTTGAAGATCGAGACGTTTCGACTTTTATCCAAAAGTCATTGTCAATCAGAGAGCTGGTATGGGAACTCGGGCTTATATGCTACTCGAAGTAGTGAGAGTCCTGCCCCCAGGGAGGAGTCACTGAAAACCTGTCTACGTTTGGAAAATTGTTTGTTTGTCACCTGAGACTTGATTAATAGATCTGCTTTGTTTGATTAATAGTTGGCCTCACCTAGTTTCACCTGTGGCTAAAGTCTATTGTTCTATTGATAGCTGGCTGTAGCTCCCTCATCACTGCTGATGACCTCATTAGGCCGACAGAGAAACAGAGCAATGTAGTTTATTCGATAGAGTGCAGTGAGGACAGTTGTAAAGAACGTTACATAGGAGAAACCAAACAGCCATTGCACAAAAGGCTGTACCAACACAGAAGATCGACCTCCACGGGACCGAAAAGTGCAGACCAACTGCACCAAAAAGCTACAAACGACACGTTTGAGGACAGTGAGGTGAAGATATTGAGCAGAGAGAAGAACTGGTTTGAAAGAGGAGTAAAGGAGGCTATTTTTGTCAAAAGAGAGAATCCGTCTCTAAACATGAATGGGGGCTTAAGATTTAATTTGGCTAAGATTTATGACAGCCTACTAACACCCTGGTCCAGATCAATAGACCAGTCAAATGCTAATGAGTCAAATGCTAATGAGGTCATCAGCAGTGATGAGGGAGCTACAGCCAGCTATCAATAGAACAATAGACCTTAGTTACAGGTGAAACTAGGTGAGGCCAACTATTAATCAAACAAAGCAGACCTATTAATCAAGTCTCAGGTGACAAACAAACAATTTTCCAAACAAAGACAGGTATTCAGTGACTCCTCCCTGGGGGCAGGACTCTCACGACTTAGAGTAGCATATAAGCCCAAGTTCCCATACCAGCTCTCTGATTGACAATGACTTTTGGATAAAAGTCGAAACGTCTCGATCTTCAAACAACGTCCGGATGACAACTCCTGAAACCCTTTCTACGATGGACCACACCTGGACGAATGAGGGTTTACATCGACAGTTACAGAAACAGTTCATCTTGAGCTCAATTAAAGCTAATAAATCGGGGAAGTTCTTATTTTAAATATGGAACATAATACCATGCCCTAGGATCACAATGTAATTACTTATATAAATAATAATAATAATAATAAACACTTAGACTTGGGGTCCTCAGCAAGAAAATTTGAATCAATTTAATCTCTGGTATTCTGGAGCAATTTAGATTTAATATTTAATATTTTGACTATTAATTTGAAAAGGCAAAACTAAATATTATAGGCTAATTATTTATTCTACCAAGTCTTATTCTGTATTTAAAGATGAACTACACTTTTAGGCGAGGACTGAGGCTCATTGCAAACTCTTGTGTCAGGCCGTCTGAACTTATAACAGTAACATATGCTTTAGTTTTCTGTTGACAACTTTAACTTAGTGAAGTTTAAGGCAGATTCTCTGCGTCCCTGACTCAAAAACAAGATGCTGAGAAACACTTACCACACTGGCAAATATTAGCTTCACTAATTAAATTGTAATATTGATTTATTTACAAATATAGAACAAGCTTTATTTATGCAAAAAAAAAATCATAATAATGTTTAGTGTTACCAATATTAAATAACTTTAAGTCAAACTTCGGCCTGTTAGACCGGGCCTGAAGCTGGGGGTGGGGGAACTAATGTCAGGGCTGAATGCTTCAGAGTGCGGTGAAGACGACAGTGGTGCTGCTGGCAATAAATCCTTCGCTGGAGGTGGTCGAGGTGATTGTGATGCAGCAGGAGCTGAATAATTCACTGGGGGTGGTGGAGCTTGTGGTGTTGCTGGTCCTGAAACATTCCTCTTCTTTCTTATCATCTATTCAGGACCCTGTTCAGGCACATTCTGATGCCTCAGAGCACGGTAGAGGTTCTCTGCCAGCACTGTCACTCCACCTCTGCAGGTGTGTGCCTTTTCCCTTGAACAGGTGCTCTGATTTCCAGAACAGATAGAAGTTCCTAATATGGTGCAAACTCTGGGTCCACACTCTTTGACCATGTGTTCAGATGAAGCAGCCGGTTAAACTTGTTTATTTATCTCTATTTATCTAAAATTTACAGAGGAGAGCTGTAATCTCAGAGTGCAATCTTTCATGACACGTCAAGGAACAACTTGTACTCAGAGTTCACAGAAGGAAACCTTGTACTATTTTTCATGAAGCCATCTTGATTGACTAAACATAAATACACAATATCTACTTTTATGACAAGGGTGTGGTGGTACTGTGCTAAAATTTTTGTTTTCCATATTTTTATTTATGCACGGTGGCAAAGCGGCTAGAGCTTCTGCCTCTCAATAAGGAGATCGTGGGTTCGAATCCCGGACCACCCCAACATCGTGGGTTCGGATCACGGACCACCCCAACATCACACGATCTCTCTGGGTGGAGTCTGCATGTCTTCCCCGTGTTACCGTGGGTTCTCTCCGGGTTCTCCGGCTTCCTCCCACCGTCCAAAGACATGACTGTGTAGGTTAATTGAGAACTCTAAATTGTCCCTAGTGTATGAATGTGAGAGTGAATGGTTGTCTGTCCTTGTCTGTCTCTCTGTGTTAGCCCAAAAGTCACTGGGATAGGCTCCAGTCACCCGCGACCCCTAACGGGAATAAGCGGTAGAAAATGAATGAATGAATGAATTTTTATTTAGACTTTTATTGGGAGCTTTTTGTGATGTTTGAGTTTCTGCAGAGAGTCTTTTTCAACATCGATAACAACCGATTACTGATCTCCCACGACTCTGAAATCTGGTCAGTTAAGGATTAAATAGCATAGTTTAGACTGGATTAGAAGTCGCTGTCATTGTCTGAACTACATTGATTAAATGACACCCTAGTTCCTATTTCATTTCGGTATTTTAAGGCAGGTTTATAGTTTATTTTCTATTAAACGACTCCCTGTAATGTTCACACTGTATGGAGTATTATGTTCCCCCTTGTGTCCACAGCAACACAACTAATCATGTGGAAAATCTAGCCATCAAGAAGAATTTACAGTAAGTCTTGCTGAACAGGTTTATCCAGTGGGTTGTCCTAACTACACCTTGTAACAGAAGTATATATTGGGATGATTTTAGATTATTCTGTGTTACAGACATCTGCAATTAGTGTAAGTAAGAGTCATTTATTCTCATTTATTTAATTTACATGTGTATATAGTATGTGTTTATTTTATTTCTGTATTAACAACCTGTCAGAAGATCTGAATATACCTGAAGTTATTATTAGGGACAGAATATTTAACTTGATGTTTTTAGTTACGGGAGGACGATATTATGGGATAGAAATAGACATACAATATGCACAATATGTAAAAACAATGCTGCTGTGCCTTTACATCCATTTGTGCAAACAAAACCTTGTCTGTTATATAAAATATTAAACTTCAAGATGACAAAAAATACAATATATTATGTAGCTTTAGTATTTGGTGACTGAATGTACAGTAACATTTACTTTTTGTATCTAAAAATAAAAGTATATCAACTACATAACTTTAATGTTAAGTTACACTTCCAAAATTGCACAAATTATAAATCTTAAAATAACTGCAGAACATTACTTCCTGTTACTGAAGAGTGCAGACGCTTTTCCTTGCAGCTCCTGCTTGCTACAGCTGTTTTCTTATTTATTTTGCTTTATACAATTTTTTTCCTCTATAAATCTTGGATTATGACTTTTCGAAGGAAACCAAGGATTTTAAGATAATTTTTTCCATTTTTAACAAACTATCTGACGAGCCAGCGACATGTCCGGGGAGAGAAGTCAAACAAACTCTTGTGAACGCTGTCGGAAATATCAACATGAAATAATTGAGCTACAAGCACAGATATTCGCTCTAGAATCTGAAAAAGGACTTCACGACACAATTCCAGTGTCACCGTGGGGTAAGAAGTCTACATATCTTTCAAGAAAAGCTACTTTCAACTTAAACCGGAGCGACTCTGTGTCTTTCCCAAAACTGGGTAAAGACCAGCCGGCTGCATCTTGGGTCAAACTCGGTGCAAAACCAAAATGATACAAAGCTAATGTAAAGTTGCCTGCTATACAGCTTACAAACAGATTTTTGCCGCTATCAGAGACTGAATTTACAGAACGAGAAAACTGTAGCCTCCATGATGTTGATAAAAAGCAGCAGAAAGACAGACAGTCTGTGCCAAACGTCAAGGACAGTGACACACTCTTGATAGGAGACGGTGCTATCAGTGGAGTCGTACATGGAAGAATGAAAACATGTAGCTTCCCCAGCGGCACAGTTTCTGAGATTACGTCACTGCTTCCCAACGTACTGTCCACACACAGAGGAGTTAAACAGCTGATTGTACACGTGGGTGCAGTGGACATCCGAAAGGAGCAGACTGAAGTTTTGAAAAAAGACTTCATGAAGTTATTTGAGGAGCTTGATAAAGTAGAAATCAAAACATTTATCAGTGGACCTCTTCCAAATATTGACAGGAAGATCAACAAGTTTAGCCGGCTGCTACAATTGAACACTTGGCTGTCCAAAGAGTGTGCACCTAGAGGATTGCACTACATTGAGAACTTCTATCTGTTCTGGAAACGAGAGGACCTGTTCAAGGGAAGGGGCCCACATCTGTGCAGAGGTGGAGTGAGGGCGCTGACAGAGAACCTCCTCCACGCTCTCAGGCATCAGAATGGCCGTGGACAGGGTCGTGAACAGATAGTTCGAGAAGAGAGGAATGAGAGAAGAACTCCGGATCAATCAGCCAGAGACCAAGTCAATGCTTCAACATCAGCAGTAACAAAACAGCCGACTCCACAAAAGGATTTATCAACAGCAGCTCAACCAGGCCCAGCAAAGGATTCAGCTCCAGCTGCTCCAAAATCACCTACACTGCCTCCAGTAAAGAGCTCATCAGCTGCAGCACCACAACGATCTCCACCGCCGCCCTTGAAGGGCTCAAGCTCAACATCCGTCCCCCCTCCCTCGGGGTCCTCATCACAGGCAATGGACCGGTCAGTGACAGGCCCAGCAGCTGCCCTGTCACCACCCCTACCCTCAGACCAGTACTGGGTCCCCCCTGCAACATCTACTCCCACTCAATCATCACTCTCCTTTTCATCTCCACCTTCACCCAGGGACCTTCCCAACCATCTTGAAAGTCTGATCAAATCAGGAGTAAAGATGGTTCCACTCACACCTAATTTAGCAAGATCAAGAGTTCTGATGTCAACAATGATGAACTCTTCCCCGTACAAATCTGTGCCCACCATACCACCCAGGAGCTTCAACTCTCCTGCTTCACCAAAAAAAACGACCCGCACCTCTCCCCCCTCGCCTTTCACCTGGTCCATCACCCAAAGCCCCCCCCAGCTCTCCCCACTCAGCCTTTGCCCAAACCCCCTCCAGGTCTCCCCCTTCGCCGCCCTCCCCCACCTCCCCCCAGAACTGTTATCTCCCATAGCTAGGATGCAGTGGGTCTCAGCGTTGCCGGGACTTATGGTCATGAAAATGGTCAAACAAACCCGGGGCCCTGTGTTATATCTGTAGTCACGTCACACAGACTGGAGAACAGAAGGACAGTTAGACTGTCCAATCTTAGAAATTTAATTCATATTCCCTGTGAAAAGATAACGTCCAGTCACATTGAAACCAATCTGAAACTTGCTGTGCTTAATGTCAGATCATTATGTAACAAATCACTTTTAATTAATGATTTTATATCTTCTTATAATCTTGATTTTATGTTTTTAACTGAAACATGGCTTGACAAAAACACGGGGGATGTAGTTCTAATAGAAGCGACTCCACCGAGCTTCAAGTTTGAATCTGAAACACGCGACAACAAAAAGGGTGGAGGTGTCTGTGCAGTTTTTAGAGATAAAATAGTTATCCAGAGGTTGTCTTTTGGGGTGTTTTCATCATTTGAGTATTTATCTTTTAAAATGGAGCTAAAACAGTCTCCCTCCATACTCTACATTGTCCTGTACAAGCCTCCCCAGCACTGCCAAGGTTTTATTGATGATTTTACTGAGATGCTTTCAGTTGTATGCACAGACTTTGACGGTTTGGTCATTACAGGTGATTTCAATGTTCATGTGGATAATGTTTGCGACAGAAACGCTAAAGAGCTTGATGCTGTCCTTGAAACCTTTGGTCTTACTCAGCATGTGAGTGGCCCCACCCACAGCAGAGGGCACACTCTGGACCTGCTAATTACTAAAGGGGTTAATATTTCAAACGTCAGTGTGGTCGATGTGGCACTGTCTGATCATTTCTGTGTTTTCTTTGACCTGTCTGTTATTCCCAAATCACCGACTGGTCCTGCAGTTGTTCGGAGGAGACACATAAATGACAGCACAAGTGCACTCTTCATGGAAATGATAAACTTCGAAAATCCTTGTTCAAATGTTGACGACTTTTTAAATTCTGTTACATCTAATATCTTGAATGTTCTGGACACCATTGCTTCTATGAAGGTTAAAATGGTTAAAAATAAGCAGAAGGCGCCATGGAGGAATAATGAGACAGTCAGGGCACAGAAAAGGGAGTGCCGCAGGGCTGAGTGAAAATGGCGCATGTCAAAGCTCCAGATTCATAAAGAGATTTATAGACAAAGGTTGTACATGTACAATAATTCTGAAATAATTGGAAATTGCAGTAATAACTCGCGTGCTCTGTTTGCAACAGTAAACAGACTAACAAACCCTCCAATTCTGCTGCCATTAGAACTAATTTCCACAGCTAAGTGCAATGAGTTTGCAGTATTCTTTAATGACAAGGTTCAGGGCATTAAAAATGCCATAAATTCCACAGTGCAAATAATAACCCTAAAACCACCTACACAGCTGACTCAGTTTGCACCTGTAACTGACAAAACTGTCCAAGAGATCATCACCAGTCTGAGTTCTTCTACATGCTGCCTCGATGTGTTACCCACCAGATTTCTAAAGTCTGTTCTGAGCACTTTGTTAACACCACTCACTCACATAGTTAACATGTCGCTTCAATCTGGAACATTCCCAAGGGCCTTGAAAACTGCGGTCATTAAGCCTCTCCTAAAGAAGAGCAGTCTTGATGCCTCAGAACTGAAAAATTATCGGCCCATCTCAAATCTGCCATTTCTAGGCAAACTCCTTGAAAAGGTTGTTTACCAACAGCTCACTGACTTTCTCTTAATAAACAACTTATTTGATGTTTTCCAGTCATGTTTTAGACCTCATCACAGCACTGAGACTGCTCTTATCAAGGTGACAAATGACATCCGCCTGAACACTGACGCGGGCACAGCCTCAGTCTTAATTCTGTTAGATCTGAGCGCTGCTTTTGACACTGTCGATCATGGGATCCTCCTACAGAGACTAGAGGACTGGGTGGGCATCACTGGCACTGCCCTAAATTGGTTGAAGTCCTACCTTGAGGACAGAGAGTACTTTGTTGAGATTGGTAACTGTGTCTCAGACCACGTGAGCTTGACCTGTGGGGTGCCCCAAGGGTCAATCCTGGGACCCCTTCTGTTCAACCTCTATATGCTGCCCTTAGGTCAGTTAATACTCAGCACAAATGTGTCTTATCACAACTACGCAGATGACACTCAGATCTATGTCTCACTGACGGCAGGTGAATATGGACCAGTGGATTCACTCTGTCACTGCATCCAACAGATCAGCGTGTGGATGCAAAACAATTTTCTTCAGCTAAACTCAGACAAGACTGAAATCATCGTCTTTGGGCCGCAGAAACAGAGAGAAAGTGTCAGCAGTCACCTCCAGTCTCTCGCTCTAAAACCGACTAATCAAGTAAGAAATCTCGGGGTAATAATGGACTCAGACCTGAACTTTAACAGCCACATCAAATCAATAACATCAACAGCCTTTTACCACCTAAAAAACATTGCCAAAATTATATATTATATATTATAAAGGTATAGTGTCTAAACCAGACTTGGAGAGACTTATCCATGCATTTGTCTCCAGTAGGTTAGACTACTGCAACGGCCTGTTCACTGGCCTCTCCAAACGAGCTGTAAAACAGCTGCAGTACATCCAGAACGCTGCTGCTCGGGTCCTGACAAGAACCAGGAAGTACGACCACATTAGTCCTGTGCTCAGGTCTCTGCACTGGCTTCCTGTGGCTCAGAGAATTGACTTTAAAGCAGCTCTGCTTGTGTTCAAGTCTCTCCACGGCCAAGCACCAAAGTACATCTCTGACATGTTAGAGCCATATGAACCATCTCGCAATCTGAGAACCTCAGGGACCGGCCTCCTGCAGGTGCCTAGACTCAGGACTAAAATGGGGAATCAGCATTTCAGTTTTTTGCAGCTAAAATCTGGAACAGTCTCCTGAAGATGTGAGACAGGCCTCCACTCTGACAATGTTTAAATCCAGGCTAAAAACAGTTCTGTTTAGACGTGCATACGACTGAAAGATCTATCTGCACTCTTCTCTTTTAAAGCACTTTATTTTAAAATGATTTTAAAATGATTTTAAAATAAAGTGCTTTAAAAGAGAAGAGTGCATGATTCTGTGTGTCTTTTTGTGTTTCGTGATTTTAATGCAACTTTTCCTGTTTAAGTAAAGCACTTTGATTTGCCCTGTGTACAAATTGTGCTCTACAAATAAACTTGCCTTGCCTTGCCTTACTATATATTCTCTCTCTCTCGCTCTCTCTCTCTCTGTATATATATATATATATATATATATATATATATATATATATACTTTTACATATACTTTTTTTTTTACTTTTATAGTTTATACTTTTTTTTTTACATTAGATTTATGTAAATGGTTTCAACGGTTCCAACTTTTCGACTCGTAAACTTTGCTATAACATGCAACTTATTTGAGAGACATGGCATGTAGTAAAGGTTTTTGTCTTTTAATGCCACATTTCGTTTAAACACTTGAATACATTTTGAGGTTTTACCATTTAGACCAGTGGTTCCCAAAGTGGGGATCGGGGGATTTCAATTAAAAACAGTATCTTTTAGTGAAATGGGTCCAAAAGACAATAACTATTCAAAAAACCAATATTAAACCTGATTTAACATGCTTTGACGCTTAAAATTATAGCTACTGTAATTTTCACTTCGGTTGCATGGCTATTTTGGGGGTCCCGGCCAAAAAAGTTTGGGAACCCCTGATCTAGACTGTTCCACGGGCAGACGCCTTTCATTGAAATACATTTTTCATTTTTTAACTTTTTTTTTAAAGGCTTCAGTTCCTTTTCATTTGTAACAACTTTTTGTCTAAGTACACTTTGGATATTTTAAAAAAAGAAGGTCAAAGTAGTACCTGCTCCAGGTCAGCTGGGTCTCCAAACTCTGTGAGCCTAGTGGTGGTAAGTGGGCAGCCTGCTGTCCCGCGATGCTGAAACACCACCACATAAAAGCCCTGAGCTGTGGCAGTGTGGCAGAGGGAGCCTAGGTGAGGACTCACACCCCCCCAGTGTTCTGGGACCAGCAGCAGCACTGGAGGGCTACTCCTCCTAACACCAGGATCACAGACTCCTGTCCCTACAACCCAGTCCAGCGCTACAATGGCCCCATCTTTCAGTAGCAGGTGGTCCCGAGAAAACTGTACCTCGGATGCATGTGGTCCACACAACAGGCTCAAGACGGTCTGGAGGTGGGGATCTCCTTTGGGCCAAGAGGCGAGCGTGGTCCTGGACAAAGCACCGCAGTGGCGCAGCAGGTACTGGGCCAAAGTACTGGGTTTACACATGAACTCGGTCCCAGTGGAGATGCTCACATCTGTCCCAGGAGAGGTCGTCTTGTCCAGGGGTAAGTGCAAGATGAAACAGAGGCCCCTCCACAGAGTCCACCCCACAGCTTCAAGTGTCCGTCCCATCCAAACACTGACAGCAGGCCGGCGCACCAACACCAACAGCCCCAGGAGCAAGAGAGAGGGCAGCACGCAGAGCAGACACTGCCACAAAAACAAAGTCATCTTTAAATCCAACAAATTAAGAGACAACATATTATCTCAAAACGCGCTGCCATGTCTTTTCTTTTCATTAATCATTTACCTCAAGTTCAGAACCTGAGCAAACACTAGGTTGATGTAACTGTTGTCTTTGACCTCAGTATGTACATTTCTATGAACTGTTATGACTTAAGCTATAATTCACATTGTCTCTTCTATCTACCAGTGTTACTCATTGAACAATACATTGTAATACATTTATTGTTATTTATTGTTCAATAAATTTGCTTATGGATTTCAACAAGGGCTTTTTAACGCTGTTAGAAAAAACACCATCAGAAAAATACAGATCCTTTTTTTCCTCTTAAATTGATTAATCGACTTCTGTTCTGAGCTAGTCTGATTTTCTTTCTCAGAGGTGCATTTACACGCTGCATGCTGTGAAGGGCACATGATGAGTTCAGTGGCCCTTGAATTGTGTTGAATTTCTGTCTGTTTATTCATGAGTGTTGTGATTTTAATGACGCACTTCCACCACAGCAAATGTTTTGGTATTTGACCACAGAATGTTTTGTCAGACGGATTTAAGAAACACTTCCCTGTAGAATGGAAGATGAATCAGTTGACCACATTCCTACTTTTTACAAAGAGTTTACGTTTCAATATGAAATATAATCACAATGAACTTTGTAACATTTTTATTTTCCTAATATTTTTGTTAAAGTTTCCACTTTTCAGAATTGGTTGAGAAAAAAGATATATTGATAAAAGATAAAGATATATTCAATAAAGATATATTTGTCATTTAAGGTGAAGGAGTACAAGCAAAACGTCAATTTGCTGTAACTTCAAAGATTTTATTGTCAAAATGCATTTTTCTCTCACAGGGACTTAAAGATCAGCCCTTAAAGTAGCACAGACACCAAACTTTACAATCTTGTGCTTAACAAGATTTTGATGAATCATAAACAAGTATTTGATGACAGGTAATTCTAAGCCCGATTTCAACTTCAGTAAGATCTAGTTTACTCAAATACTACAAAAAAAAAGACTAAAAAAAAAGATTTATAGGTTTTGATTTATTTGTGGGTGTACTGTAGCCACAAACACTAACTGCAATGATTGGTGTGTGCCAGTGTTTTTGTTTATTTTATTACCTGAGAAGGACGTTTTTCCTTAGAACTGTCTAACAGGTTTAACCAGAGCGTCTCATGATGCTTTTATCCAGACTTTTTTTTATCCAGAGATCATTCACGCTACAATCACCAGCAAATGTAAGTAACTGTGTGGTTATTATTCATTTTGAATTGATACTAAGATAAAAAAGTAAGGAATACTATCTTTTTTATTGTTATTTGTTATATTGACGAATCTCTGTTCCATTTATTTGTATATTAATATTACTAACATTTTACATACAAAAATGATTGTCTCATTATTTTGAGTTACACCAGGACTAAAAATAATACTAGTAATGAAAGAAGTGATGGGGTGAACTATTTTTGGCTATGTTTAGCATCTTGATCCTTATTATTATTATTTATTTATTATTATTTTTTTGCATGCACTACAACAATCAGCACTGGTATATGCTTTTGAGATATGCACCCAGGAACATAAAGATTAATAGAGGACGTACTGCATTTCATAAACCAAAGTCAAAATAAAAACATTAAGATTTACTTAATTGTGTTTTATTGGTTGCTGTTATTGGTATATTTTAATAGTGCTGTTGTCCTTTGGTCGATTTGTGGAATGCTTCGTCGATGGTGACTTAAGGGCGGCAGTAGCTCAGTTGGCAGAGAGACAGTCTTCTGATCCGAAGGTCAGTGCTTTGAATCCCACTCCCCCTCTGTAAACAAAACTGTCACTTCTAATAGGTCTATCTTTCCACAGCCCATATTTGTACCATGATGTCTGGATTGTTTTTATTGAGTGTGTTGCTTGTGACCACTGGAATAATAGGATTCAAATTGGATCAAGACAGAGACTCTCAGAGTCACTGGGAAATCACAGAGAAGGCCATTTTAAGTGTCACGGCCCAGGCCTGCCGGGCTCTGGCCCGCGAGGAACGCAGGGACTTCACACTGCCGGTAATGACATGCTAATTGTAACCTTCTGATGGAATTTGTTTTGCGGTTAGCATTTTTCTAACAAAGTTTCATTTTTCAAAAAATTGGAAGTAAAAGCAAATTTTACAAGAACAAAGCTGTTAAATTATAGAACTTAAACTGTAGAGCTTGATAAAAACCGAGAATAGAGAAAACAAGAACAGAGAAAAAAATGGAAATTATACAGCGTTGTGCTTTTTCTAGTACTTAGTGTTGAACTATAACATAAGTAGCTCATAATTTAGATTTTGTCCACCATGAACTGTAATATTGATCGATAACGACTTAATAATAAAACCAGACAACTGACTTTGTGATCAAAAACTGCTGAGCTGATAAGCTCCGCCTCTTCATAGTGACGTTTCACTGTGAAAAGCAGCAGTCTGTCATTTACAGGTTTTTATTTTTGTGGCTACGTGACATTTTATAATCCTATATGCCTCACTCAGAGTCTTCATTTTCAAGAAATCACAACTAAGTACAGGGATGTGGGTGGGGATTGGGGGCAGGCGAAAACAGGAATTTTATGAGCACTTGAGCTTCAGTTTCAGGACAATCCAGGATTATGCAAACATGCAGGAATCAATCAAAATACAACTTTGTCTACACTAATGAGGAAACACTGTTGTAACAAGGTTAAAGCTCATTAAAGTAGATGTTGCATAATGTGTTCTCTTTAAAGCTCTATAGGCTTCTTCTGAGGGTGTCAGTACACTGCTCTTTGAAATGTGTTGAATGGCTGCATCTTAAAGGGTCTGTACCTGATTTTGGACCATGAGGCAGAAACATGTTTTTGTTTGAACTGTTAGCCCCGCCCACATAGTCCTTCCTTTCATTCAATATTGCACCATGACTCAGAAACTCATCTCGGACGATGATGAGTCTGTCTACAGGAGGGAGGTGGACCGGCTGGTGTCCTGGTGCAGCGACAACAACCTGGAGCACAACGCCCAGAAGACACTGGAGATGATCCTGGACTTCAGGAAAGTCTCAGCCCCCCTGCCCCCCCCTCAACAGACTGACCCATCACCACCGTGGACTCTTTCCGCTTTCTCGGCACCACCATCACTCAAGACCTCAAGTGGGAGCCGACCATCAGCTCCATCATCAAGAAGGCCCAGCAGAGGATGTACTTCCTGCGACAGCTGAGGAAAGCCAAGCTCAAGCCATCCTCACCTCCTCCATCACCGTGTGGTACAGGAGCCACAGCCAGGGACAAACAAAGATACAGTGCATTGTGTGCTCTGCTGAGAAGGTGATTGGCTGCAGCCTTTTATCTGTTCAGGACCTGTACGTCTCCAGGACTCTGGGACGAGCAGGTCGGATCACAGCTGACCCTTCTCACCCTGGACACATGGCCTGTTTAAGCCACTCCCCTCGGGCAGGAGGCTACAATCCATCCTGACCAGAACCTCATGCCACAAGAACAGTTTCTTTCCCTCTGCTGCTGGACTCACGAACACTTTATAACACCTGCCACTTTAACAATCATATAATAAAAGCAGCTATCTATTTGCACTGCCAGTTTGCACTGTTTATCCAACTGTACATTTCATCTTATGTTATTTTATTCTTAATCTTATGCATGCCTCTTTTATATATTTTATTATATTTTCTTAATTGTTTTATGTTGCACCTTACGCCAAAGCAAGTTCCTATGAATTTTAATCACTGACAATGTCAATATGCCGATTCTGATTTTGAAACAACTGTCTGGCATAGTCTTATGCAGTTGTTTCCAGATAGTTCCTATTCGAGAGGCACTATCTCAGGCTTAAGGACTGTATCGGCGTTAGCTCGAATAGTGATATCCGCCCCGGGGTGTCGGTCAGGACGCAAGAAACAGTTGATAGTTATGGTTGCTTTAATCAGTGGTTCTCAAACTTTTTCAGTCGTGACCCCCAAAATAACAATAGTTGACATTTCCGACCCCCAAACACAAAAAATAGGCGACACGCAAAGTGATAAATTAGCCTTATATCTAATGTTTTACTTTATTTTGAGAATATAGACCTAGAAAAATGACTTTAACAGGCCAACAAATAGGAATCTACATTTACCACTGCATTTGAAGGGTGTCAAGCCTTGTTTAAGACTATTGTATACATTTTTCTCCATCATCTGGGGATCCCCGGAAATCATTTTGCGACCCCCATTGGGGTCCCGACCCCTAGTTTAAGAGCCACTGGCTTTAATGAAGCTCAGGCAGCAGCATAGGTACATCCATATGACCACAGGTGAGTGAGTATAGGTATGTGTGTGTGGTCTATAAAAAGAGAAAAGTAACAAATTAAGTCTGGTGTAATGATGAAGCTAAGCAAATGTACTGATTATATATATAATAAGCATAGACAAACTAACTAATATATACAGGCTTAAAAGGGGTGAAGCAATGAACGTCATAAACGCATAATGTAATACACAGCACGACACATATCCGACAACAGACTTAGCATGTAAGCTAACGCACCAATTAAGGGCAAAACTAAACAGATATTACAATTAGGAACTTGAACAACAAATCTAGACATTTGCAACACAATAACAAAGGACTTATAAAATGTCCAGGCATTTGTGATGAACTTAATCTTACATTCAGTCAATAACGCACAACTTGAGCTGCTGATAACATGGTTGCACACCAGAGACTCGTGTCGAACTAATAAAAACTGCAGCTTGCTCAGCAAGGGTGCGTTCACTGTGCAGCACCACTACTGGGCGCCCTATACAAATCTACTGCCTTTCCAACAGTTCCTCTAACTCCCCTTAGCTTTTAGCATTTTTGAAACTGGACCATGACAGAGAATCACATGTCTGGGATAGTGCCAAGCAAGTTATTTTCCCATGTAGAAAGGGTTTCAGGAGTTGTCATCCGGATGCTGTTTGAAGATCGAGACGTTTCGACTTTTATCCAAAAGTCATTATCAGAGAGCTGGTATGGGAACTCGGGCTTATATGCTACTCTAAGTAGTGAGAGTCCTGCCCCCAGGGAGGAGTCACTGAACGCCTGTCTTCGTTTGGAAAATTGTTTGTTTGTCACCTGAAACTTGATAATTGGTCTGCCTTTGTTAGTTTAATAGTTGGCCCTACCCAGTTTCACCCGAAACTAAGGTCTATTATTGTCTTAGATCTATTGTTCTATTGATAGCTGGCTGTTGCTCCCTCCTCACTGCTGATGACCTCATTAGCATTTGACTGGTCTATTGATTTGGACTAAGGTGTTTGGAGGCTGTCATAAATCTTAGCCAAATTAAATCTTAAGCCCCCATTCCTGTTTAGAGACGGATTCTCTCTTTTGAGAAAAATAGCCTCCTTTACTCCTCTTTCAAACCAGTTCTTCTCTCTGCTCAATATCTTCACCTCACTGTCCTCAAACGAGTCGTTTGTAGCTTTTAGGTGCAGATGGACTGCACTTTGCGGTCCCGTGGAGGTAGATCTTCTGTGTTGGTACAGCCTTTTGTGCAGTGGCTGTTTGGTCTCTCCTATGTAATGTTCTTTACAACTGTCCTCACTGCACTCTATCGAATAAACTACATTGCTCTGTTTCTCTGTTGGCATCTTGTCTTTCGGATGGACCAGTTTCTGTTTAAGTGCGTTGCCTGGTTTGAAGTAAACAGGGATGTCGTGTTGTCTAAAAATCCTTTGAAACTTCTCAGACAGGCCCGTGACATAAGGGATAGAGACCCCCCTCCTGCTGGGATCTTTATCCTTTTTGTCCTGTTTCTTGGCTCTTCTGACTTTGTTAAAGGCCCAGTTGGGATAACCACAAGCTGAGAGGGCACGTTGGACGTGTTCTTCCTCCTTCTTTCTCCTCTCTGCGCTGGTGGGTACTTCATGGGCTCTGTGTTGTAGTGTCCTGATCACTCCCAACTTGTGCTGCAGCGGGTGGTTGGAACCGAACAATAAGTACTGATCTACGATGAACCACACCTGGACGAATGAGGGTTTAATTTTCCCATGATCCACAGTGTAAGATATGCCTAATTGTCTGAAAAGAGGTGACACTTCTGCACTAGTTCTTTCCAAACAAAGTGTGTTTATAATTTGCACAGATTATACCTTACAAACCCAGTGTCTTTCCATGAAGTTGCTTCTATCAAACAATGTGTAATGTAAAGAGAATTTATCTTAACTAGAGTAAGTAAAAATCAGGTACAGGCCCTTTAACCAAGTTGTCATAACAACATAAAGTGCATTGTGTCATGCTCTACTATGACAAAGTTTCTTCATCAAAATCCTGTTGTGTTCTTTTTGCAGGCGACATTGACAGCAGAGTCTCTTCTTGAAGCATGTGCAGCTAAAAGCTTTGCCAGAAACTTTGCAATAAACAAATTTCATATCAAGGGTTATAATGCTTTGGTCAATATCAATTATGCTCTAGATGCAAGTCACCATTTTGACAATGAAAGCTTTGACAAAGGAAAGAATATTATTACAGATGGACTGTACATAGTAAAGGCAAACATCATGGGAGGAAACTATGCTGCAGCAAGATCTAAACTTGGAGAAATCTTACATACTTTACAGGTTATTTTTACTTCAATATAGTTGTGTCAGTTTATTTAGCTTTAATGAGTGGATTAAACTTCATTATTGGTTCTCACCAGGATTTCTACAGCCATAGCAACTGGATAGAAATGGGCAACGATCAGCCAAACACAAATCTGATTAGGAAAGATGCCAGTTTGGGGAAAACAGGTAGAGCGCCATCTGATGGATTAAAAATAAACAGTAAATTTAAAGTGCATATGACAGGTTCTTATGTTTTTCTAATTATGACTTTGATGGGACAGTCCCGTGGTAAATATGCATCAGTTTTACATCAGTCAAATGCCAGTTTGTGAAGAAAATTAGAAAACTAAACAAACAATTTACACACAACTGACATTGTTAACAATCGTTTGCCAAATTATCAGGTATTACTATTTGTTAAATCATAATTATTGTGTAATTTATATTTTTTGGCCTTTGTTTATACTGCGGTTGCTAGTTAACAGTAACTACCTATGTCATATTTGCTGCTTATGCCCAATCAGGAGGTAAAATTATAAACTTTCTCAAAATTGTGAAACTGGGGGAAGATATCTTAAATATGATCACGTTCACTAAATTTTAGTGAAACGTCCTACCTGTCATATTCACTTTAAGGTTTAGTAGTAACCCTGCAACACCTACGAATGTAATAATCCCAGCAAACGTAACAAACCTGCAAAACGTAATAAAAGTTGAAAGCTAGTTTTAAATGTAATACACCTGCAAATATAATAACTTCCCACAAACATAATAACATGTCCATGCTATAAGGGTATGTTGAATATTATCTCAGACGGAAGGTAAGGGACAGTGCTTGGGTAAGACCGTTAGGAGTCGTATCGTCAGAGTCTGGTGGGAACTTTTGTTTAAAATAGAGTAAGTAACTTTTGTTTAAATAGAGTAAATAAATTACATTCCTGCGGGGTTATACCTGGGAGGTTTTACCATGTAGTTTGCTATAGACACATCTTAACTGATTACGTTATGTTTCACATTACATTTAACGTATCAGAATATTTATAGCACAGGTCTGTGCTGTTTGTCCCTAGAAGGACTTTTACAAACAAATAAGGTTTACAGACATTCATTCCCCTTAAATATTATTATATTATATTATAATATTATATACATGCACATCCATAGGTTATTACATTTGGGGGAGTCATTACATTTGTAGTAAGTGTTGATTTTTACTGACCCAACAACGTAATAAATTCCCACAAATGTAACAGTCATTCCATTTTATATTTTGTTATTATGTTGGTGGTAGGTCAAAGTCATTAAGTTTGTTGGAAAATATTATGTTTGCTGATTTATTACATTAAAAACCCACAATGTTTTATTACGTTTGCGGGATTATTAAGTTTGTGGGTGTTACAAATGTATTAGCAAAGAGTTTTAAAACGGCTTCATTCCTATTAGCTGAAGGCAGACCGACCTGCCGTAACTGCACTGAAGACTGCACAAACAACATCTTGGAAGATATTCTCAGTGAAAAAGTTCTCACTTCTGGCTATTTTTCCCCGTGGGCCTTAAATAGCAAGCCAACAGGTAACTATATGTGTCATTTATATTGAAACATTATCTATTAGTATAAATATGCAATGTAACTTTTGTTCAACAATTTTCCACAGGGAAATGTAGCCATGGCGATAGCAAGGCCACAGATGGAATAAACAAGGATAGCGTGAATTCCAGCCATGGACAATTTCACACAAAAGCAGCTGAAGTTGCAACAGCTGCCACCTCCGAGCTGCTGGACAATGTGCTGGCCGCAGTGGGGCACAAAAACTTCTTACGGTATAAAACAGCCAAGAGGAAGGTCACACAATGATCTGACCTGTGCTATTTTGGCCTTTAATTTATTAGTAAACTACAGAAAAATACTTTTAATTCAAATTTTGGCCACACTGCACACTTACTCTCAAAATATTTTAGTTGTTTTATAGTCTGGCATTGAATTTATATAATTTTGTTTTGCTCTACAGATGATGATGAGTGCCAAAAGATGAACTTTAACTTCACCTGCTTTTTATATTGTGTTGCTGCTGCCAAAACCTTGAATCTATCGATCTAATCTAATGTTTCTTTCCCTCAGTATGATGGGGGTCAGTCCCAGTAAAGGCCTATGTGTGGTGATAGACACAACAGGAAGTATGGGGTTCGACATTGCAGCAGTCAAGCTTGCCACAACAACTTTAATAGCTAACCTCGTAGGAACTGAAAACGAGCCTTCTGTTTATATTCTTGTACCGTTTAATGACCCAGGTAAAGCCGTTTAACATTTTGATAGTGATAATAAGTCACCAAAAACATGAAACATTTCTTTGTGATTTTGTTATGAATCAGGTTTTGGACCAGTCTACAAGACCACAGACCTAGCCCAGTTCAAAATGGCCATTAGTGCTCTGACTGCATCTGGTGGTGGAGATGAGCCTGAAATGTCTCTTTCTGGATTACAGGTATTTACGAACATTTTTATCTTTGTGTTGTTCTGCAACTCTGTCAAAATATAACCTGTGCTCTACCACAGCTGGCTCTCAATGCTGTTCCTCCTGGCTCTCAGATTTACGTCTTCACTGATGCTACCTCTAAAGACGCTCATCTGAAAAACTCAACAATTACAGTGATACAGATAACACAGTGTGTGGTTAGTAGAAACCTCTTCTTATTTACCAATAATGGTAAAAAATAGTATTTTGTAATTGAACTTGTTTTATAGTGTCACTTCTGTACCTTATTTTCTTTCAGGTAAATTTTATAATAAGCAAAGAAACTTTAGCTGAACCAATTTACACAGACATGGCCAAGGTTTCAGGGGGAAAGGTTGTCAAAGTATTAAAAGGCAAAGTTTTTGAAGCCATCAAAGTCTTTTTAGATCCTTCATACTCTAATATGGTAAAAGAAATACACACAACATAAACAGTTTCATCCCATTTATATAAATAATTACTGTCTTCTTTTCTAGGTGACCCTTTTTCAAGCGATCAGGAATCCAGGGAAGTCAGAAAACTTTACTTTCTCAGTAGATAAAACCGAGACCAACCTCCTTGTCTTCATAACTGGGATCAAAGACTTCACACTTATCAGTCCTTCGGGTAAACTGTCACTTCTATAAAGACACGTGGTAACACTTTATAACACCTGCACTTATTTATGCCTTGAAAAAAGAAATCAAGAATTCATGAACAAATAGTGTATTATTATTTAGGATTAGTAACTACTTAATTAAGGGTTAGGTTTAATTAAGTAGTTACTAAGCCTGAATCATTCTTAATAAACAATATTACATATATAAACAAAATTAGTTCACCATGAAATAAGTCTTTGTTCGTGCTTTATTAACGCCCAAATAAGTGTAGGAATTATAAAGTATTATCAGACACTTTTTATTTAAAGGGAGAGTGTGTTGCCTGCACTCTTACTGATTTAAAAAAGGAACTACATTCATCACTGAAACTGTATTGTGTTGCCAGTGCCTTAACCTGCAGATAGAGGGCACATACAAGTGTTTCTCCTTCTCTGTAGGTGAACAGGCCAGGCCTCAGAACCTCCAGAATCCCAGGTACTCACGACTCACGAGTGACTCCAGGGGCTGGGCTTTAAGTAGTGACCTCTGGTCTCAAGATCAGAGAGAGGACGCATAGACCAACTGGATTTAGTTGTAGGAATGGAAAACCCTAATGGGAGACTCGTGAGGCTCATTGTGCTTTCTGATTAGATCATTGTTTTGAGATCCGAAACACCAAATATGAACATAAACAACATGACCATCATGTCCAATGTTTTGGAATTAAGAATAAATCAACATTACTATACTTTACATGTGTATGTGTGTGTGTGTGTGTGTGTGTGTGTGTATATATATATATATATATATATATAAACACACATATATGGTATTATTTTAGGAGCTGTTCAAGAGACTACAACTGGATCACTGATCACATCAAGACAGAATGTGGGAAGCCTTTCGATTTTAAATCTGACGACTGAAGCAGGGCAGTGGAGAATGAATGTGAGGTCCACAGACCCTTACACATTGAATATCATGGGTGAGACTTTTAACGGCTTTGGAAATATTTTACAAATTTGCCTTGAACTGTAGTTTTATTGTGTTGTCGACTTTTCATCTTTTCATTTAAGCACGAAGTTCAATTGACTTTTTCTTCAATTTTATGACGCCATCTGAAGTGCGCTCTGATGGCTATGCAGTTAATACTAACAAGCCCACAGCAGGTAAATATGACATGTTAAAATAAATTTGACCCACACAGTCAGCCAGTTACATTTGTATGGGGTTGACCTGTAAGGAAGTAATTCATGAGTTAAGGATGATTCATTAATTAATTATGAAAAGTGTGAATGCACACTGAAACATGTTGCTTTTTCTTAAGGGCTCAGTGGTACAGTAATGGTGGTACTATTTGGAAGTGGCACAACTACTTTGACCGAAGTTAATCTTGTTTATTCATCTGGACCTGGACAGATTAGAGGCAACATCACGGGACAGGAAAATAATGAATACTTAGTTCAGTTTGACAAAATCCCATCTGAGGAGTTTACGGTGCAAGTGAAATTGCAGAAAGACTCAGGTTTGACCAAATCGATGTTAGGGACTTTCCAACGACAGTCATCAGCCATTATCAAAGCCTCGTTCATCTCTGTCACCACTGTAAGTATATAATAAGGGTGGGTGATATTGACTAAAATAAATATCTTGAATCTTTGGTAACACTTTAGAATAACTCCCCTTATTCCTACCTTAGTAAAGCATGAATAAAGACTTAATTAATAGTGAACAAAGAATGTATTAAGAATGATTCAGGCTTATTAACTACTTAACTAATACTCTAACCCAAATTCCTAGCCCTAACCCTAACCTTAATTAAGAAGTTATTAATCCTGAATCATGCTTTACAAAGTATTTAATAGTAGTTAATAATAATAAACTACTTTGTTAATGCTTTACTAAGGCAGGAATAAGGGGAGTTATTCTAAAGTGTTACCGAATCTTTTTTTGGAGTATCCCCAATAATATGTGTTAAAAGCATGTCTTTAAACATATTAGTCATGAAATGTGTAAGATTAATCACAAAATTACAGAAATATCCTTCTTATACAATTTTTGAATTTTTTTTTTTCATGTTTATTTTTAATCAGCACTTTTTGTAGCATTTTTTGCAATAAACTATATATTTGATATTTCTTCAAAACAACATTCACATTATTATCTAAATTTTAATATTTTGCACATCTCTAGTTAGTTATATACTTAATGACTTCTTTCAATACATTTACATGTGGTTGCAAGAATTTTTTTTTTTACAAAAATGTTGTTTTGCAAACTAATGCGGATTACATTCTATGTCTTGTAAATTGCCATTGCATAAGTTATTTTAGATTTTAATGTTTACTCACTTAATAATTCATGGCTACATTGTTTTGTTTTTACTATATTACCATTTGTGATGTGTCTTTGAGTGTTTAGAAAAGCGTTGCATAAATAAAATGTATATTTCTTATAGACCATCATTAGGTGTAATTAATCTCCAATCTTTTTTCTTTAAAGAATTCACCAGACACTGTACTTGAACCAGGCTCAACTTTCTCCACAAATATCACCATCTCAACCCAAGGAATAGGAAATAATTTCAACATCCAGGCAACTAATGACCCAAATGTTGGTGATATAATTTGCCCATCCACAGTTCAGGTGTTGGAAGGCAGCAGCACCAGTTTCATCATTCAAACAACACTTCTCAACACCACTAAGTCTAATACTGTGGTTACACAAACTGTGGAGGCTTGGGTTCCCAGTGACCGAAACTATGCAGTGTCAACTTCAACTGTCACAAAAAAGGTAACTAACAATATGCCAGGGCTGTATGATTTTGATGTGCACATTGTACAACTTCATGAGCATTAACATTTGAGAAAAGACTGAAATATGAAGTGATAAACTAATTCAAGAATTTCAGAACATGTATGTAGGTCTAAACTAAAGGTAGAACAAGAGTTTTCTATAAAAAAGACAGGATATTTTGTTCTTGCGGAGAATATGCTATTACCTAAATGCTTGCAGCCTTTGCAAATTGATAATTGCACCAACTCAAATTGTAATCTTGATTTGTTTGCTACATATTGTGCAGCCCTACATTATACATTTATTTCCAGTTCAGTTTGGGTAAGAATAAAAAAGTCATAATTTTGTGAGTCATAATGTTATATATATATATATATATATATATATATATATATGATATATGAATATATCATGTTGCTTTGTTTTACTCTTTTCTTAATTAACTCCTCTCTTAGGTGACTGATATCCTCGCTCCTGTTTTTGAGCAGCTGACTCCTGAATCAAATTGCTCAGATATTTGCAGTTCCACTTGGCAGCAGATGATTCGAGTGACTGATGACACAGTTATCGTAAAAATTTATGTCCGAGAAGGCAATGGGACACTGCAGACCAAAAATATCTTGGTAAATGAAACAATGGTGACTTACAATGCATCCTGCTGCTTTCCAACAGTGGAAATAGTGGCTCTGGATGATGTGGGCAACGTTGGGAAATATCTGTACAATGCTTCAGAAACGAGGAGCATGAGCACAACCCCACAACCAACAACATTACAATCAACAATACAATACAATACAACTAAACAACCAGCAACATCAACAATAATAACAGTACCTAACAGTACAACAACAGAACAGGCCACTAGCACTAACACAACTGCACAACAACCAAGTACAACGACGAACTTAACAGAAACTAGCACTACAAAACAGACAAGTGCCACAACAACAGAACAGGCCCCTAGCACTAACACAACTGCACAACAACCAAGTACAACGACGAACTTAACAGAAACTAGCACTACAAAACAGACAAGTGCCACAACGACAGGACAGGCCCCTAGCACTAACACAACTGCACAACAACCAAGTACGATGACAAATAATATAAATGAAACTAGCACTACAAAACAGACAAGTGCCACAACAACAGAACAGGCCCCTAGCACTAACACAACTACACAACAACCAAGTACAACGACAAATATAAATGAAAATAGCACTACAAAACAGACAAGTGCCACAACAACAGAACAGGCCCCTAGCACTAACACAACTGCACAACAACCAAGTACAACAACAAACATGACAGAAACTAGCACTACAAAACAGACAAGTGCCACAACAACAGGACAGGCCCCTAGCACTAACACAACTGCACAACAACCAAGTACAACGACAAACATAAATGAAACTGGCACTACAAAACAGACAAGTGCCACAACAACAGAACAGGCCCCTAGCACTAATACAACTGCACAACAACCAAGTACAACGACAAACATAACAGAAACTAGCACTACAAAACAGACAAGTGCCACAACAACAGAACAGGCCCCTAGCACTAATACAACTGCACAACAACCAAGTACAACGACGAACTTAACAGAAACTAGCACTGCAAAACAGACAAGTGCCACAACAACAGAACAGGCCTCTAGCACTAATACAACTGCACAACAACCAAGTACAACGACAAACATAACAGAAACTAGCACTACAAAACAGACAAGTGCCACAACAACAGGACAGGCCCCTAGCACTAATACAACTGCACAACAACCAAGTACAACGACAAACATAAATGAAACTAGCACTACAAAACAGACAAGTGCCACAACAACAGAACAGGCCACTAGCACTAACACAACTGCACAACAACCAAGTACAACAACAAACATGACAGAAACTAGCACTACAAAACAGACAAGTGCCACAACAACAGAACAGGCCCCTAGCACTAACACAACTGCACAACAACCAAGTACAACAACAAACATAACAGAAACTAGCACTACAAAACAGACAAGTGCCACAACAACAGAACAGGCCCCTAGCACTAACACAACTGCACAACAACCAAGTACAACAACAAACATGACAGAAACTAGCACTACAAAACAGACAAGTGCCACAACAACAGAACAGGCCCCTAGCACTAACACAACTGCACAACAACCAAGTACGATGACAAATAATATAAATGAAACTAGCACTACAAAACAGACAAGTGCCACAACAACAGAACAGGCCCCTAGCACTAATACAACTGCACAACAACCAAGTACAACGACAAACATAAATGAAACTGGCACTACAAAACAGACAAGTGCCACAACAACAGAACAGGCCCCTAGCACTAATACAACTGCACAACAACCAAGTACAACGACAAACATAAATGAAACTAGCGCTACAAAACAGACAAGTGCCACAACAACAGAACAGGCCACTAGCACTAATACAACTGCACAACAACCAAGTACAACAACAAACATGACTGAAACTAGCACTACAAAACAGACAAGTGCCACAACAACAGAACAGGCCCCTAGCACTAATACAACTGCACAACAACCAAGTACAACGACAAACATAACAGAAACTAGCACTGCAAAACAGACAACTGCCACAACAACAGAACAGGCCCCTAGCACTAACACAACTGCACAACAACCAAGTACAACAACAAACATAACAGAAACTAGCACTACAAAACAGACAAGTGCCACAACAACAGAACAGGCCCCTAGCACTAACACAACTGCACAACAACCAAGTACAATGACAAACATAACAGAAACTAGCACTACAAAACAGACAAGTGCCACAACAACAGAACAGGCCCCTAGCACTAACACAACTGCACAACAACCAAGTACAACGACAAACATAAATGAAACTAGCACTACAAAACAGACAAGTGCCACAACAACAGAGCAGGCCCCTAGCACTAATAGAACTACACAACAACCAAGTACAACGACAAACATAAATGAAACTAGCGCTACAAAACAGACAAGTGCCACAACAACAGAACAGGCCACTAGCACTAACACAACTTCACAACAACCAAGTACAACAACAAACATGACAGAAACTAGCACTACAAAACAGACAAGTGCCACAACAACAGGACAGGCCCCTAGCACTAACACAACTGCACAACAACCAAGTACGATGACAAATAATATAAATGAAACTAGCACTACAAAACTGACAAGTGCCACAACAACAGAACAGGCCCCTAGCACTAATACAACTGCACAACAATCAACTACAACGACAAACATGACAGAAACTAGCACTACAAAACAGACAAGTGCCACAACAACACAACAGGCCCCTAGCACTAACACAACTGCACAACAACCAAGTACAACGACAAACATAACAGAAACTAGCACTACAAAACAGACAAGTGCCACAACAACAGAACAGGCCCCTAGCACTAACACAACTGCACAACAACCAAGTACAACGACAAACATAACAGAAACTAGCACTGCAAAACAGACAAGTGCCACAAAAACAGAACAGGCCCCTAGCACTAACACAACTGCACAACAACCAAGTACAACAACAAACATGACAGAAACTAGCACTACAAAACAGACAAGTGCCACAACAACAGAACAGGCCCCTAGCACTAACACAACTGCACAACAACCAAGTACAACAACAAACATAACAGAAACTAGCACTACAAAACAGACAAGTGCCACAACAACACAACAGGCCCCTAGCACTAATACAACTGCACAACAACCAAGTACAACGACAAACATAACAGAAACTAGCACTACAAAACAGACAAGTGCCACAACAACAGGACAGGCCCCTAGCACTAATACAACTGCACAACAACCAAGTACAACGACAAACATAACAGAAACTAGCACTACAAAACAGACAAGTGCCACAACAACAGAACAGGCCCCTAGCACTAATAGAACTACACAACAACCAAGTACAACGACAAACATAACAGAAACTAGCACTACAAAACAGACAAGTGCCACAACAACAGAACAGGCCCCTAGCACTAACACAACTACACAACAACCAAGTACAACAACAAACATAACAGAAACTAGCACTACAAAACAGACAAGTGCCACAACAACAGAACAGGCCACTAGCACTAATACAACTGCACAACAATCAAGTACAACGACAAACCTAACAGAAACTAGCACTACAAAACAGACAAGTGCCACAACAACAGAACAGGCCCCTAGCACTAACACAACTGCACAACAATCAAGTACAACGACAAACATGACAGAAACTAGCACTACAAAACAGACAAGTGCCACAACAACAGAACAGGCCCCTAGCACTAACACAACTGCACAACAACCAAGTACAACGACAAACATGACAGAAACTAGCACTACAAAACAGACAAGTGCCACAACAACAGAACAGTCCCCTAGCACTAACACAACTGCACAACAACCAAGTACAACGACAAACATAACAGAAACTAGCACTACAAAACAGACAAGTGCCACAACAACAGAACAGGCCCCTAGCACTAACACAACTGCACAACAACCAAGTACAACAACAAACATGATAGAAACTAGCACTACAAAACAGACAAGTGCCACAACAACAGAACAGGCCCCTAGCACTAACACAACTGCACAACAACCAAGTACAACGACAAACATAACAGAAACTAGCACTACAAAACAGACAAGTGCCACAACAACAGGACAGGCCCCTAGCACTAACACAACTGCACAACAACCAAGTACGATGACAAATAATATAAATGAAACTAGCACTACAAAACAGACAAGTGCCACAACAACAGAACAGGCCCCTAGCACTAACACAACTGCACAACAATCAAGTACAACGACAAACATGACAGAAACTAGCACTACAAAACAGACAAGTGCCACAACAACAGAACAGGCCCCTAGCACTAATACAACTGCACAACAACCAAGTACAACAACAAACATAACAGAAACTAGCACTACAAAACAGACAAGTGCCACAACAACAGAACAGGCCCCTAGCACTAACACAACTGCACAACAACCAAGTACAACAACAAACATGACAGAAACTAGCACTACAAAACAGACAAGTGCCACAACAACAGAACAGGCCACTTGCACTAATACAACTGCACAACAACCAAGTACAATGACAAACATAAATGAAACTAGCACTACAAAACAGACAAGTGCCACAACAACAGAACAGGCCACTTGCACTATTACAACTACTGCGACAGCACCCACCAATAATCAACAATGTGTTGTGTACTGTCTCTGTCTCATTGTGAGCCTGTTTGGGATTCAAGTGTTCAACTAAGACTATGCAGCTAATCTTTTGTAAATTGTATTATTTTCTTGTGACACAGCTCTACATATTATACATACTTCAGCACCTTAAAGAACCTTTGTTTGCTTTCTTGAATTCATTGTCTGCCTAGAATATTATGTAAAACAGATCATATGTGATTATCTCCATTTTGTTGATATTTTTAGCTGCTCTGTAACAATATCTTGAATGAAATTATTTACAACAATTAATTTTCTTGTTGTTTTATCAAGACTAGGGTTGACATTTTAAATAAAGTTGTCATTATCTTTCTTAATTTTTAGTTTTTCCATAGGTATTATGTAGGTTAATTCATTCAACCAGTTTGGTTAGTTGGTGTAGATGTGGTTTCCCCATTCCTTGAGAATTAGTCTTTTGGCCACAATAGTTCTGTCTGAGTAAAGCACTCCTTGAAAATTTCTAGAAATTTTGTGACTGTGGCGCATCCAAACAGAGCCATATCCCCATCTAGTGCCAAGTCCTTGTCATATACTCCAAAATATATATATATAAAATAAAATACTGGACCAAAATTGTTGAACACAAGTCTATGTGGGGCTATACTCTTCATGTCAAACAGATGAGACCATGCACAAACATACTTTGTCATGACATTTTGTACAAATTATTCTGAAATAATGGGAATAATTAAGTAGCATTCTTGAGTGTAGTCAGTGTATTTAATTTTTCAAACATAAAACTTCCAATAAAAAAAGTAAATGAATGAATGAAATGATTATTCTGAGACACCCCCCCCCCTTTTTTTTTTTTTTTTTTTTTCACAGTCATTTACAATATTGAGGGATAGAGCCCTGGAATTTCAGCAGACAAACACAACCCCTCCACACATACACATATTTTTCTGTTCTGTCCTTGTTCGTGGAAATTATTGTGTCAAACGTGACATTTCAAATTAAAGCCAAAAGACGATTCCCATTAAAACTCATAGACATAAATTCAAATTCTACTGTGATTTGGTTTGAACATATTTTCTCATTTGGCAAGTGATATAAAGCCATTTTGCTCTTAAGATCAAGCTAAATATATTTATATTACTCAGTACAAAGCATAATTTCAACGAACAAGGACAGAATGAAACTACATAAGGAGGGGAAAAGTCCTCAAAATGTTCATTTTAAATTAGAACTTGTTTTCTCTATAAAAAAGTGACTTTTTTTAAAAGTTAAAAATACACATTCAGGAATTCCAATTGATTATCATGTACCAAAGGTTATAATCCAGTCATTAAGTATGTGTGTCCATGCTCATCATCTGAATATATTTTACCAGCACAGTCTGTATGACATAAAGAGTTGAACAACGTTATTACCCACTGGACAAGTATTACACTTGTATGTATACTCGTGTAATGCTTGTGTTTTTGTATAACAGGTATAGTTTGAATAAAATAAAATCTTCCACATACAGTCCAAAGTCTGTGGTCAAAGGAACTTGTAATTTTCTGCTTGATCTGATTTTGACCACACCACCATAATAACCCCCCAAAATCTGTGACATTAAAAAAAAAAAAAAAAAAAAAAAAGGTTAGTACGTCAACATAAAGTTGAAGCAAATCCATGTAGGTTAAGTTGAATTATTTTCCTAAAATCCCTGGAATGGTCCTAAAGACTTTCTATGGACAATATGTGTGTGTTATATGTGTTGTATGTTAGTTTGGGAATATGGAATGATATTTTTGCCAGGTGAACAGTTACAGAAACAGAGCTCATCTTGGGCTCAATTAAAGCTAATAAATCGGGGAAGTTCTTATTTTAAATATAGAACATAATACCATGCCCTAGGGTCACAATGTAACTGTAATTTTGTATTATTTTTTTCTATACAGTGTTCAGTAATTGTAAATTGATATGCAAACAACCCTAAAGTGATATAATGCTGTAATGCTCACCATGTCAGTGTTCTTTATTCCAGATTCCATGACTATGTGACACTGTGACTATAGCGCCATCTTACTCACACATACTGTCTGCAGGCTTGGTTCAAAAAAGGGATTTCGGGGGTGTTCGGACCAGACGGGGCCAAGTTGAAACAAAAGACCTCAAACTTCTAATGGCCCAAGGTTTATACTTTTTTTAGATTCAAACTTGAGGCTGGGTGTCAATTGTTTGTGTTTCGGGTCACCCAGGTCCCAGGAAGCTTAAGCATTGAGTTTTTGGGGCATTTTTAAGCTTCCTGGGGGACTGGGTGACCCTGTAATTTCACCTATAAAAGAATTGTTACTATCTCAAAAACTAAAACAGCACAAATGAAACTTTTTGCAGCACAAACCAGCACAAACGGAGCACAAACGATATACATAGTTTTTGTGTGGATGTGCGTTTGATGGGGGGGACAACTTGAAGGAAGCGGTTTTGGAAAGGACCAGGGCCACAAGCACCAGGAAGTAAAAAAAAAAAAACTCATCTTGTGAATCTTGAGGCAGACTGGGGGGAAAAGTGACTCAGAATCTCAGTTGGCCAATTATTGATCGGTTTGTTTTGAAATTTAATAAACACTTAGACTTGGGGTCCTCAGCAAGAAAATTTGAATCAATTTAATCTCTGGTATTCTGGAGCAATTTAGATGTAATATTTTAACTATTAATTTGAAAAGGCAAAACTAAATATTATACGCTAATTATTTATTCTACCACGTCTTATTCTGTATTTAAAGATGAACTACACTTTTAGGCGAGGACTGAGGCTCATTGCAAACTCTTGTGTCAGGCCGTCTGAACTTATAACAGTAATATATGCTTTAGTTTTCTGTTGACAACTTTGACTTAGTGAAGTTTGAGGCAGATTCTCTGCGTCCCTGACTCAAAAACAAGATGCTGAGAAACACTTACCACACTGGCAAATATTAGCTTCACTAATTAAATTGTAATATTGATTTATTTACAAATATAGAAAAAGCTTTATTTATGCAAAAAAAAAAAATCATAATAATGTTTAGTGTTACCAATATTAAATAACTTTAAGTGAAACGTATGTGTGTGGGGGGTAAATTCCGGCCAGGGGCAGACTTCGGCCTGTTAGACCGGGCCTGAAGCTGGGGGTGGGGGAACTAATGTCAGGGCTGAATGCTTCAGAGTGCGGTGAAGACGACAGTGGTGCTGCTGGCAATAAATCCTTCGCTGGAGGTGGTCGAGGTGATTGTGATGCAGCAGGAGCTGAATAATTCACTGGGGGTGGTGGAGCTTGTGGTGTAGCTGGTCCTGAAACATTCTTCTTCTTTCTTACCAACTATTCAGGACCCTGTTCAGGCACATTCTGATGCCTCAGAGCACGGTAGAGGTTCTCTGCCAGCACTGTCACTCCACCTCTGCAGGTGTGCGCCTTTTCCCTTGAACAGGTGCTCTGATTTCCAGAACAGATAGAAGTTCCTAATATGGTGCAAACTCTGGGTCCACACTCTTTGACCATGTGTTCAGATGAAGCAGCCGGTTAAACTTGTTTATTTATCTCTATTTATCTAAAATTTACAGAGGAGAGATGTGATCTCAGAGTGCAATCTTTCATGACACGTCAAGGAACAACTTATACAGAGTTCACAGAAGGAAACCTTGTACTATTTTTCATGAAGCCATCTTGATTGACAAAACATAAATACTTTTTCTACCATTTTGTGATGTTTGAGTTTCTGCAGAGTCTTCATCAACATCAATAACAACCGATTACTGATCTCCCAGACAGGACTCTGAAATCTGAACAGTTAAGGATTAAATAGCATAGTTTAGACTGGATTAGAAGTCGCTGTCATTGTCTACATTGATGAACTGACACCCCAGTTCCTATTTCATTTCGGTATTTTAAGGCAAGTTAATAGTTTATTTTCTATTAAACGACTCCCTGTAATGTTCACACTGTATGGAGTATTATGTTCCCTCTTGTGTCCACAGCAACACAACTAATCATGTGGAAAATCTAGCCATCAAGTAGAATTTACAGTAAGTCTTGCTCAACAGGTTTATCCAGTGGGTTGTCCTAACTACACCTTGTAACAGAAGTATATATTGGGATGATTTAGATTATTCTGTGTTACAGACATCTGCAATTAGTGTAAGTAAGAGTAATTTATTCTCATTTATTTAATTTACATGTGTATATAGTATGTGTTTATTTTATTTCTGTATTAACAACCTGTCAGAAGATCTGAATATACCTGAAGTTATTATTAGGGACAGAATATTTAACTTGATGTTTTTAGTTATGGGAGGACAATATTATGATAGAAATAGACATACAATATGCACAATATGTAAAAACAATGCTGCTGTGCCTTTACATCCATTTGTGCAAACAAAACCTTGTCTGTTATATAAAATATTAAACTTAAATATGACAAAAAATACAATATATTATGTAGCTTTAGTATTTGATGACTGAATGTACAGTAACATTTACTTTTTGTACCTAAAAATGAAACTATATCAACTACATAACTTTAATGTTAACTTACACTTCCAAAATTGCACAATATATAGTCATAACTGCAGAATATTACTATATATTCTCTCTCTCTCTCTCTCTCTCTCTCTCTCTCTCTCTCTCTCTCTCTCTCTATATATATATATATATATATATATACATATATATATATATATATATATGTATATGTATATGTATATATACATACATACATACATATATATATGTGTGTGTGTGTGTGTGTGTGTGTGTGTGTGTGTGTGTGTGTGTGTGTGTGTGTGTGTGTGTGTGTGTGTGTGTGTGTGTGTGTATATATATATATATGTGTGTGTATATATATATATATATGTATATATATATATATATAGAGAGAGAGATGATGATCTTATGTTAATTTTTTAACTGAATCTTTGGCTGAGGTCGTGGCATTAATTGAAAAAATGCGTGGCTTGTTCCTGTTGACACTCATGTCACTGCTCTCTGGAGTGATTGGTTTTAAAATCGTGAAGAGCCCATTTTGGAGTCATCAGGTGATCACAGAGAGCCCTCCTAAATGTCACCACACACGCCTGTCGCTGTGGCTGAAGCTGATGGCTTGGGCTTCACTTTTCCTGTAAGATCCATGTTAACAAATCCATATCAGAATGCATTTTTCTAACTCAGAGCATGTTGTGGTCATTTGAGCTCAAATGAATGTGTTTTATAACAGGCATCTCTCACCATAGAAAGTGTACTGGCGGCATGTGCAGCACGGGAAGCAGGGAGGGCTTTTGGCATAAACATGTTTGTCATTAAAAGCAGGAATGCAGCAATTGATGTAAATGTACTTTCCTCACGTCGACATTTTGATGCTGAAACTTTTAATGAAGGAAAAAAGCTCATCACAGACGGATTAGACGCCGTGAAGGCCAGCATCAAGAGAGACAGTATGTGGTCTGCAAGATTAAACCTTGGAGAAATCTTACATACTTTACAGGTGATGGTGTGGTTTTCAAATTAGCCGTGCCCTTAATAATAAACCATAACATGTTATTGTCAAATTATTTAGGATTTCTACAGTCACAGCAACTGGATTGAAATGGGAAATGACAGTCCAAATTCAAATGTAATCAGAAAACAGGATAGCATTGGCACAATAGCAGGTACAGCAAATATTAAATATATGAGATGATTTAAAGAAAAAGAACAAAAGTATTCTTATACTTAAATGGGTTTTATTATTATTATGACTTTGTCTGTAAGATAAAAACAGGCCAACCTGTCGCGACTGTAAAGGAGATGATTGCACCAACAACATTTTGGAAGATATCCTCAATGAAAAAGTCCTGACCTCAGGCTATTTTATCACTAAACCACTAGGTAGGCATAACATTCTTACAGTTTTTATAACATTCATTTTGGTCAATTTAAGATGTATTTGACAACATGTAATTTGTTTTGTTCCTCACAGGAAAGGGAAAGTGCAGTCACGGTGGATTTCCAGATACATCCGCATTGTTTACACCTAAAGGTGGAATAAACAAGGACACTCCAACATCAAGTCATGGACGCCTGCACGATCAGGCCGCTAGTGTCGCTGTAGCTGCCACCTCTGAGCTGCTGAACGATGTGCGAGGAGCGGCAGGAGACAAAGAGTTCCTACGGTACAATACAAAACCAGCTCACTTTTACAGTGTCTGTGTGCAGAAGTCACAAGTCATTAACCATTTAAAAAAAGGGAATACATTATTTTTGTTGGTATTAAAGAAGGTATAATATTATTTGTTCCTCTGTCCACAGAATGTTGGGGATTATCCCTGGAAAAGCACTGTGTTTTGTGATCGACACAACAGGAAGTATGGTTGATGATATTGCAGCAGTGAAGGAAGTCACTTCAGAAATAATAAATAAAAGAGTGGGAACAAAGAATGAGCCTTCAGTTTATATTCTCGTGCCTTTTAATGACCCTGGTAAATTTTACAGTCCTACTGTTACGCGTATGACTGTTACTGTTACACTTATGATATTGAACTTATCCTTTATTTCTGTTATTAATTATGTATTTTAGACTTTGGCCCCCTTATGAAGACTACTGACGCTAATGAATTCAAAAATGCCATTAATGCACTGACTCCAGACGGTGGCGGAGATGAACCTGAAATGTCTCTTTCTGGATTGCAGGTGATGCCTCAAATTTTTAAAAGCGATTAAAAATAAAAAACATTCCATAAACATTGACTTTTTTGTTTACAGCTGGCTCTAACAAATGCCCCTTTTGGCTCTGAGATTTACCTCTTCACTGATGCTGGAGCGAAAGACGCTCATCTGAAAAGTACAGTGACTGCATTAATACAAAGGACAACATCTGTGGTAAACACTTTACTTCTGTTTTAAACCCAGTTTTGTGAAGCGAACCTGAAAACCTATGTAAAAGTTTTGCTTTTTGAATTATTCTTTTTAGGTAAATTTCATGATTACTAGTTTTTCTAGTTTACGTCGACGTAGAGCAAACAGTGGAGATCAGCAGACCGCCGTTCGCCTGTCAGGAATAGCCAGCCAAGTGTACAAGGACCTGGCTGTTGCTTCAGGAGGCCAGGCTGTGGAAGTGACAAAAAATCAGCTTTTGGAGGCTACCAATGCTGTTTTGGAAACTTCAATCACAAATGTGGTACAGTCCAAACCACTAACTTTATTTTTAAAATATTTAAAGGAGATGTGCTTTTTCATGTATTTAGTATTGGACTGTAATAAAACAGATAATAATTTTACATTCTGATATTGATCTGAGCGTTTTAAAACACCACATGCATCACTTGGAGTCTTAATGTTCAAATAATCAGAACTACAGGGATGGGGTGGAGATACAGGTGAGCACTTGGGCCTCAGTTGCAGGACAATACAGGATTACACAAACATGTAGGGATTTATCAAAATGTAACAAAAATGTAATTTGGCATAAAATGTCCTATTTAAAAACACAAATTAAACAAACTATCCACTCTCCAAGGTGACCCTTCTGCAGGCCATCAGAAACCCTGGAAAGTTAGAAAACTTCACGTTCACAGTGGATGAAACTGTGACAAACCTCACCATCTACATAACTGGGACCAACAGGGACTTTATTCTCATCAGCCCGACACGTGAGTTTCATTTTCAATAAAAAAAGAAATGTCAAGTGAAGCCATGTTAAGACAGGGCAAATGTTTACTTACAGATTTCCAACAGGTTCTCCAACACACTTAATTCAAATCCAACATATATCTTTTTAAAGTATACTATCTTATACTTCTTATCTTACACTCTCAGTTGCTCACTAATGATGTCAGAGGTCCTTTGAATGATACTGGATAATTGCACAGAAAAGAACAAAAATCGACTTGACTAACCTGCTCTGAACCACTTTCTGGTCTCCGTCTGGTCTTAGGTGTGGTTCAGGACGGCACTACCTCAAATGGATCACTCATCACTTCAGCTGTGGCTGTTGGAAACCTCCAAGCTTTAAAAGTGAATATAGAAGTGGGATTGTGGGAAATGCGGATGCGTTCAACAAACTCCTACTCATTAAAGATCACAGGTATGACTGTAAATGTTACAGGGTTGTATTCATTCTTATCTATCATGGAAATTATGTTCGAGTTATTTGTTTATTTATTGTCATTATTTTTTTTTTTATTGAGCTGAGACTTTCTATCAGGAAACTTTAAAAACAGTACCCAGTCCTGGTACAAAATGAACTAGAATTCGGTGCATGCCATTAACTATGTAATATTATATTTTGTATTTTAGCCCAGACTCCCATTGACTTTTTCTTCAGCTTTATGGAGCCAATAGAAGGCCCTTCTGAGGGATACATTGCAGTTGAAAATCGCCCAAAAGCAGGTACAAAGTAGGTGTGTGTAATATAAATTGCATGTTGAGTAACGCTGTTGTTTTGAACTCGTCGCAGGAACTAACGCCACCATGTCCTTAACACTACTTGGGAGTGACACGGCCAATGTCACTGAAGTTGATCTTGTTTTTTCATCCGGGCTTGGGCAAGTTAAAGGCACAGTTACTAGTCAGGACAACGGGGAATACTTGGTCCAGTTTGACACAATCCCATCCCAGGAGTTTACTGTAGTTGTAAAGGGGCAGAACAGCCAAAGTTCAACCAGATTAGTTCAACCGGTGACTTTCCAGCGACAATCCACGACCAACATCAAAGCCTCATCTGTCTTGGTCACCACTGTAAGTACTAAAATAGCAATCCTGCTTTTTTAGAGGGTGTTAGAAAACAACTATGTGCAAAAATGATAACTGTCTTTTCATTTTAGAGTGAAAAAACTAACATCATTGAACCAGGCGGAATCTTGTCTGTGAACTTCACTGTCTCCAACAATGGTTCAGGAGGAACTTTTACCATCAGAGCCACAAACGATCAACGCTTTAGTACGTCTTTTCCCCAGACTTTAGAGGTGACGAGCGGCAGCAGCACTGTTGGCACGCTGCAGCTGCAAGCTCCCAGTAACACAGAGTCTGGTACTCAGGTCACACTGACCATAGAGGCTGAGTCACCAGGTGGAGATGTGAACTATGCTGTGTTAACTGTCACTGTCCTGAAAGAGGTAATTGGTACTAACTATCGAATCTATGCTAAAAAAGAAAAGAAAAGAAAATGAAGGTGCACTAAGTAACTTTTCTGGTGGGAGGTCTGCAACTTTGTCTTTTCCATGTCAGTGTTGCTTCTTTATCTGGAACATTTACAGTGTGGTATCACAGGAACACACTCAGTACATAGCAATAAAAAAAAACATCGCCAGTGGAGTAAATGCAAAATAGAAAGGTTAAAGTAATGCTGTGGAACATTCAAAGAAATAACTTCATGGACACTTGCAGGTGTATCCTCTACCAGAAATGTTTCTAGTGCTCCCTTTAAGAGTTGTTGTAATTGTTTGGTTTGAGATGACATTTATGGGCCAAATGATCTTTAACTAAAATGGGGAAAGGAACTATAACTAAAGTTTTTATGTTGACAGTGGTGTGGTTTAATAAAAACGGGTTTCCATCACCAAACACTGTAATCTCATTTTAGAATCACAATTTATGGTTTTTATTCTTCTCCAGGTGACGGATGTGACTCGTCCTGTTTGTGAGCTGCTCAGTCTACGGGACAATTGCACAGAAATGTGTAGTAACTCCACCTGGCAGCTCTCTGTTCTGTTGAGTGATGGGGGAAATGGCACCGGTCTCGAGAGAGTGTATCACAGACAAGGCAACGGTACTCTCAATATCACTGTAAATGCTGACAACAACACCGTGGCGTCATATGAAGCCCCCTGCTGCTCCTCCACAGTGGAGATAATCGCTGTAGATGCTGTAGGCAACGTAGGCTCCTGTTCTTTCACAACTCGAGCAGCAAGCAGCGCCATGGCAACAACAAATGCACCAACAAATGCACCGACTACCACACCAAAAAGTACAACCACTGCTGCACTGTCTATGGCTCCAAAACTCCACCTGTCCTCTCTCCTCTGTTTCCTCATCACTGCAACGCTTGCTATTCAGCTAAAATAATAATACGTATTTTTTTAATTAAGAGATAAAATAATTACAGCTTGCACTGGTAGTCCAAGAATAATTCACTCTTATTTTTCTTTTTTTTTTTTTTGGTTTTGGTTTTTTTGCATTAAATGGGAACTGAAAATAAACATTATTGATTTAAATAAATATGTAATCAAGGATGTACATTAAGCATTTTTTATGAAACCTTTAAACATTTTAAAACTACTTCTTGTAATTTTTCTTGTAATAAAAACTTATTGTTCAGAAATGTAAAGAACTGCATTTCATTACAGTTAAGAGAGCATTCTCAACATTTTTATACAACTGAATCATACGTGTGTACATTATTTAAACCAGGAGGGGGCGACAAAATGTCAGCACATATATTCAATACTTCGACACACTCCTTCTGGTTAAAAGGCACAACAAAACTGAAACTGTGGGACATTAGCTGTCACGCTGTGAACACATCATGTCATAGAGAGAGGTTTTGGGTTCATGTTGTTGTTATGTGGATTCTGACAATCCACAGTGAAGACAATAACATCTTCTATCATACTTAACATGTTTTATGTTGTCATGAATACATCAACAACGTAATGGCTTTCAGTAAAATAAATGTGAAAATGCTTGACAAGTACTGCCTTTAAAGGTCTCCATGGAGATGTTATTGCTTTGCCTGGAATGTTCCACATTAAACTTATATATCATCATTTTTCAATCACGTGTTTGTATTGTTTAAAAATGCCTTGAAAAACATACATCATTTTTGTGAGCAGACATTTTCAGCTATCTCAACACAAAAAGCTCCTGAGGAGCTACTTTACACAGTTCCTCAACATGGCACTTTAATTTTAATATTTTACCTCAGTTGAAAAGGAGATGTCGTGTCCCTCAAAGATGACCCTGTTGACTAATAAATAGCTGACAGACTCTTTGGCAAAATATAAACACATACGCTGTGGTGGTGAAAATAAACCTGAAAACCTGACAGAAAATTTGACTCTATAACTATGATGCTGTGATGCAGAGGTGGTGCTGGTGTAGAGGAGGGCTGGCCGGTGGAGGTGGAACTAATGTCAGGGCTGAATGCTTCAAAGTGCGGTGGAGATGGCAGTGGTGCTGCTAGTGATAAATCCTTCGCTGGAGGTGGTCGACGTGAGTGTGGTGCAGCTGGAGCTGAATAATTCACTGGGGTGGTGGAGGTGGTGTTTCTGATAGTCACCATCTGTTCAGGACCCTGTTCAGGCCCATTCTGATGCCTCAGAGCACGGTGGAGGTTCTCCGCCAGCACTGTCACTCCACCTCTGCAGGTGTGTGCCTTTTCCCTTGAACAGGTGCTCTCATTTCCAGAACAGATAGAAGTTCTCAATATAAATGCAATACTCTGGGTGCACACTCTTTGGTCATGTGTTCAGATGAAGCAGCCGGTTAAACTTGATTATTTATCTTCCTGTTGATGTCTGGAAGAAGTCCACTGATGAATGTCATGACTTACTTTATTAAGCTCATCAAATAATTTTATGAAATGAAGTCGAGGCATAGCACGGAAAACTAAAGCCATCTTGATTGACCAAACATAAAAAAACTGATTCTTGGCATCTACTTTTTATTACATGGGTGTGGTGGAGGTTGGGTCCTAACCTTGGTACTGTATCAGACCAATCCATTAGCAAAGCTATCAATAAGTATTGTTGTTCCACATATTTTTATCAGGACTTTTATTGGAAGCTTTTTGTAGCATTTTGTGATGATTGCGTGTGATGTTGATAAAGAGTGCAGAAACTCAAACAATTACTGACCTTCCTCTGTGGATCACCAGGATATGAAGTTTGACCATGTAATTAAAGGATTAAATTGCATAGTTTAGAAAGGATTGTCTGAACGACATTGATTAACTGACATCCCAGTTTATTAATTCACTCTTTTTGATTGTTAATGTAAGTATTTCAAGGCAGATTTATAGTTTTTTTCTATTAAAACGAATCCCTGTAACATTTACAATGGCTTATTATGCATTGTAACACAGCATCACACAACACACAAAATTTGGCAATCAAGCAGAATTTACAGTAAGTATTGTTCAACAGGTTTACCCAGTGGAATATCATAGTTACACCCTATAACAGAACTATAAATTGGAATGACCCTGGATTATTCTGTGTTAGACATCTACAAGTACAGTAAGTACAAGTCATTTATTCTCATTTATTTTATGTATATATGTATATAGAATGTGTTTATTTGATTTCTTTAATATCAACCAATATGCAGATTAAACTCGCAGTTATTATTGGTTACAGTGTATTTAAGTTTATTTTCTTAGTTATGGGAGGACAATACTATGCAATAGAAACAGAAGTACAATATGCAAAATGTGTCGATGTCACAGTAAAAACTCCATTTCATCTGTGCAGACAAATCCTTGTCTTAATATTAAACTTTAAGATGACATATTCAAATATTAAATAATATCTTTTTAGCATTTGATAACTAAATGTAAGATTGGGTTTTTGTATGTAAAAGTGAAAGTAAAACAACTGTGGCATTAATGCTGGCTTACACTTCCTCAATGTTGTAAAATAAAATTATATTCTTGTAGGTTGATGATCTGATGATACATATTTTTATAGAATCTTTGGCTGAGGTCGTGGCATTAAGTGAAAAAATGCGTGGCTTGTTCCTGTTGACACTCATGTCACTGCTCTCTGGAGTGATTGGTTTTAAAATCGTGAAGAGCCCATTTTGGAGTCATCAGGTGATCACAGAGAGAGCCCTCCTAAATGTCACCACACACGCCTGTCGCGCTGTGGCTGAAGCTGATGGCTTGGGCTTCACTTTTCCTGTAAGATCCATGTTAACAAATCCATATCAGAATGCATTTTTCTAACACAGAGCATGTTGTGGTCATTTGAGCTCAAATGAATGTGTTTTATAACAGGCATCTCTCACCATAGAAAGTGTACTGGCGGCATGTGCAGCACGGGAAGCAGGGAGGGCTTTTGGCATAAACATGTTTGTCATTAAAAGCTGGAATGCAGCAATTGATGTAAATGTACTTTCCTCACGTCGACATTTTGATGCTGAAACTTTTAATGAAGGAAAAAAGCTCATCACAGACGGATTAGACGCCGTGAAGGCCAGCATCAAGAGAGACAGTATGTGGTCTGCAAGATTAAACCTTGGAGAAATCTTACATACTTTACAGGTGATGGTGTGGTTTTCAAATTAGCCGTGCCCTTAATAATAAACCATAACATGTTATTGTCAAATTATTTAGGATTTCTACAGTCACAGCAACTGGATTGAAATGGGAAATGACAGTCCAAATTCAAATGTAATCAGAAAACAGGATAGCATTGGCACAATAGCAGGTACAGTAAATATTAAATATATGAGATGATTTAAAGAAAAAGAACAAAAGTATTCTTATACTTAAATGGGTTTTATTATTATTATGACTTTGTCTGTAAGATAAAAACAGGCCAACCTGTCGCGACTGTAAAGGAGATGATTGCACCAACAACATTTTAGAAGATATCCTCAATGAAAAAGTCCTGACCTCAGGCTATTTTATCACTAAACCACTAGGTAGGCATAACATTCTTACAGTTTTTTATAACATTCATTTTGGTCAATTTAAGATGTATTTGACAACATGTAATTTGTTTTGTTCCTCACAGGAAAGGGAAAGTGCAGTCACGGTGGATTTCCAGATACATCCGCATTGTTTACACCTAAAGGTGGAATAAACAAGGACACTCCAACATCAAGTCATGGACGCCTGCACGATCAGGCCGCTAGTGTCGCTGTAGCTGCCACCTCTGAGCTGCTGAACGATGTGCGTGGAGCGGCAGGAGACAAAGAGTTTCTACGGTACAATACAAAACCAGCTCACTTTTACAGTGTCTGTGTGCAGAAGTCACAAGTTATTAACTATTTAAAAATAACTTTGAAAAAAGGGAATACATTATTTTTGTTGGTATTAAAGAAGGCATAATATTATTTGTACCTCTGTCCACAGAATGTTGGGGATTATCCCTGGAAAAGCCCTGTGTTTTGTGATCGACACAACAGGAAGTATGGGTAATGATATTGCAGCAGTGAAGGAAGTCACTTCAGAAATAATAAATAAAAGAGTGGGAACAAAGAATGAGCCTTCAGTTTATATTCTCGTGCCTTTTAATGACCCTGGTAAATTTTACAGTCTTACTTACACGTATGACTGTTACTGTTACACTTATGATATTGAACTTATCCTTTATTTCTGTTATTAATTATGTATTTTAGACTTTGGCCCACTTATGAAGACTACTGACGCTAATGAATTCAAAAATGCCATTAATGCACTGACTCCAAGCGGTGGCGGAGATGAACCTGAAATGTCTCTTTCTGGATTGCAGGTGATGCCTCAAATTTTTAAAAGCGATTAAAATAAAAAACATTCCATAAACATTGACTTTTTTGTTTACAGCTGGCTCTAACAAATGCCCCTTTTGGCTCTGAGATTTACCTCTTCACTGATGCTGGAGCGAAAGACGCTCATCTGAAAAGTACAGTGACTGCATTAATACAAAGGACAACATCTGTGGTAAACACTTTACTTCTGTTTTAAACCCAGTTTTGTGAAGTGAACCTCAAAACCTATGTAAAAGGTTTTTCTTTTTGAATTATTCTTTTTAGGTAAATTTCATGATAACTAGTTTTTCTAGTTTACGTCGACGTAGAGCAAACAGTGGAGATCAGCAGACCGCCGTTCGCCTGTCAGGAATAGCCAGCCAAGTGTACAAGGACCTGGCTGTTGCTTCGGGAGGCCAGGCTGTGGAAGTGACAAAAAATCAGCTTTTGGAGGCTACCAATGCTGTTTTGGAAACTTCAATCACAAATGTGGTACAGTCCAAACCACTAACTTTATTTTAAAATATTTAAAGGAGATGTGCTTTTTCATGTATTTAGTATTGGACTGTAATAAAACAGATAATAATTTTACATTCTGATATTGATCTGAGCGTTTTAAAACACCACATGTATCACTTGGAGTCTTAATGTTCAAATAATCAGAACTACAGGGATGGGGTGGAGATACAGGTGAGCACTTGGGCCTCAGCTGCAGGACAATACAGGATTACACAAACATGTAGGGATTTATCAAAATGTAACAAAAATGTAATTTGGCATAAAATGTCCTATTTAAAAACACAAATTAAACAAACTATCCACTCTCCAAGGTGACCCTTCTGCAGGCCATCAGAAACCCTGGAAAGTTAGAAAACTTCACGTTCACAGTGGATGAAACTGTGACAAACCTCACCATCTACATAACTGGGACCAACAGGGACTTTATTCTCATCAGCCCGACACGTGAGTTTCATTTTCAATAAAAAAAGAAATGTCAAGTGAAGCCATGTTAAGACAGGGCAAATGTTTACTTACAGATCTCCAACAGGTTCTCCAACACACCTAATTCAAATCCAACATATATCTTTTTAAAGTATACTATCTTATACTTCTTATCTTACACTCTCAGTTGCTCACTAATGATGTCAGAGGTCCTTTGAATGATACAGGATAATTGCACAGAAAAGAACAAATATCGACTTGACTAACCTGGTCTCCGTCTGGTCTTAGGTGTGGTTCAGGACGGCACTGCCTCAAATGGATCACTCATCACTTCAGCTGTGGCTGTTGGAAACCTCCAAGCTTTAAAAGTGAATATAGAAGTGGGATTGTGGGAAATGCGGATGCGTTCAACAAACTCCTACTCATTAAAGATCACAGGTATGACTGTAAATGTTACAGGGTTGTATTCATTCTTATCTATCATGGAAATTATGTTCGAGTTATTTGTTTATTTATTGTCATTTTTTTTTTTTTTAATTGAGCTGAGACTTTCTATCAGGAAACTTTAAAAACAGTACCCAGTCCTGGTACAAAATGAACTAGAATTCGGTGCATGCCATTAACTATGTAATATTATATTTTGTATTTTAGCCCAGACTCCCATTGACTTTTTCTTCAGCTTTATGGAGCCAATAGAAGGCCCTTCTGAGGGATACATTGCAGTTGAAAATCGCCCAAAAGCAGGTACAAAGTAGGTGTGTGTGTAATATAAATTGCATGTTGAGTAACGCTGTTGTTTTGAACTCGTCGCAGGAACTAACGCCACTATGTCCTTAACACTACTTGGGAGTGACACGGCCAATGTCACTGGAGTTGATCTTGTTTTTTCATCCGGGCTTGGGCAAGTTAAAGGCACAGTTACTAGTCAGGACAACGGGGAATACTTGGTCCAGTTTGACACAATCCCATCCCAGGAGTTTACTGTAGTTGTAAAGGGGCAGAACAGCCATAGTTCAACCAGATTAGTTCAACCGGTGACTTTCCAGCGACAGTCCATGACCAACATCAAAGCCTCATCTGTCTTGGTCACCACTGTAAGTACTAAAATAGCAATTCTGCTTTTTAGAGGGTGTTAGAAAACAACTATGTGCAAAAATGATAACTGTCTTTTCATTTTAGAGTGAAAAAACTAACATCATTGAACCAGGCGGAATCTTGTCTGTGAACTTCACTGTCTCCAACAATGGTTCAGGAGGAACTTTTACCATCAGAGCCACAAACGATCAACGCTTTAGTACGTCTTTTCCCCAGACTTTAGAGGTGACGAGCGGCAGCAGCACTGTTGGCACGCTGCAGCTGCAAGCTCCCAGTAACACAGAGTCTGGTACTCAAGTCACACTGACCCTCGAGGCTGAGTCACCAGGTGGAGATGTGAACTATGCTGTGTTAACTGTCACTGTCCTGAAAGAGGTAATTGGTACTAACTATCAAATCTATGCTAAAAAAGAAAAGAAAAAATGAAGACGCACTATGTAACTTTTCTGGTGGGAGGTCTGCAACTTTGTCTTTTCCATGTCAGTGTTGCTTCTTTATCTGGAACATTTACAGTGTGGCATCACAGGAAGAGTACATTTTTTCAATAGCAATAAAAAAAAACATCGCCAGTGGAGTAAATGTAAAATAGAAAGGTTAAAGTAATGCTGTGGAACATTCAAAGAAATAACATCATGGACACTTGCAGGTGTATCCTCTACCAGAAATGTTTCTAGTGCTCCCTTTAAGAGTTGTTGTAATTATTTGGTTTGAAATTACATTTATGGGCCAAATGATCTTTAACTAAAATGGGGAAAGGAACTATAACTAAAGTTTTTATGTTGACAGTGGTGTGGTTTAATAAAAACGGGTTTCCATCACCAAACACTGTAATCTCATTTTAGAATCACAATTTATGGTTTTTATTCTTCTCCAGGTGACGGATGTGACTCGTCCTGTTTGTGAGCTGCTCAGTCTACGGGACAATTGCACAGAAATGTGTAGTAACTCCACCTGGCAGCTCTCTGTTCTGTTGAGTGATGGGGAAAATGGCACCGGTCTCGAGAGAGTGTATCACAGACAAGGCAACGGTACTCTCAATATCACTGTAAATGCTGACAACAACACTGTGGCGTCATATGAAGCCCCCTGCTGCTCCTCCACAGTGGAGATAATCGCTGTAGATGTTGTAGGCAACGTAGGCTCCTGTTCTTTCACAACTCGAGCAGCAAGCAGCGCCATGGCAACAACAAATGCACCAACAAATGCACCGACTACCACACCAAAAAGTACAACCACTGCTGCACTGTCTATGGCTCCAAAACTCCACCTGTCCTCTCTCCTCTGTTTCCTCATCACTGCAACGCTTGCTATTCAGCTAAAATAATAATACGTATCTTTTTAAGAGATAAAATAACTAGATGCTGTTGCAATAGCTGAAGCTATTGCGAGTGACTGCGCAATTGAATTCGTATGATGTTGGTCTGGTCCGGAATTCGAACCCACGACCTCCTTATTGGGAGGCAGAAGCTCTAGCTGCTCTGCCACCGTGCACCTGCCAAAGACAGTTAAACAGCAACATTTCGTGTAGAGGACCAACAGAAAGGCTCCCACTGTAAAAGATAGGGAAAAATTGCTCGGCAAATTATGAAAAAACTAGGTGCCTATGCATAGGCAGTCACTATTTGTTCTTGTATTTTCCGGTTTTTCGGCACGTTTCACAGGCCGCAGTTTTTAAATTCTTTGAATTTTTTTTGCATTTTTCAATACTTCCTAGTCTTCTAATGTCTGCTATTACTTTTGGTACATGTACCTTTTGTCGTTTTTTCATAATTTGCCGAGCAATTTTTCCCTTTCTTTTACAGTGGGAGCATTTGTGTTGGTCCTCTACACGAAATGTTGCTGTTTGAACTGTTTTTGGCAGGTGCACGGTGGCAGAGCGGCTAGAGCTTCTGCCTCCCATTCAGGAGGCCGTGGGTTCAAATCCCGGATCAGACCAAAATCACGCGAATTCAATTGCGCAGTCACTCGCAATAGCTTCAGCTATTGCAACAGCATCTAGTTTTTCTATTTTTTTTTTTTTTTTTTTTTTGGTGGGTTTTTTTTTGGGGGGGGGTTTTTTTTTTGCATTAAATGGGAACTGAAAACAAACATTATTGATTTAAATAAATATGTAATCAAGGATGTACATTAAGCATTTTTTATGAAACCTTTAACATTTTAAAACTACTTCTTGTAATTTTTCTTGTAATAAAAACTCATTGTTCAGAAATGTAAAGAACTGCATTTCATTACAGTTAAGAGAGCATTCTCAACATTTTTACACAACTGAATCATACGTGTGTACATTATTTAAACCAGGAGAGGGAGACAAAATGTCAGCACATATATTCAATACTTAGACACACTCCTTCTGGTTAAAAGGCACAACAAAACTGAAACTGTGGGATATTAGCTGTCACGCTGTGAACACATCATGTCATAGAGAGAGGTTTTGGGTTCATGTTGTTGTTATGTGGATTCTGACAATCCACAGTGAAGACAATAACATATTCTATCATACTTAACATGTTTTATGTTGTCATGAATACATCAACAACGTAATGGCTTTCAGTAAAATAAATGTGAAAATGCTTGACAAGTACTGCCTTTAAAGGTCTCCATGGAGATGTTATTGCTTTGCCTGGAATGTTTCACATTAAACTTATATATCATAATTTTTCAATCACGTGTTTGTATTGTTCAAAAAATGCCTTAAAAAACATGCATTATTTTTGTGAGATTTTCAGCTATCTCGACACAAAAAGCTCCTGACGAGCTACTTTAATTTTAATGTTTTAATAAACAGCTGACAGACCATTTGGCATAACATGAACACAGTCTTTAGGCATTAAATTAGACATTTTCATTACGCCTGTCCCTCATGCATTAAATCAATTTTATCACAGCTGCCTGAGAACTTACACAAATCCAAACACATGCTCGAATAGTGTTTTAACTTGAGTTTTTGAGCCTGCTGTGTGTAATAATACAGGTGCTGGATATTTCACCATGCATGTACCTCTGGCTTTTCAGCAGGCATTTAGGTGTTGATCATACTTTGATGACTTGAAGTTTGACCAGCACGCGTGGTTACGTTGTTATTATTTCAGGTGGAGGGCAGGGTTCTTTATAACTTTATGGGAGATTCACAGATTTTTAAAGAGATATTCAAATGTTTGTTAGTGATTGACTCCAAAAAGTTGCCACATTAATCTTGTGTCTTAAAGTTGTTTCAATTATGTCTTCAGGGTAGAATAGAGACACCACTTTCTGAAACATTTGTGGAAAAAAATACTTAAACTTTTCTTTCTTTGTACCGATAGATAAGACGTACAACTTTCATTGTAAACCTTAATGTTCTGTATTGTGTGTGTTTATACTCTTAAGTTATGATTACTTATTCTTTTATGTTTTTCACAACGGGGGCATTAGATATGCAGTTTGAACTAATTTTTGAACATGTGAAGTGCAGTAATCACGATTAGTTATGAAAGATAAACATGATGTTTTCAAATTCATCTGTAACTGTTCTGCAGAGTCTCATGTGAAGGAGAAAGCTGGTGAGTTCTTCTCTTTATATTTCACTTATTTGACAATTAAGACTAATTTATGTTTTTTTTTTTTTACACAATACTTATGTCAAATGTTTGAGATAATCGGTTTAAAATAATGCTATTTGTTGCTGCGTCTGAAAGTCACAAATGTGTTTGTTATTATTTGTTATATATTATTTGTTACGATTCTGGCCATTCACAGAATGCATCACACCACGCCCTACGTTTGCTTCTCTTCACCTCATATTTTGGCATGATCATGCCTCTTGTTTAGAGCTCCTCTCCCCACGACGTCCCCGTTTGAACTGGCGCAAAACGTCATCATTAACCACGGCGCTGTGCCACCGCCAGGGGCAAAATACGGCCCTTTGTCTTTCCATGTTTTGTGAAAATAAAATAAAAAATATTTGTTTTATTTTATGAATATTTAATTGTGTTTTATTTCTTTGTAACAGAAAAAGTAGTCCTATAATAAAAAACAGATAAATAAATAATTAATACACTTTTAATTTAAAGTTATACGTATTAGTGTTTAAAAACAAGATACGTTTTAGTGTTTTAGCTTAAGATAATTAGTACAAAAATTTGAAGGTGCTTCGAGACTATTTAAGTGAACTAATGAGTATCAGCAAACACCAATGATTGCCAAATGATGTCAAATGAGCTAATTTACAAAACTAATCTTTATTCGTGGAACCGGTTACTGTGCAAAACACTGGTAATCTCAGCTAATTCGGGGTCACAGTTTTTGTTTCATGTGGCCAAATCCAGTAATTACAGAGATATGAACCATAAATCAGGTCAACAAATCTGCAAAAAATCACCATATAATTTAAACTGTATCTAGAATCTAGAATATTGTGATGTCACGTGAACAACCATTTGACTTAGTCCTCTAAATGCAAGTGTTACATAAAGGTAATTGCTATTTTTCAGCTTGAGGAATGTAACTGCATCACATCATCTACATCATCACCTGAACATTCCAAGCCAAACAATGCTATCTCCATGGAGATAAGCAGGCTGTGACAAAGGGTATAGTAATTCAACGTCCATATTTTTAATCATCCCCAAACCTCAAGGTGCATGATTCTCAGAGGACAAAAACAAAAATAGAAATGTTTAGAATTTTCTGCCTGAACGCTACGTTCATTACAATTAATTATTAATTGATGAATTTAAAAATAGAGCAGGTGTGACAGTTTAATTATGAGTTATAATTGCGCTGTTGATCCAGATGTTTCCGAATACATTCAGTACACCGCAAGAATGATAACAGACAAGCACACAAGTTCATTGACCCAGATGGCCCCACGCTGGGGCCATTGCCAGAAACCGGTACAGATTCCAGCGCATTCAGGAAGGTGGAAGGACCCTGAGTTCTTTGGAACTGAGCTAGTGTGAGGGCTTATTTGAGCATCTCACCTCAAGGAAATTTGGATCGGAACCTCTCACCACAAGATCTGTTTCTGCCTGTGTTGTGTAAGAGTTACATTTGACAAACTATTATAATAATTTATTTACAGTGTAAAATATATATATTTTTAAATGGAGAGACTCATATATAGACAATGTGAGGAGGTGTAGCGACCACGATAGGATAGGAATCTTTCTGCCAGAGCCTAGACACTGGTGGTGGTGAAAGTAAAAACCTGAAAGAAAATGAGAATCTGAAAATATGCTGAGGTGCAGAAGTGGTGCTGGGGTAGAAGAGGGCTGCGCGGGGCGAGGTCTGAGTTTAAAACCAGTAGGCTGAGCGGTGATAGTTGTGCCGGTGAGGCAGCATGGGTAGTCTTCTGGCCTGAAACAAGATTGAAAGAGTGATTTGCTCTTCACCTCCATTTTACATAATGAGAGCTGCAGTTTGTAGTAGATTTTAGGGGTTAACAAATATCGGAAAACTCTTAAATGCACATGTCAAGACTGTTGAAAGAAACTTACAATTATCATTCCAGAGGAGACAACAACAATTGCACTGTTGCGCACAGACACAGCATGACACACCTTTTAATTATTCAATTTATTGTTCTGTCCTTTTGTAGTCATGATTAAAGAGAGATTAAAATGCAAAACCTACAATTTTACAGCACTGAAATGACTAAGCCCAGCTTCAACAATGATGTTATGGGTGGTTCAATGCAATATGATGCAATGCGTTTTTTTCTTTCCATACAGTACACCCATACATTAATGAAAAAATAAACAAAAGTATCGTAGACAAGGTTTGAGAGGTAGAAAAGTCGCACTAAATATATGCAGACAATGACTTGCAAAAAAATCTGTGTAGACACTGAGACATTTCAGAAAATATCAAGCACTGAAACTAGTCAATTAAAGAGACTATGTGGCCAGTGCTCAACCGTTTTAAAAAAGGAATGAGAATCACAGCTTAATCTGTGTTGCCAGTCTCTTAACCTGCATACAGGACACAACCGAGTGTTTCTCCTTCTCAGTACATGGACAGACCCTGCCTCGGGTTCAGCTTAGAACCTCCAGAATTCCAGGTTCACTGAACTGGGCTTTAGGTCGTGATCAGAAATCAGAGAGAGGACACATAGCTTTAAACCAACTGGATTTCAGCTGTGAAACTGGCAACACAAATGAAAGAGGAGGCTCCTTCTGCTTTCTGATTGGATAATCATCACAACAAATTTTAACATCTATGAACTAATATAAAAACTTAACCATCCTTTTTTTTTATATTTTTGCAATTAAGTATAAATCAACATTACACTTCAATCAGTAAAAGCTATTTGAACATTTGGAACATTTGGAACTTGGAATTGTTTGCAATTATTTAATGAGTTCACACTGTTCGGCAAGTAATTTTAATTATTAACCTTTACTTAACCATACTTAACCAGGTTACAAGAACAGTCTGATATCTAAGTTCCTGGATAATGATGAGTAATTGGATACTGGGAAAACCATATATTCAATATATTGTGTTGTCTACACTAACTTACAAGTCTTTAACTTAATATATTGCAATTTGTATTTCCTTTCTAAATGGTTCCTGGTCTGGTTGTAGTCTCAAGTACAAGTATTAAAGAAAACTCCAAAAAAAATGCTTTATTATTATTTATTTTTGTATTACAAAATTTTCCAACAAAGGGCTTCTCATGTGGAACCCATTAAGTAACACTGCCTAGGGTCCACATGGGTATCCCAGTTCCAGCCCATGCTCATACAGCCCACTTGTTTTTACAATGGAGCCCATAAGGGTCACCCACATGGGTTTCTCATTTGGGACTTACTAAGTAAAACTACACAGGGCCCACACGGAGTACCCCAGTGCCAGCCCATGTTCATCTAGCCCACTTGGTTTTACAGTAGAGTCCATATGGTTAACATGAAAAGTGTAAAGGGCTCACAAAAGTTAACCCAGTTCCAGCCCATGCAAAAATAATCCATGTGTAAACCATTTAGTTCTCCCACATGGGCGGCACACTTGGGACCCATGTTTTGTAAACAGTGTGGGCCCCACTACAGTTTGCCCATTAGTTCTCAAGCCCATGTAACCCATATTGGACCTCAATGGGGCCCGTGGAGTAAACTTGTGTGGGCATTATACCTGGGGCCTATATTAGTCGAACCACCCGAGCCCCCCCTGGATTGCCCGTAGAAAGCCCATGTCCAGTCACTACCCTTGAAGGCCACATTTATCCCACGTGGGACCCATATTGCTTTGCTGGCTGGGATACTGTGCATTTTCTTATTTGTTGTTTTCTGTGAAAGTAGACGAGAAGGTATAACAAACTCTGGAATGCTCTGCCCCCATGTCTGAACGGGCCCCCAGTGGAGCGTTTTAAGTCTCGTCTTAAGACGCATTTTTATTCTCTGGCTTTTAACAACGTGTGAGCTGTGTAGTCCTCTGTGTTTTTATTGTTTCATTTATTTTATTTCTATTTTTTATTTCTATTTATCTTTTACTACTTATTTATTGTTTTGATTTATTTATTGTTTTAGCCACTATTGTTTATTTATTTACCCTTTTATCATTATTATGGGAGCCATGAGCAATTGTTTTTTATGTTTTTGTGTGCGGCACTTTGGAAACATTTCAGTTTGTAAAATGTGTTATATAAAATCAAGTAGATTGGATTGAACTGGAATAACACACCATACTTGATTTCATTATTTGCATATTGACTAATGTCCACAGATCTTACTATAACGTTTTCACCTGATGTTCTCTTTATATGTAGATTTATGACAACAGCAATCTTTCTCTCCATTGACGTTGACCTCTAAAAGAAAATATTTAATAATGATCGCAGATTCTTTGAGATGTGATGTCAATTGGTGTAATTAATTCAGGTCACAGTACACTGAAGGTGTGTTACAACAAGCATCCTCACGTTATTTTATAATTATCTTATTAAAAAACTGCAGGTTGGGCGGGCCCCACCTCAGCGCCTCCTTGTGAAGAGCGCTTCTTAAAAGTGGATGTTGCAGTTGAGGCGTTGTACATCTCATCTTCATATTCAGGTAAGTCACACCGCGACATGTGCGACGTGATGCTATTTATTTTGGCTTTGGGCATTATTGCGTTTACTTAGTTGTTAATAGTTAAAGAAGATAGTGACTAAAATCTATATATTTTATATATACATTTTGTATTTCTGTTCTGTGTGGTGTTAAATGGTGTTTGTTAAAATGTTGTTTTGTGTCTGTGTTCTTTTTTTCATAGTAATCGTTAGGGTATTTGTTACACAGCCTGCTTTTGGAAAAAATGAGAGACAAAGACAAAACAGATAAATATTAGCTGGCTATTATTTGCATTTTCTGACAACCTTTTATCGGTTGAAGATTTACATTTTTTTTCCTATCCTCACCTGGATGACACTAAAATACATGTTCTGTTTGAACACAGTCTATATCACGGGTTGTCACGTTTTTAGCACATGTGGTAAACATTTCTCATAGTTTCAGTCATGAAGTTAAAGTTAGAGTTAAAATTACAGGAAGTAGTGTTAAGTTCTAAAATGGAATCCCTTTGTTGTCTGTCTCTGTGTGAACCGTGTGACGAGTTGGCCACTGTCCAGGGTGTACCCCGCCTAAGGCTCAAAGTCACTGGGATAAGAATGAATATATGTATGTATGTGTGTGTGTGTGTGTGTGTGTGTGTGTGTGTGTGTGTGTGTGTGTGTGTGTGTGTGTGTGTGTGTATATATTTCAGTAATATATTTAATATCCATAATCTGTAGATTATTTCGCAAAGATTAAGATTAGCAGAGGCATATTATTACAGCACAGGGTGCGTCAGTTTGATTGAATAAGTAAGATTACTTAGGTCATAAAGCTAAATTACATGTTTAATTGTCAAGTGAAGCGAAACTAATTTACTAATGACAGTGAACTTTAACGGGTGGTTTGTATTATGGCTCTTCAAAGCCACGTCACCAACTCTTTTTGTGTTCTTGTGATGATGTGTCCCAAAAAAGAATCACAGTCATGTTGGGTTAACCCTCAAGAAGAGGCGTGTATGGTACATTAATCATAATTATAATAATTATTAGTGTTCTCAACAATGAGGACAATTATAATAATTGTGAAATTAATTTAGTCTGGCTGGCTACACCAATGAACAGCCCAGGTCAACAATGTATATATTCCATTCTGTGTGTGTGTGTGTATATATATATATATATACACAAAATGGAATGAAGGGTTATCATTTTATAACGTTTCTTCATGAAACTGTGAAAATGAAATTGTACATAACAGTTTCAAATTCTTATTCCTATTTTCTCTTGTGTTACTGTAGGTGATAGTGTCATTGTGACTAAGGAACAATCACATTTAAGGACTCAACAAATAAACCAACAAAAAGGTAAGATGTTATTTATAGAAAGAATGATTTGATGAAAATAATTTCTACTGTATTATACAATACATTTTTCAAACTAAATGTCGTGTCTAGGTTTCAGAATGACTGTGAGCCTCGTAGTGCTCAGCATTTTGCTGCTGCCGACAGTGGTGCTTGGATTTGAGGTCGACAGAACAACAACATTAAATCACCAGGAGATCACAAAGAGAGCGTTCTTAAACGTCACAATTGAAGTGTGCCGTTCCATTGCCATGTCTGAGGGCAGGACCTACACTGTCCCTGTAAGTGGTTTTATTCATTTTCCATGACAACAGTCCATGTGCAGCTTTATGGAACAACGTAACAAATAGTTTGTTCTTTTGTCATTTTAGGCGGAGCCTTACACAGTGGAGAACGTTCTTCAATCGTGTCAAGCTCAGGATGCCATCAAGTCATTCTACGAAAACATGAAGTCCATCCAAAAAAACAATATAAAAGTGGACAAAAGTGTTCAGTACAACTCCCCAAGCCATCACTTTCACAACGAGGCGTTTAATGAAGGCCGTGACATTGTCATAGCAGGGTTGGGGGCCGTGAAAGCCAGCAACAAGAAAGGCAACTACCAGGCAGCCGCGAAACAGCTGGGAAAAATCACCCACTCTCTTCAAGTATGTTGATCTTTGCAAAATTGATAATAAAAACTAAAATAACTTAACAATTCACATTATTATCATATCTTTGTTACTTTGAAGGATTTCTACAGCCACAGCAACTGGATAGAAATTGGCAAGAGTGCCCCAAATGCTAATCTGTTTAAAGGAAATACCAATGTGGGCAATATTGCAGGTAAAATTTAAATATTGAATCAAATATTGGAAGAACTTTCATACAAATAATGCATTCTCCTTTAGCCAGAACAAAGGCCACCTGTAGTAGCTGTACTGGAAACAACTGCGACAACAACATACTGGACGATATCATCAGTGGTCAAGTACTGACCTCTGGCTATTTTGCCCTCAGCCCATCTACCTCCAAACCCACAGGTAAGCTTTTCACTGAACTATGTTACCCAGACTGTAAAACATTGCATGGTGGAAGCTAATAAGACAACTCTTTGTATTTGCAATAAAACAAAAGGAAAGTGCAGCCATGGTGGATCTTTAGATGGTTCAAGTACCGCCAACCCTACTGGTGGAATAAGCAAGGACACACCTGCCTCCAGTCATGGCAAACTCCACGAAAAAGCAGCAAACATGGCGATAGCTGCCACTTCTCAACTCTTAGAGGACGTCCGAGGAGCAGTCGGAGACGATGCTTTCTTAAAGTAAGCATCACCTACAAAACATGTGCAGTTTTAGATTGGGGCGTGAACACATTTCTTAATGTGCTGTTCTTTGTCAGGATGATTGGAGCTCAAACTGGCAAGGCTTTGTGCTTTGTCATTGACACTACCGGGAGCATGACGGATGACATCACGGCAGCGCAAGATCTCACCACCGAGATTCTAAACAATGTTGAAGCCGGGATCCAGACACCACCTTCACTTTACATTCTGGTGACTTTTAAAGACCCGAGTAAGAAAAACTTTGAAATGAAATTGATATTACTTTTAGTATTGCTGTTAAAACATGTTTTTCACCATCAGATTTTGGGCCACTTTTGAGAACGACTGATCCTAATGAGTTCAAAGCAGCCATTGATTCGCTGTCGGCATCAGGTGGAGGAGATCTGCCTGAAATGTCTCTATCTGGACTGCAGGTGATTTGCACAAAGAGTTTAAAATCAAGTCAATCTCCATAACATCTGTGCATCTGTTTAACTGTTGCCTGTGTTTTTAGTTGGCTCTAACCGGTGCTCCACCTGGCTCTGACATATTTTTGTTCACTGATGCCCCCGCAAAAGACAAAGAATTGAAAAACGGTCTCATTGCTTTGATTGAGCAGAGGAGGTCTAAAGTGAGTAATATTTGACAGTGACTTGTTTGTATTTTACTGTTTATTAAGCCATCATTCATTTGTGTGGCATTGTATTTATTTCAGGTAAACATTATGATGACTGGGATTCCTGATTCGGTAGCTGATATTGAACTGTACGAAGACCTGGCTCAAGCTTCAGGTGGACAATTGATCAGAGTCTCAAAGAATGAGCTTCCACTCACCACTGACATTGTATTTGACTCCTCCAGCTCCTCTTCGGTAACTAGACAACATATTGTTCACAAATTGAATGACACAATTATTTATTCTATTTTATTTTTCCTGAACATAAACAATATAAACTTTTAATCATTTAACACAAAAATACACAAATGTCCCCCACCAAATGATTAGAAATGACTCACAGCCCTAATGCTAGTATTAACTGTAAATTAAAGTGTTACTGATGAATAATAGGCTCAAACAAATTTTTTAGGTCACCCTTTTGGACGAAACCAGAAACCCAGGAAAGTCTGAAAATTTTACTTTCGTTGTGGATGACACAACTAAAAACGTCATTGCTTACATCACTGGGGCCATTTCGAGTGTCACATTTGTGAATCCTTCTGGTAAATATTTGTTTTTCTCTCTGTTTTATAAAATACAAATGTGCAACCTATTCACGCTTCTTTGTTTTGATTTAGCTGATGCTCAGACACGGCCAGGAGCAGTAGACTCATCTAAAACGGTGGGAAACTTTAGAAGAATCAGGTTGATTAATGACGTTGGAGTTTGGCAAATGAGAGTTGCATCAAACTATCCATACACAGCCAAGATTGTCGGTAAGTCCTTTAAAACTCCCAAAAGCACATTTTATGATAATATGTAAAAAAAATGGATATATATTTTTGTTATTCTATATATTAGGTGACAGTCCGTTAACCTTCATCTATGACGTTTTGGGACCAGCGCAAGGTCCTCTGGGGGGACTGGTTGCTCATGAGAGTCGTCCCAAATCAGGTAAATACAACAAAAGGATGTATTAACGCTAACATTCAAATCTAGAGCGACTGATCTTATCTCTAATCTCTTATTGAAGATGTTAAGGGAAGTGTGGAGCTTACATTAATTGGGAGTGAGACTGCCACCGTGACAGACGTTTCCCTGCTGAACTCAAATGGAAGATTCAATGGCACCGTCACAAGTCTGGGCAACAGGGAATACTTAGTGGAGTTTAACCCGATGCCAAAGGGGAAGAGTACTCTGCAAGTACAGGGGACAAGCACTCAGGCCCGATCCACCGCTACGACTTTTCAAAGACTGTCATCGGGCAACATCAAAACCTCGTCTCTCTCTGTGACCGCTGTAAGTACTTCTACTTCTGTAACCCCTTTAAAATGTCATCAGAATTGAAATCACAGAATGGAAGCTAAATGAAACAGACATACTACGTTTTCAATGATTAACTCACATCAAATCTAATACTTAAACAAAAATTAATAAGTAATCATTTTGAATTTCCAAGGTAGACATTAGAAGAAAGTTAGTTTGCTTCTCTGTAGATAAGGCTCATAATGTATATATTATGGTAAAGTATGTAATATAGCTATAGATAAAATGAAAAACTATTGTGAGCTCAACATTTCTTTCCAGTAAAATTTTGATTTAATCGAAAGAGTCTGTCCTAATCTTTTATTACATAAAGAATTCATATAAAATACAACTGTAAACATCTTTAAACCAGGCTCTGATATCACTGACATGTCTGAGAAGTTTTCATTTGCCAAAACCACCCAATATTCATGTTCCACTTCACTTTTGTCTCCATTCCATTCCTTTTTTTGCAGACTTTTAAAGGGCCTGTTTAGTTCTGTCTCACTGCAGGCACAATCAATAAATAATGAAGGCAAATATGTTTATAATTGAGTAAATATGTTGATATGTTGTATATATGCTGATTTATAGGATGAGCTGAACGGTCTCATTGAACCTGGTGCAACAGTCTCCATTCCTTTCACCCTCTCAAGTGACAAAGGAGGAATTTACACAGTTATGGCCACAAATGACAAAGGATTCAAAGTGACTTACCCGTCCAGAGTGGAGCTGACCGGAGGCAGCGCTGGTGGGAATGTCATTCTCACTGCTCCAGAGACAGCCGAGTCGGGTACTGAAGTCGCCCTCGTTATACAGGCCGAGAATTCTGAAAAAACAGACATGAACTATGCGGTCCTGAGCTTCACTGTGCTCAAAAAGGTAACTTTACTTTAGATTCTGTGTAAATTGCATTCACATGTCATTATGATACCCCAAAGATGTTGTAGTGAAAGCATACTGTTATGACCTGACTTTGTAACAGTAAAAAAAAAGTAATAATAATAATAGTTGTGACCATTACAGAAGCAATTTAAATTCAATCTATAAGACTAAAAAATAAGGCTAAATGGAGAGTATTATTTTATCTGGCTGTTTTTGTCACATTAACTTTATTTTGTCATTCAGAAATTTAAAAAACTGGTCACAAACTTGAAGAATAGTCACGTGTGAAACAGTGGGAATGAAAGAAAATGTGTGAATGGTGAATAATTGTTAAATCGTGTTATTTCTTTCATTGTAACACAGAAGATTTAATATCGTGACGTCAGATGAATTTACTCCTTTTAACTCTGCACTCTTCTCCTCGACAGGTGACGGACTTCAGCAACCCAATCTGTGAGGTGGAGAGTCAGACGCTCTGTTCTCAGAGGTGTGATTCATCCAGGTGGCAGATGTACGTCAAGGTCCACGACGGCACGAACGGCACTGGAGTCGAAAAAGTTTACGTCCGTGAGGGCAATGGGACCATGACCTCCAGAATTGCTGAAGGCAACGCTAGGATGGTGACCTACGACGCCTCCTGCTGTTCATCTGCGGTAGAACTAATAGTAGTGGACAGTGTAGGTAATGTGGGCTCCTGCTCTTTCACAACTCGAATGGACACTGACACCACAACCACCACAACCACCACTGCCAATCCCAACAACAGTAATAATGGTGTATCCTCACCAGCAGCGTCTGTGTCGCCCAAACTTGTACAGTCTTCTGTCCTTTGTCTCATGCTCTGCCTGCTTGGGTTTCATTTCACCAGCTGAAACGCAACAAATGCAAAAGGATTGAGAGAAAAATTATACAAGAAAAAATATTTATTGTTATATTAGCATATAAGAAGTATTTATGAAAATATTTTATGGTGGAAAGAAGGATATTTTGGTCTATCTGTGGTATTTATCTGTAATATTGCACTGTATTTAATACTGTATTTATTCCAGCATTAACTTTGTAATAAATTCATATTGATGTTAACTGTCTGCTCTGCAGTTCCTTTTGTTTTCATTTATTTTCAATGTAAAACAAGACATAAACGACATTTCGACTAAGCCATAAATTGTACCAGAATTCAGTTCACTCATGTTTATGTTTCATGCACACAAAGTATTACAATGACCTTTGGCATGACAGTTTCAAAATGTAAATTCACAAAATTTCAACCTGATACATTCTATTAGAGACTAGACCCAAGAACTTGCCGCATTTCAACAAAAGTCAGCATTTGTTTTAGCTTGATTGTATTGCTAGATTTCTGCGTCATGGCACTGACCGACCTAAATGTGGAGATACCTCCCTCTAGTGGTGTAATTACAGTATGCCTACTAAATGTTAAATTGTCGCAACTTGCATCATTCATCGTGCAAATTAAATTCACCCCTGCAAACACACAAATAAATTAAATAGAGAGAAACCTCAAGGAGAACCACTGTGAAGCAGAGATGTCTGATCCTTAAACACTGACATACTTACGGAGCTATGATGAGAATTTTGAAAACACTTTTCTCATGGTGCTTACACTTTTTGCAACACTTCGGCTGATCGATACCGACGCACAGGACTGTTTTCTCTTTGGCCCAGGATCAGACAGTGCTCTGCCTGACTCTGGAGGCTCCACTGGGAAGTCCATGTCTGTTCAAGTTTGTGCGGCCCTTCTTTGCAAATCTTCATGTCTGCATTTTCATTTGTGGAAAAAATCAAATTCATGTGGCTTGTTTTTTTATTTTCATTTTTATTTATGTATTTATTTATTGCATGCATGAGTCAAGGCACAGGAGACAGGCAAACGTCACATATAAACGCAATATTATTTGGATAGAATTTCATTTCTGGGAAAATGACCACCTATTACGTCACAGTACCCCTCACCACATTGTGACGGCATGAAGTGTGACTCGTGGCTATGTGTTTTATCTTTACCATGTATCATTCTGTAACAGGTATAACGAGTCCAGCGCGGCGCCTCCCTTTAGAAAAGCGCAGAGCTGTTGACACAATATCGATGCTGGCCCTCCACAAGACACCTGCAGGTACAGTCAAGCTTCATTATTCATGACTGTTAAAATGTAATTAAACGCTTTTCTTCCTTTTAGGTGTCAGGTGTAAAGTATTTTTCGCCAATTGAATGCAATGTTTGTTTATTATTTTTCTTTTGCTTTTTTCATGCCTAAACCACTGTTTTGCTTGGAATCGAGCTGCTGGGCAAACACCAAAAAAAAAAAAAAAAAATCATCACTTTTACGAGGATAGGTTCATGCCGTCCATCTGAAATTATGGCACCCAATTTAAGAATGTCATGATTTCAGATGGGATTTTCAGAGGGAAAGGGTCTGTGTACAGTCGATTGGAGGTTCACAGTTTTATTCACATAACAAAACGGAAAATACACAAATGTTGCAAATGTTATAATTTTTTTTTGGTCAGGGATTTAGACAGATCTAAAAAAAAATAAAAAAAAATAAAAAATCTTAATAATATAATTAAAATTAATCTTGTCCTTTCAAATAGTGATTCCTTTGTGTTAGGATAACGCCACCACTTTAATAACACTCCACCTTTGTTGCTTTTGAAAGTTAAAATGCAAAGTCTATCCTCAGCCCTCCACCTCTGTTTTAAGCAATTGCTGTTGTGTTATGTGACCCCTAACTCATCACTGGGTCGTGTGTCTCTTGAAGTCTAGAGCGAGGGGCAGATGGCCACACTCCTGGGTGTATTGTCTCTCGCTCTGCTCTTGAGCCCTGGAGCTCAGGGCTTTGCGATCCTGCCGGGCAACTCTCTCAACCACCTGGAAATCACAGAGATGGCCCTTTTGAACGCCACGCTGCACGCCTGCCGCGCTCTGGCTCAGACTGAGGGGACTGACTTCACATTTCCTGTAAGTCTTTGTTGTGTTTAAAGTTTCACATTTAGGTCATTTCGTAATTAGTCAGGGGCTGTTCTAGATATTTTTCGGACGGGCCTTAATGGGGAGCTAAGGTCTTCCTTTTAACAGCAGAGCACACACTGCCCACTCCCTTCATTTGACCCATCCCTCAGTGCTGCTTGGACAACCTGTCAGAAACAATGGGCGCCATAATGCTTGGGGTCCCATCTCCAGATCTTGAGCTAAACTTGGTCAGGGAGTCAAACCTGTAACCTTCTTGCTGTGAGGCAAGAGTGCTTCTGTTTGCCTCACAGTTTAAATGTAGCGGGCTCCCCATAGTCAGTGATTTCTCAATTCTAATGTAGTGTTTAATGTAGTCACCTTTTCAACATTATGAGATTGTCATTTGAACAGTTCTAGATGCAATGGGACATTCTTCAATAAAGCCTCCCTGCTTGTAGTGTTGACATGTTTTGGAATTGTTCGTAATTCATTTATCATTTTATTTTCATCTCGTTGTCTGCTTTTACAATATTTTAGTCATATTTTCCTCTTTATTCTGTCGCAGCATTGCACCATTAGTCAAGTCAATTTTCGATTTGAATAATATACAAACAACAATACAACAAACAAGAAAATCTCCAAATGAAATTATTATAGTTAATTTAGTGTCAAAATGAGCAGCCTCCGAAGTTGAAACTGAATTTATCAAGCACAAGCACATTTAATTTAATTAGCCGAGCGCATGATTTAATGCTTTCATTTTTTTTGTTCAGCTCATTCCACCCACCTGCTTTTACTTCTGGCAGCTACTGATGAGCACTTCTCATGTTTTGGCTTTTCCGGATAAGCAGGAATTCTGACCATTTAAATGGAGAACTAGTGAAAAGTCTTGCTAAGATATTAATTAAAATAGCAATAAAGAATCTAAGCCCACTGGTCAAATGAGCATTTTTGTTTGTTTTTACGTGTTGTGACCCAGTGCAGCTCTCAACAGCTGTTATTTTTCTATCATATAAAGTAGGTTGATTTTTCTTTCTTTTCTTTTTGTTTGGGTTGTATTGCGTGAATGTATCAGTAAAACCCAAATGTCCATCGCACCATTTAATTTGCTGTTATTTGCTCCTTTTCTACAGTCAAAGCCCTACACTTTGAAGTCTGTGGCTTCAGCCTGCAAAGCCACTCAATCCTCCAAGTCTTTCCGTCAGGCCATTTATCTGGTCACTTACAGAAACGTCAGGGTGGACATCCAACACGCCCGGAACGCGAGCTTTCACTTCGACGAAGAAAAGTTCGCTGGAGGAAGAGCGATCATCACCGAAGGGATCCAGTCGGTCAAAGCCAGCAACAAAGAGGGAAATTATGATGCAGCCAGACAACAGCTTGGAGAGATTTTACATCCACTGCAGGTAAGGAGATGTATTCAATATTTACATTATACACACATAAGTAACTATAGAGAATATTATATTTTGTTAATTTTGGCTATTATTAGAAAATTACATTTAAAGAGATTTATATGTATGAGCTTTTAAACTTTTCCATACCATAGACAACCTAGAAAATCTAAGAACATCATACCAGTTTATGAAAGGAATACATTTTTGATTGTAATTCTTATATACAGTATACTTATCCATCCACATATTTCATTTATTTATTTATTTATTTAACAGGACGACGTACAATGATATTATGCCCGAGGGCAAAGATGTTTGCACAAGACTGTAGCTATACAAGAAGATTTCCATCTGCAGTCTTAAATTAAACTAAATTTTACTGCAAAATGTTAAGTCTTGGTTTCACATAAATCATATTATGTGCGCCAAATAAAGTAAATTAAGTAATCAATTTCCAAACTGGTTGAAAAGACTTTTACAAGAGAATGTCAAATGATAACATGGTAGATAGCTCAAAGACCTGCTTTTGCATAACATGGTCCTTTTTGAAGGTTTAATTACATGTTTTTAACAATAAATTGTATTGTAGTATGTAATATGTTGTTGAATCCAGGACTTCTACAGTCACAGTAACTGGGTGGAAATAGGAAACACTGCCCCCAACGCAAATTTGATCAGGTCAGACACCAGCATCGGGAACATCGCAGGTAAACTGAGTACACTTTTACAATCAGCTCGGACAAATACAGACGTTGTCCATTTGCCTCCACCTATACTCTCTTGACAATATTAAACTATGAAAGACTGACGCTTGTCTTAGTCTCTTTTGAAATATTTTAAATGTGTGTTTTTGATTCAGCGCCAACCAGAGCGACCTGTCGTAACTGTAAAGGAGATGACTGCACGAACAACATTTTGGACGACATCATTGCAGAGAAAGTTCTCACGTCTGGGTATTTTGGTGTTGTACCCATCGTCTCAACAAAACCAGCAGGTCAGTAGTAATTACTGGAATAAGTATTTGATTTGACAGGCCATTCAATATCATAAGTTGTACAAATTGAGCTGACATATAGGAAAATGTTTATAGATAATAATATTATGATTAAAGGGAATTCCGCTTTCATGTGCAAAAGTGAAGTGTTTTTAGATAAGCTAAATGGAGTTAAGTATTTTAAATGAAGTTTACTTGGGTGTAGCTTTTAATGAGCAGCTCTCAGAACAGAAAAAACAAAAACACTATGTGGTCAAACAATGCTGAATGTTCATTTGAAAAACTGAATATGTTTATGTTCATATGTTTACACAGCAATCACCATAAATGGGTGAGGCAATATAAGATTATACTGAGCCTTTTTATTTATTTGAGCTTTGGAGGACGACAGATTTGACGACAGTATATTATATGAATCTAGTATCTTGCATCTCTGAAATGTTCCCTGGCATGTTTTGCATGCATTTCCAGGTTGTGGCAACAGAGATACTAAATGTAATCTGATCTGAGTGGAGGCATCTAACCCAGAGGCAGGGACAATATTTGATTTCCAGACAGTGTCTATTTTCAACTTAAAACATTTGGCCTACTTCTTCTATCTTTACTGAAGGGTATAGTTGCACATCCTTTTTTGGATGGATTTTTCTCTCTCTGACAGACACATAGCCTGTCTGAGTTATTATTACCCTGAGTCAGCTGTTGACAGAGCCAACATGAAACTGTCTGACAGGCAAACAGGCAGTGTCTGTGTTTTCAAATTCATTTTAAAATGTTTTAGTGGTAGAATTACCAAAATACAACGTCTTAAACAGAACAAAATTATATGAACCGTTCCAATTTTTAATAATCCACACCGAGGAGCAGGAAATATATGTAGCTGCCAACCACTCAGTCAATCTTTTGTGTGCTGTGATTTCAAAATAATTGAATAGTTTGTTTTCAATTTGTTTACAGAAGACAAATTGTTAAACAGTAAAAGAGCGCTATATGTTTTAAAATATTTACTGTTTTATCTTTACTATATCTTAACTTTGTGGGAGTATAGATTACATGTCTACATTGCACACAATGGATAACTTTTATTACTGAAGCAAAGATGGAAAAGAAGTGAGTTAATGTGTAGTCGCATGTTTCCAGGTAAATGCAGTCACGGAGGAGGTCTGGATCAAACCAGTGCCATCGAACCAAAAGGCGGCATCAACAAAGACACATTTGGGGCCAGTCACGGTCATCTGCACACGCAGGCGGCGAACTTGGCCATCGCTGCAACCAGTCAACTGCTCGAGGATGTTCGAGGGGCTGCTGGGGACAGAGAATTTCTCCAGTAATACTTCAAACACTCACAGATGTTAGATTTCCATGTTTCAGTTTTGGAGACATTCATTTATTGGAGACTAACCTTAACCATGATTACTACTTGCTGAACCTTTACCTAAATTAATCCCTGAACCAAGTTGTTGATCTAATACCAAAGGATTTACACTTTGAGGATCAGATCTCCATTAAGCATGAGATCCTCGTGAAATGTGTACAGATTTCAACAATGAATGAATGATGAATGCACAGAAATAGCCTAATAAAACATACACATTTGAAAACGTATGTTATGAATACCCACCCTCTCTCTCTCTCTCTCTCTCTCTCACACACACACACACACACACACACACACACACACACACACACACACACACACACACACACACACACGCACGCGCACACACACACACACACAATAAAACAAAATTGCAAACTAAATTCTACGTTTCGTTTCAGGATGATGGGAATCTCCAAAGGATCCAGTAAAGCCCTGTGTTTTGTGATTGACGTGACCAAAAGTATGAGCGACGACATTAAAACAGTGAAGTCGGTCACTAACAGTATCATCAGCTCTGAAGTAGGCACCGACAACGAGCCCTCGCTGTACATCCTCGTGCCCTTCGGTGACCCAGGTACTAAACTGTAGGTCATTCAGTGTTGGAAAGTGACAAAACACATATACATACAGAATATCAAATATTTATGGCATTCAGAATACAGTTACTTTCCAAAAAGGCATTACCGTATTTGATCATACAATTTAGTCTAACTGCATGGTATTAGTCAGAAAATTAGAAAATACCGCTCTTGTGGTGCGTGAATGTGTGATATTTCCATGTCAAGTCCTATTTTTTTTACACTGTAATCATAAAACAATGTGAAAGAATTATAAGTATTCAGAATACAGTATTCTGTTTGAATCATTTAACAGAATGCATTACAAAATACACTTTTATGCAGTATTCTATAACTAAATGTATTCTTCCCAACACATACAGTATGCTTTACATTACAGACGCACAGAAACAAGTTAGGACGTCAAGTTCAAGTCGTCATTACAGAGGTTCTATTCAAAATAAGCAATTATACTTATAAAAATATTATGACACTAGACCCTGTAACTTCATTGTTTTGTAGGTGACAAGTTGTAGTAGGAGAAACATCTGGAAAAATGTTTTTTAAAAGTCTAATTTAGTTCTAAAAGCTCAATTTCAAGTTCTACTTTTGAACTATAATCAAACTTTTTATGTGCACCTAGATTTGCGTGTGATTGACATTACATGCCAAGCCGTAAATGAAAGTGAATCAAGCATAACTGTGTAAACAAAGCATTAAACAGAATAAAGAAACACCAGGCCCATCACACAGGTTTAACTGCTCTCTCCAAATGCTTAACATAGTCGAGTCATGATTAAAAGCTTATTAACTGCTCTTTTATTTTCACATTTAAACTTGTCAGATGCATTGACATTGTAAATCAGGATAAGTTCTTCGTTGTATAAGTAAGTGATTAATACTGCAGTTTAATTTCAGATGTGGGTCCTCTGACAAAAACTTCAGATCCCAAAGTTTTCAAAACAGTGATCAATGGTTTGTCGCCGAGTGGAGGAGGAGACGAGCCGGAGCTGAGTCTGTCGGGGCTGCAGGTGCAGAGAAATCGAAATTACTGGTGAATTTAATGAAAAGCATAAAAATGAACATTATTTTCTCTCTGTGCAGCTGGCTTTAACCACTGCCCCCTCTAACTCGGAGATCTTCCTTTTCACTGACGCTGGAGCCAAAGACACATATTTGAAAAGCACCGTGATCGCACTTATAGAGAGGACCCAGACAGTGGTGAGGATGAAAATGTTTTAGTCACCATGTCATTTATTATCAATAATCTGTTTAATGAGGCTATTTAACAAAGGAGATAAAGATTTGCTTCTTCAAGTTTTGAATTATTGCCCAAAATATCTTTCAGCATTACCAATTGTATATCTGTCTATTGTTCTATCTTTATATTTTACGTATAAAATGGTTTTAATGATCCAGTTGATATTGTTAGATTGCAATACATCATCACCATTCACTGAGTAGAATGTATTGTAAGAACAGTCATAAAATTAAATATTGAGCCTATTTATGTATATTATGTCACCTTTCTATTTGACAATTTTATGTGGATTCAAAGCAAATTATTTAGATATTGTGTGTTCACTTATTTATGGTGGTACAATATATTTACCTGTGATCCATTATAATCATTTCTTATGAAGGATTAACAGTCATTAGGGCTACATGATATTGGAAATGCAGTATATGATTTGGCTGTTAAGTGCTGCAATAGCGAAATTTGAGTATACTTTTTGACACAGTTATATTAAAACAAATGTGTTCATGCCTTAATGCATTAGTCAGTCTGTTTCAAAAACTTAACAAAGACAAATTGTGTTTGACATTATTGCGATATTGATACTTTTGCTATAAATATTATATCAGGTTTTGTTCGTAATTTTGTTGTTTGGTTTTTATACTTAATGTTTAGGTGAACTTCATGATCACAGACTCACCTTCCGCCAATCGTAATCGAATTGCGGCTGTGGACGCTCAGGTGTACAAAGACCTGGCCCAGGCCTCAGGAGGACAGGCCATAGAGGTCTCCAAAACCGACCTCTCCACAGCCTCAAGCATCATCACCGAGGCTTCCATCAACTCTATGGTGAGACAGAAAACAGACTACGACAGCCATTTATCTGCAGGGGGAGGGAGGTTATCACAGTCGTCTTTAATAAATGGAATCACAGTATTTACAACTTCAGTAAGCTTTGAAAACTTTGTGACACTGGGTAAGATTGAATAAATTAAAGACATAAAGACATTTTGTTATACAGTGATCCCTCGTTTATTGCGGGAGTTGCGTTCCAAAAATAACACGCGAAAAGTGAAATCCGTGAAGTAGTCAGCTTTATTTTTTATTATTTTACAATGCAATACTGAACTATGGAATGAAACCAAAAATCAAAACCTGTTTTAAAGCCCAAAATTTGTTTAAAACAATAATTTTAATATAGTAATACAAGGTTGGAAACATTGTCACAGTCGTATTTCACAGTCTGTGCCTCTTGGTCCTGACTCCGCTCCGCTGTAGCCTCTGTTTCTACTGAAGACGCACGACTCTTTCTTTAGTTGTTGGCGCTCTTTCTTTTTCTGAGCAAGAAGATTTTTATAAACGGATATGCCACCTTCGATTATATTTGAGAACTGCAATGAACGACTCGTCATAGGGTCCCGTTCTTGTGCGTGCGCTGAACTTCGGTGGATGCACTGTAAAAATATCCGCACTGTAAAAAAAATCCGTGAAGCAGCGAAGCCGTGAAAGATGAAACGCGATATAGCGAGGGATCACTGTACACAGTTGAATATAAAAACAACGATTTAATGTATTATCAAAAGTGCTCTAAATAACATTTTCTGTGGATAGTCCGTCACATGTTTCTCTTTAACTAACTTTTTTGGATTACTTCACTTCATCGGCTTTTTGTGCAAAATAATCCTTGAAAAACATGCATTACAAAACAGGCTCGCCTCTCCACAGATCTGATCTGTGACTTAGTGGCTTGTCCTCATGGAGAAAGACACAAAGTTTAATCTCATACAACAGTGCAATTAAAACTCAATGATGACAAGCAGGTGGTGGAAAAGTTACATAGCATGAACATTTAAATGTAAAATTGCCACCTGATTCCATGGAAAAAGAAAGTTAAAGCCATACTTTGGAACATTCTCCATGGAGATAGCGATGTTTTAGTCCATGTGGAATATTATAATCAGACGAGCAGGAGGCTGGTTTGTGTAGATTCAAGCCCGCTCACAGACAGGACAAGTTTTTCAAAGTTTTTAATTTGAATAAAAAGATCCAAAATGAAAAAAAAACATGCTTTTATTTTAGTCTTTTTTTGACTACAAGTTTGAACTGGAGTTTCACGACGCTTAACAACAACATGTCATAATTTTACTGTTGCCGTCACAATGTTCTGTAAAAAATCACCTTGTTCAAATATCTGTTTCAGGTGACACTCCTGCAAACCGCCCGGAGCCCTGGACTGACACAGACCTTCCTTTTCGCTGTGGATAAAACTATGACCAAAGTTATTGTTTACATGACGGGCAGCTCCATCAGCTTCACACTCACCAGCCCCTCAGGTGAGTCACACCCAAAGATTGATGTGATATTTCAAACAATATTTCAATTTGTTTAACGTTATTTGACATCTTGAGCCAAACACAAAATGACAGATTTAGTCCAGTGTTATGAATATATTTTTGGCTTCTATCCGTCATAAATGTAATGAAAACTGTCATTAAAATGCAAAATTCAAAAATCTAATGTGTTGATGGTTGAAATTTTAATCGTACTTTTCCAGGGGCGACTCAGAGCAGCACATCCGGGTCGCTGATCAGTTCTTCAGAGTTGGTGGGAAACTTCCAAACGCTGAGGCTCAAAGTCGAAACGGGAGAATGGAAACTGAAACTTTCCTCATCAAACCCCTACACCCTGAAGGTCATAGGTCAGCACTTACAGTTTAGTCTATCAAGAATCTCATGAAGCCTGGTTATAGTACATTGTTTATTGTTGTGTTTAATTAAGAAGAACTACTACAAAGCGCAGTGCAAAAAGTTCATCACATCACTAACCAGTAACTTTCCTCAGGTCAAAGTCCTATTGACTTCCTGGTTGACTTTGTTCAAGCTTCTCAAGGGCCCTTTGGTGGATATGACACTCTTGAAACACGTCCTAAAGTTGGTATGTAAAATTTGACAACATTTTTTAATAGTTCTGGTTTAGGCCCGGTCCATTCTAAATACGGAACAGTTAGTTTCAGTTCTAATCGTATCAGGTTGAGTTCTAGTTTAGACATTGGCAGCCTGCTAATCTTATTTATTTGTTAGCATTAATTATTCCTCATATAATTTACTGTTTAGGTGTTGAGGGGTACCTTGTGGTGACCCTTACTGGGAGTGACTCTGCAGCGGTGTCAGAGGTGACTTTAGTGGAGGCGCAGGGGTCAAAGACAGTCGCTGGAGTTGTAAAGGCGCAAGAGGGGAGCTTCCTCGTCCAGTTTGCTACACTGCCAGCAGGACAGTTTGTGGTGCAAGTGAAAGGGACAGAAGGCACCTCTGTTTTCCAACGGCAGTCCTCAACCAGCTTTACAGCCTCCAATCTCACCATCACTGTAGGTATTTTACTACACCCAGACTTGGATTGTGGGTGGGGGGGCTCATAATAAACATACTGTTGTACAGACATCAAACCAATATATATTTTTACACGTTTGAAGAGGGTTGGGAAGGGGGCACCATGGAGCATTTCTGCTTAGGGCGCCCATATGACTAGCAGTGGCCCTGCACCTCTGGTAAAATGGCATGTCTTGACAAGAATACTTGATTAATTGTAATGTTTGTTGTTGTTTTTTTTAGGCCAATGCAGACAATCTTTTGACGCCAGGAACCCCCTTTGTTGTGCCTTTCACAATATCAACCAGTGAAGTCGGGGTAAACATCACCATCAGAGTTACCAATAATCGTGGTTTTGCATCGACTTTCCCGACAACTTTATTGATCAAGAGCGGGAACAGCACTAACGGGACGGTGACAATCTCTGCTCCTCTCAACACCCGGAGCGGCAGCGACGTTACTCTGACCATAGAGGCCGAGACTCCCAGAGGGGACGATAACTATGTGGTGCAGCGATTCACTGTCTTCAACACAGTAAGACGTCAATAATCTGTGAATACTTCATACGTAACAGCTTTATTACGCAGGCTAAACATAACTCAAAGAATCATTTTGACGCACCATGGGCATGAAGGCGGTCCATGGACGAAACCAAATGAAAGTAATACAAAAAGCCATAAATTATCCAAATTAGAAAAATACCTAAATTCATACACATTGTTAACACAACAAAAATAAATTCTAAATCAGAAAAACGTAATGAACAAATTAGCAAACCCTAAATCAGTAATCTATTTCGATATATTTTAAAAAAATACACAAATCACTCCTAAAAACTTGAAATCATTGGCTACATTGAGATAATTTTAATAGTGTTGTAGAATATATTATATAATAATATAATATTAATTTCTACTAAACATAAATTTGCTATATGTGTAGGTTTGGACCATAGTCTGGGTAAATAACACACTGCTTTGTAAGGCAGAGTGGAAAAATACATGGTATGAAAAAAATGTAGGACACCAATTAGGTGTTGACCTATTTACTGTCAAAGACTGAAACCAACCAATGTTTTTGCTCCAAAGCTGGTTCAGTATCTTGTTGGATTCAGTTGGTGTGTTTCAGATCACATTAAACATTCTGTTCAGGTCAAATTTTCCAGGCAGGCCTAAAGTCACTTAATACAGTCTGGTTCAACATTTGTTTCTAATGAAAGTCCATGTAATCATTAGGGAAAAGTGTCTGTTTCCTTTCATCTTGGAGAACGACATCCTTACATTATCAAATCTGAAAGCCACATATTGATATAATAAATTATTATATTAAATATGTTGTTCATATTCAAGCTGTAATATATATCACAATCAAATTGAAATTACAGTTTTAAATAGTCGCAGATTGCAATTAGCATGTCGTATAGACTGCAATTATTTAAGGAACACATATCTTTGACAACAACTAAATATCTTATAAAACCTTGTAAATCAGTTTTGGATCTGTACAAATCAGTTCTGAAATACATGGGGTTCTTGCATTGTAGACATTTAATAAAACACTTGTAATTAGAAGTGAGAGATATATCGAAACATCGATACTATTGCAATTGTTGTTTTAGAGACATGCAAAATTAGAATATCTAGTTTGTTGTCAAAACATAAAACTAAAAAGTAAATTGAACAGAAACATCTAGTGTAATCTTCCAAACAAGGGTATAAAGAGATATTTCTGCACCTTTGTGGTTTATTTTGTGACATTTTTGCGCATTGAGGCATTGTGAAAATATTGTCAGAATGTTCTTTCTGAGCTACTCCAAAAGATAACGAGACATTAATTTTTGTCAGTATCGCTCAGCCCAACACGTAACTGCAGCACTGACACAAATCCTGGCCTAATGTCTGTGCCCTCGTCCTCCTCCAGGTGACCGACTTCTCAGCTCCTGTGTGTGAACTCCTGAGTCTTCGGTCCAACTGCTCCGTAAACTGCAGCAGTGACCAGTGGTCCTTCTCGGCGTTGGTCAGTGACGGCACCGATGGGACGGGTGTTGAGCGGGTCAGTCTGAAAGAGGGCAACGGGACCTTCACCACGAGTCCAGACCCCCAAAACGCAAACGTCACCAAAGTGTCCTACAGCGCCTCCTGCTGCTCACCCTCCATGCAGATTCTGGCAGTGGACAGAGTGGGCAATGTCGGCACGTGTACTTTTGACTATAATGGCATCGTAACCTCTCCGTCATCTCTCGCCGCCAGAAATGCACTGTCAAACTTTCTACTTGTTCTTAGCACTTTAATCCTTTTTACCGTGATTAAATAAAATGCTGCATGATTACTGTTTCCTTAAAAAGCATAATCGCACAAGCCTCTAGTGAACTAAATGTCTTTAAAATGAAAGCTTGTTGTATTACGTTATATTTAAACTACAAATTAATATCAAAACAATCCTTTAATCTGTTCAGTGGAAAGAAAGAGGAATCTATCCAACCTTATGGCCAATTTTGCACTTTTCTGTTTGAAAAGCACTGAAAAAGTAGCTTTAATGTGCTCCACATTTAAAATTGTATTGTTTTGCCAAAATGTCTAAGTACATATGTAAATAAACTATGACGATTCACCAGGTATGGAAATGTAATAGCATTCATTTATATAAAAAGTTGCTAGTAATTAACAAAACTCTGTCTTTTTCATCTCTTGTAAAGCATATGTGAATGTGTTAAATGCAGTAAACAGATTGCAAAGAAGTTTAAAAAACAATGTTTTATTGTGGTCAAATGTGTGTATTGTGTAATTCTTTACAGCACACAAAACAAATGACAAGATTAAAAATTGCCCATAATCTTTTATAACTATTTACATTTTGAAAACTTGGGTCACCCTCTCTGAAATGTAAGGCATATGTTTATTTAATATGGCTAATCTTTTTGGCATTTCATTTTTCATTCTCATTATATTTAAATGTATAAAAAGTTTTAGTGTAGACTTTGCCCTAATCCAACATACACAAATCCCTCAAATGTGCAGCCCGTCTCGTCTCACATCTCACTCTTCACTCTTCGCTCATAAATACTCCGTAAATGTGATCAACACCCCCAACATCAAAGGCACATTATGTTAATACAATGCTCAATATAAAACATCATAGACATAGAATAATCAAAAGATGTTCCACTTTTAGCATTTTTATACATAAGTGACCTTCAGTGCAGGAGATCAGGTCCTTGTCTATGCAAGGGAGATATGTGTCTACAATAATCTGAATTCAGACCAGCTCAAACTATGTACTACAGGACTGAGAAAAAAAGGATTTGTCCCCTCTGGATGTCTCATGTTTTTGTCAAGCTTAAAAAATGTTTACATCAGGAAACATTTTCAGGATAATAACCAGAGTAAACACAAGACGGAATTTCATAATGATAATTTTTTTGTGTGGAAAGTGACCTGAACATATCTAGAAAGATGACTCTAGATAACGGTGAAGGGATACACTGCACTTTATTGTCTCTGTTAGCACATTTGTCCACTTTTTTCAAACCATCCCTCTGCCACAAGAGTTACCAATCATGATCCAACTGCACTGCACTTATAGTTTGAGGATGTGTCGATTGTGTGTATTATAGACTGATGGAGGTAAAAACCCAGACACAGAGAACATGCAAACACCACACTAAAAGGCCCGTCTCAGTTTGGGAATCAAACCTGGGGCCTTCTTGCTGTGAGGTGAGAGTGCTAGACTTTGCCCTCAGTCATGCAGGTGAGTTCCATAGCTAAAGAAAGACTGATTTTTTTTTTTTTTTTTCATTTTGCAAGGTTTAGTAGTCATCTTCCGTAGTTATTAAAGCTTTAACAAAGGAATGCAAAATGCACCATGCATCATCATCATGAATAATTTAAAACTGTATGTTATGTTTACTCAAATCATCTTTATAACAAAAAAATGTCTTGTTGATTGAAAATTTTGAGTGCAACTAACAAAACATGAGAAATCCAGAGAGTCCAAATAGCTTTTCACAGCGGTTACATGTGCACTTTAAGCCGTGCCGTTGGTGTACTGCGAGAGCTTGTTCTCCAGATCACAGATTCTCTTCTCCTGAGACAAAACCGTGGCCTTCAGGTTTTGTAGCTCCTCCAACAACCGTTCAAGCAACTGGGGCTGAAACATCGGACGAGAGAGAGAGGGCAGAGAGGGAAAGAAAGGAACAAAGAAACAAAAAGAGGAAAAGGGAATAGGTCAAGAACAGTGTGCTACAGAGAGGTGAAGAAGACAGAAGTGAAGGCAGCAACGACTCCACTTCTAAAAAGTTGTGACAGTCTAAAATTAAAATATAAGGAGCGCATAAATAAATATATTTGAAGTACCAATTCAGAATTGTCCTTTAACAAGTGTCATATGACGAGTTTCATAAATTGTGTAATTTTTGAGATGAGTAGAAACAAAAGTTGAAGGTAATTCAAATGTGGTTAAACTGCACAAATTATAATAGTTTATTTGCAAAAATTGTTCAAATTAACTAGAAGCTAGAATTTTCCAGACACGTTCATTTATGCATTTATTTATTGATTTTTTATGCATGTATTTATTGATTAGAATTTGCACATTACAGTGTTCAATTTTCAATAACATTTAACAAAGAGTTCCAACTTTTCAGAAAACTGTGGTTGTGGCTGTGAAGACAAATGAAGGAAGAGTTTGAATGGGGTCATGCAGAGGTCACACAGGGGTCATAGAGAGGTCAAAGATCAAAGGTTACCGGCAGACTGTTGGTGTCACAGGTGGACATGCTACGTCTGGTCTTGGGTCTGGAGTCTAGCACGTTCTTCTTGGACACTTTGAGCTCTCGACTTTTGGGCGGGACATAGCCGTCTCTCAAAGACACCAGGATGGGGTCCTCGTCCCGCCCATCCAGCCACTCCTCGGGCTCCATGGCAGGCTCAGGGCCCGCTGTGTCCGGGTACAGGTCGTCCTGGAAGAGGTCTGACTGTCCCAAAGCAAACACAGGTAAGAAAATGAATGAGACTGAACCATGTCCAAAACACACAGAGGCATTAAGGGGCTTCTTACTTTTCTAGGCACTGTCATTGTGATGGGCTCGCACTTCTTGTCGTGGAGCTTGAATAACCTGGAAAGGCATTTACAATCACAACAAGGTGATTTGCATTAAACAAATCAGGAGAATATGGCAATCAAGATGCAATTTTTCTAAACTTCTCAATCCAACAGAGATTAAAAATGTTTCAGTAACACACAGTGGGCAGTGGTTCTCGAAGTGGGGCCCTGAGTTGGAGGCCGATAGATGATATGGAGGATATAATTTTATATTATAACACTATTTAATACAATAAATCAAAAACTATCTTTTACGAAATTAGGTTAAATAACACAAAAACAACACGCATCCATTTTATTCCATTTCCACTGGTCCCGGGTTGGTTGCATAGGTAATTTTTATTTTTGGGGTCCCGGCATGAAAAGTTTGGAACCACTTCAGACTCAATGTAATATAAAGACTGTTTGGTGATCTTCCATGGATATTCATGTTATTTTGCAGTATTGGTTGTTTTCAGATTTTAGAATGTGATGCTGTCATACTCTCGGATGGAGGGCCAGTAACATATACAAAAGATAAATGCACAAATCACCAGATCATTTCTCTGATTGCCTAGACCCTAGAATGTATTGTATTACAACAAAAATCAGAATTTTAACCATATTTATTTCAGCTGGGATGAATAAAATAATACTGGCCCTGTAAAATGTTAGTGTCAGTGTAACTTGTAACAGTGTTGTACCTGGCGATCTCACACTTGGTGACGTCGACCCCTCTCTTGGGCATGAAGCCCATCCCCCTCTGCGGCTCTTTACTGCTGAACGTGTTGAGGTAGTGCACGTACGGAGGCTCCTCTGTGATCTCAAAGTAACGGATACTGCTGTCTCCCTGTGTACACAAGATACTACAGTGAAATATACACTCATGTTATACCACTTACTTTGTCTTGACTCGTACCTTTCCACAAAGGTAGACCATGTTTGCGTCTGGATCATAATACGGTAACAACACGCCATTACTCGTGTCTAGCTCCAACAATGCAATAGGCTCCTCGAAGTTTGTCTAGAGATAAGATGCACAATAAGAAACTATATTTTCTATAACAATAGTTACTAACTATAGTTAAATATAGTAATTATAGTGTTTTAAACTTTTGGTTCTCACCGGGTCCCAGAGGCCAAGCTCCCTCTGGCTCATCCGAGTGAAGCCCGTCGTGAAGATGTTTCCGTCTTTGGTGAAAATGGCTCTCATCGGCCTGATCCCTTCATGAGGAGCAAGACGTTCCTATAAACCAACAAATAAAGATTCAATATGTAAAAAAGTACTATGTGACTGGAATAACACTAATCCACATTACAGTCACAAAGAGATACACCTGAGAACTATAAACATTTAGTTCTTCAAAAGTTTGCTACAAGTACAGTTGATTTGTAGAATTAGTTGTAGTTAGTAAAAGTACAGTTGCAGAGGGAAAAGTAAAGTACTGAAATACCAGTTGATAAAAATACTAAATTAAAAAAGTAAGCTATTCAAGGGTCAAGTGTAATGATCTTGATTAAAGACAAAAGAAGCAGCTAACTCAATCTATCTAGTCATTTTTATTTGCATAGATTAGTCAAAACCTGGTATTTTACTCAACATCTTCAGATAGGTATTACCACGGCCATTTCAGACACATCAAAAAAGTACTTTACTTTTCAGTCCAGTTAAAAAAATGTAGTGGAGTAGAAAGTACAAACACCTGCTCTAGAATGAAGTGAAGTAAAAAGTATCTGATGTAAAATGTACTTTAGCAAAGCACATATACCTTAACGTTTTACATAGTACAGTACTTTTACTTTTATACTTAATAGTTACTGACAACAAATCTGTAGCGTGAGTATCAGAAGACGCTAAAGATGCAGGAACTTTTACCCACAGGAGGAGTTTAAACGGAAACTCAAAGTCTACCAGGTACCAGACTTGCACATCCAGATATTCTACATTTAAATTGCAAAGTAAATTACAAGGCCATATGTAGCTTATTGAGCTCTGACTCACCGCCACCACCTCGCTCTTGCGCGGGTCACACACTCTCAGACGCCGGTCTTTGCAGGTCGTACAAAACAAGCTTCCATTTCGATTCCAACTGATGCTGTAGATGAGGTCCGGGTGGTCGTCCATGGAGATGAGGGGCTCGCCGGTGCCCACGTTCCAGATGATAATCAGGTTGTCACTGCCTGAGAGGAAGACACCAGGAGGGTTACACACCTTTAAATGACACAAACATGCTCTTTTGTGCTGACCTGCTGTTAGAAGTATGTTGCGTGCTGTTGGGTGCCACGTCACGATCCCCACGCGCTTTGAGTGACCCTCCAGGACCACGATGGGCTCAGAGATGGGGCGGGTCAGAGTATTGTCTGGAATCTGCCACACCTGCAGGAAAGAGAGGACAGGTTTAGCCTCGACAGAATTTAAATCTATTTTGCTGTAACTTACCTGGACGACTGAGGGATTACACAATTATTAGACAGCACCTTCTGTTATGAATTTGTAAACATCCTTAACTGCTGTACACAGAATTCAGTTTTTAGTTTTGCCCATAAGCTTTAAAAAAAAAAGAAAAAAGAAAAAAAAGTATATTGAAAGCTCTGGGCTAGTCAGTTCTGAAGTATCTAATGACCACAAGGCCTATAAAATTGTGTTAAATGTATGTTTTTTTAAACATAATAAACCACTAAGTTATTAAAACATTTCATAGAATTTTAAATGTATTTTTTTGGATGGAAAACAACCGCGTTCTGGACATAGCTGGTTAGCACACCTGTTGTACCTGTAAAACAGCTGCAGTATATCCAGAACGCTGCTGCTTGAGTCCTGACAAGAACCAGGAAGTACGACCACATTAGTCTGTGCTCAGGTCTCTGCACTGGCTTCAGGCTCAGAGAATAGACTTTAAAGCAGCTCTGCTTGTGTTCAAGTCTCTCCATTACCAAGCACCAAAGTACATCTGACATGTTAGTGCCATACGTACCATCTCGCACTCTGAGGACTAAACATGGGGAATCAGCATTTCAGTTTTTATCAGCTAAAATCTGGAACAGTCTCCCTGAAGATGTGAGACAGGCCTCCACTCTGACAATGTTTAAATCCAGGCTAAAAACAGTTCTGTTTAGATGTGCATACGACTGAAAGATCTATCTGCACTCTTCTCTTTTAAAGCGCTTTATTTTAAAATTATTATGTGTGTGTTTGTGTGTTTTGTGATTTTAATGCAACTTTTCCTGTTATGTAAAGCACTTTGAATTGCCTTGTGTGTGAATTGTGCTCTACAAATAAACTTGCCTTGCCTTGCCTAAACTTTCATATTTGAATTTTTTGAAGAAAGGAATGGAAAATTCACTTTTAGAACCGTGTCATGCTTTGACCGTTGAGCTCCGTAGAGTTTCATGTTATTGGTTATTGGTTATTGTTTGTATAAGTTGTGCACTGTATTTGTAGATACATTTTAAATCAGTTCTTATGACGCTTATACTTTTATGCTGTTTATTTGTTAATGCTATTACAGTTATCAGCACACATTTTACTGCTCTTACATAATATTAGTGCGGCTCATTGTACAACTCAGTGCTAAACTAACTTGTCAGTGATTTAATTTGATTCATAAACTTACTGAACCTAGAACATCTCTCTCAGCTCTCAGGGTGACAAACGTCAACACCGGCATGTGAACTGTAACACCAGTTTGTCTGTCAGTTAAAAGTGGAGCTAAAACAGACTCATTCTATGACACAAACACAAAATCGAGACCGCCTTTAATAATAACTGGCACAATATTCAGTGACATCAGCTCTGGGACAGACAGCTGCCAGTGCGCTCCATGTGGTCGCCCAAATGTTCATAAACAAAACATTACACCATCCACAGCTGTTGCCACGAGAGACACAGACATTTTATCCCTACATCACACCCGGATTCCTCTGATGTTAGGGACAAGTGTGAAAGCTGCTCTGGGCATGTACTGTAGATACTAATAGTCTTGAACACACAGACACAAAACATGTAACATAATATAAAACTAAGACCACACTCTGTGATCTAAAGTAAACTAGAATACTGTTGAACTGCCTGTTTGCTTTCATTTGAGGTAATACGGGTATAAAGGGTGAAGTGTCTTACACAACAGTAGTAGACAATGAAAGGAGACTCTTTACATCACCATTTCCTAATTAGGTGCACGGGGAGAGAGTCGAAAGAAAGGTGAAATTGTATTTGATAATACAATTGTCTTTGTGGTACATTTTACACTCTCAATTCTTGATACTTTTGTACATCAGTAATAGTTATAATTGGCAATATACTAGTTATTAGATTTATAATTACTAAATAAACAGTACTTAATAAAGGCGCACTCAGAGTGAAAAAGTTTGCGAACAACTGCTTTACATGACATGAATCTCCAAACCATCAACGAACCACAATAATCGTAACTAACATGTTGTAAATGTATATTTAACTGTATATGAAGTCTGTAATTATTATACCTACATTTTGTTAGATAAACCATTTTGGAGTTGTTGTTGTTATTATTAACAGAACAGTGACCTCTGCTGGTCAAAGTCTATATTTCATAATTTAAAGTAAGAACAGGTTGTTCACAGCTCCATCATCAAACTTATATTCATGATGTTTTTTGTGCCAGTCACTTGTGAATATGTGCTGTGCTGTAACACTTAAAACAATGCATCTGATGTCCATATCAAACAAATAAATAAAATAGACAGAGCACAAAGCTGTGCTTAGTAAAGCTGAAGTCTGTTTTCTCCCAGCTTCTGTCGGGTTTGTTGTGTTAAAATGAAATTTAAATAAATTTATACAAAAAAGCTGGTAGGGCTGTACTTCATCATTCGGTCAATGGTGTTTTAGTTGAGCAACATTTTATTAGTTGACCAATCATTTTAATAGGATTACAAGGATTTGTAGACAACAACGGAAAGGAGAAAGCACAGAGTGATTTAGCTGGAGTTTTGGGAGTGACTGGAGTTTAATCTGTCAAATCACTTAAGAAGATGTTTGCAACTTCTCTGTATATATTCTAATGTGTACATTCTAATGTATACAGGGTTCTAATCATTTTGAGAGCTTTTGCCTATGCCACACACCACCTCTTTGTCAATTAATAGATGCAAAAGACATGTTTTTGGTCAGCCAAGAATTTCTTTAGCGATCACAGTCCTATAAGTGACAGTGTATTTGTACCAACAACCTTTTGCACCTCCCTCCCACAGAGAAACTAATGTGTGAACTATGCATTGTCATGCTGCTTATTCGTGGCCTGTACTCGGCTCCAAATAGTTTTTGCTTCACTTGGAGGAACTGAAGATATGTCGCAGAGAACAAAGACACTCACATGTACAGTGTCTGCCCAAAAAACCAAGCCAAGTTTAAACAGCAGGTTAAGAAAATAAAGGTGTTGTCATATAATTTAATATGTCAAATAATAACCATTGTGTAAATTAGATGAGCTTTGGCCGTTGTTTACATTATGGTTGCTAGGTAACAGTTATGGAATTACTTAATTACTTAATCTGCTCACATCCGCTTCTAATGTCCAACCAGGAAGTAAAACTGTAAACTTTAAAAATATTCAAACTAGGGAAAACCAGGTTAGATTTTTAGCAACATCTTGAATATAATTATGTGTGTTTTAGTAAAATGCCTCACCTGTCATACAGTATGCACTTAAAAGAAGAAACTACTGCACAAAAAAATAAATACAAACTTTTTTTAAATTAGCCTGGATATAATTCACCTGACAGTCCTTCTCTCCTCTCTCAACATTTTTAACACTAATCCTTGCCGAACGTCCTACGAGAGCTGCAATTTTGGAAATGCTCTAAAACCCAGTCAAGATGCCATATTGGTCTTGCGTGTTGTGTTATTAACTATTGCAAACCAAAAAAAAAAAAAAAAAAAAAAATAAAATCAACAAGCAAATTACACAAGCTAACAGTATTCAAATTCGTAAGTTGAGCAGACAATAGTCTAAAGAAAATAAATCTGAAGAAAATAAAACAGGGAAAGCCACAACAAAGTCAAAGGACCCGGTTAGATCTGCATAAGTTCAGAGAATCACAACAATTGCATAACTTAGAAGCACTTCCAGGACAACCTCATGACGTCATGCTGTGGGACAACCAAAATACAAAGGCATGCTCAAACAAATACACAGGCATGAAACAAAGCACTACTCCAGGAAACATCCAAGTTAAAGCCTCACAAATGTCTAGTTACAGTCCATGGGTTTGGAATGATGACAAATTAGGACCCTTGCCACAGCGACTAACAATTTAAAACAAAATATATCTGCTGAATGATATGATTTATAATAAAGGCTAGAGAGATCGTTGTCATGGCAACCTCTAGTACCAAACCAAAGTGGTAGAAAGTTCTACTAAAGAACTCATACACACTAACAGGGAGTTGGACTTTGATAATTGTTCATATTTGTACTTTATCTTAAGCCAAAGTTCTACCAAACTAATGTAAAAAAATCTTCATGGAAAAACTTTTCAAATGTTTTATTTTTTATTCAAACGTGGTGATGTAAATAAAATAAAGATGTGCTGTTATGTCTCTGTGGCGCATTAACAGACAATAGTTTCCTTCTGCATAAAATATAAACCAGTGCAGGGTGTTTAGGTTCAATATTCATTCTCATAATTCAGAGAAAAAATGTCCTGACAGGCACAGATAGAGTTCTCTGCATTATTAGAACCACAAATATATCATTATACATCAATTTAAACACTTACATCTATTTTCTTCTTCTTTTTGATCACCCTGTTTTTACAATTATTTCTATTAGATTTTTGCCCCTTCTCCGCTCGATGGACCCTTGCCTCTAATATAACCAATTTGAGAAAAGTACAAAGTGTTGCATAAAACAGGAGGCTGAAGGAGGCTAAAAATACTGCTATATTATTCTCCCGGTTTAGTGACGAGCCAAGTTTATTCAGAGATATTATGCAGAACACTAACCTTTTAAAAACTCATGGGAGACAGGTCTAAACACTGACTCATTCTCTCAGACACTTATTGTTCCCTAAAAACTCTGCCCAGTGAATCACCACAGCACTCTTTCTGGTTGGCGTTACCATGGCAGTGCAGTCCTCGGAGCCGCTGGCCAGGACGTTGTCGTCATGGGGACACCAGTCGATGTCCAGGACGGGCCCGGAGTGACCGATGACCAGAGGGTAGTTCTTATCCACGCGTCCTGTCTGAAAAGCACAGGTCAGAGTTACAAAACATTCACTTTTATTTGTTTTCAGACAATTTCAAGGAACATTTCAGGAGTTTTTTGTGTTAAACCCACAATTACAATCTCTGGGTACCACTTTTCACTTTAATCTGCGTTAATAAAGCATGAACATAATACACTACAAAACACTTTATTTAACAATGATTCAGGCTTAGTAATACTTAAATAAGGAGTTTGGGTATTAAGTAGTTACAAAATCTGTATCATTCTTAATAAACAATTGGCTCATTACGAATTATGTTTATGCTTTATTATTTATTTTATTGTAGTAATTATAAAAGTGTTACCAAATGTGGTTTTATAGTAAATGTTGCTGTTATTGAATCGGAAAAGGCTTTATTGTAAAATTCACTAATGTGCTTTGACGAAATGGTTTCAACATTGTTAGTAAAATATAAAATAAGACCTAATATAAGACATGCATAGAGAAAAATATAAGAAATAAAATAAACTTTGACTATTTTAAGGCAAAATATACATTATCAGAGCGAGGATATCAAGATACTTATCTTACTGTAAGAGAAAACATCCTGATTAGTCACAACAACAGACACCACAACCACAAACACCACAGACACCAGTGAAATCTTTATTTCTTTATCCTTTATTTGGCTCTACATAACTGCAGTAGTTGTATGTTCTAAGGCAGGGGTGTCCAAACTTTTTCCATCGAGGGCCACATATTGAAATATAGACCAAGCGGAGGGCCACAAATCAATCGTGAAACGTTTAAAAAGATGCATTTATCTGATGCTTTAAGCACCACCACATCTACATTCAGTCTCAGTGCCTTAATATCAGGGCTGTACTGCACCAAAATGTTAGTTATTTAGGTTAGAATTGTAGAAAATCTGAAATGTGCTGTAAATAGTAAACTTCATCTTATAGAAAATATAAATTGGAAATAGACCTGGCATAGTTAATAATAAACAGCTTGTAATAGTATATGTAAACTTATTCTTCTTCAGTTTTGCATCAGATGGACATGAGCTATGACCCGGCCCCAAACTCACAGGTGTATAAATAGCAGCGTGACGAGGCGTTGAAGGGTAGTTTTTCGGGACGTCCTGTGGGGGGAGCGACGGGGGCTGTGGGATATTTATAGCGTGTCCACCACCTCCGTCTAATCAAGTGTCTTTCTCAGTGAACAGAGAAATGCTGCTTAAGTGCACCCAGTAATTACCAACACAGTGAGACAGATGACTCACCACCGTCACAAGGAGCTAAAAGCAGTTATGCTCCGTCTGAAGGCTGTTTGTGTCATAATGTGGCAGAAGAAAACCTTTTACTTTTATATTTTACATGTCTTCACAGATCGAAAAGTTAGGTGTGTTTAAAAAAGATATTCAAAAATGAAAACTTAAACCATCTGCTGCAACGACCTTAAAGTGCGTTTTCATATGTTTTTTTTTTTGTCTTTAAAGCAAAATATTTATCATAGTTTCACATTAGTCAAGTGGAAGTTTGTGAAGAAAAAGAAAAAAGTTGAAGCTTACAGGAAGTAGAGCAGAGTTCTGAAAAGGAATCCCATGTTTATGTACATATTTACATGGGTCGTACATTCTATACACAAAGTACAAACAATTTGTTTGTTGGATTCAATGAGGATGTTAAGTGATGATGTCATCACTTAACATCAGAGAGAGAGAGAGAGAGAGAGAGAGAGAGAGAGAGAGAGAGAGAGAGAGAGATAGATACCGGTAGATATAGATAGATATAGAATCTGGTTTATGGTTCTTATCACTATAATTACGAGGTCTATCCCACATGAAAGAAAAAGCACAAAGTTCAATGTCTTCTCTGTAAGCACAAATAAACAAAAATGAAATCAGAAAGTGGTGCCATTATTTACCACCAAAGGCATGATTGTTGTCGGTTGAAAGGATTTTAAATCATGAGATTAATGTTACAGGTATGTGGACCCAATCCCTAAAATCTAATAACAAGGTTCAACTTTTGTGGCTTTCTATTTTGGATAAATCTTTCTAAACACCTGAATCTCCCAGAGTTATAAACCCCAGCCCGCCATCCAAGATTATGACATCAAATTCGAGAACATGAAAGCAGCCCATTACCACCTGATGCTGCCCATCACCAACCAGGAAGTAAAAGTATAAACTTCACCAACATTGTCATCCTACAAAAAATAGGTTTTTTATTAAAATCTTGAATATAATTATGTTGACTATGTTTTTGTGAAATTAGTTGGATGCATTTAACGTCAAGTATTTATCTCAGGGATAAATGCCCGACAAGTGAATATTGATAACAAGACCACACTAAAAACATTCTAGGTTTTCAATTTAGATTTAGACCAATATATACTAATAAACTGACTATGCAACAATAAATGTAGATGGTATTAGGAAGAGCATCAAAACAAGTGTCAGACTCCCTAACGATTGATAACAGGCATTCACAGCAAAGAACTGAATAACAGCAAAACCAAAGCACACGAATGGTGACTTCTTCTCTGTCAGTCACATTAGACCATGTCACCAGCGTCGCCTTTGATTACATGATAAAGTGTCCGGCAAAATGCAGTCGTGCTGTACATTAAAATATTGTCACCAGGTTAGAGTTGTCTTACAGTGTCCATCATTTATTTTAAGGAGGTGTCATCATCGAGTCGCTGGAAGGACTTCACAGCTTTAGGCCTGATCTGAATCCACCGCCTGTTTTTCCTGTTGCCGTGCGTCTGGTTCAGTCGTTATAGACAGCACTTCAGACATTACAGCTACGCAACCCAGGGCTAGTCTACTTAAAGGTGCACTGTGTAACTTTTAGAGGTCACACTGCCTACTTGTCGCTATGAGGTTATTGCATTGCTGAAATGTTCCACATATACATTATGTGCTGTGTGGCCAAGTTAGAGCTCAGGAGATCATGGAGAAGAGACCACACTCACATCAGAATGCATGTGTTTCTAGGTTTGTCTGAGCAATAAAACATCTATATCTCCATGGAATTGAGCAGAACAATGAGAGTGCATCTTTAAGGAAGCGGGAGCATCCATCCTAATGCTGAATGATAAGCAGAACTCTTGGCACAGCTTCATTATTGGTTCATGTGAACAAGAAAGATTATTTTTAACAGTTTGTAAAGTTTGTAGCCTGCCGTGTTTGGAAATAAGTTAAACATTTGACCTGGTCTCGATGTTTTACTCTGAGACTTTCAGAGGTGGTCCCAAACATCACTCAACATTTCTCACTGACCAAAGGTGCATAGCTCAAACAAAGAGAGCACGTGGGATATAATAGCCTACACATTAAGTTTTATTTGTCTAAAAAACATCTTCGCCAAAATCTGGATCTATGGTTTCTGTTAAAGGTGCACTATGTAACTGCAGCTGCCTGCTTGTCTCTATGGAAATGTTACTATTTGAGCCGGAATATTCCACAGTAGTGCATTAAACTTATCTATCTAGTTTATTATAGGTGTTTTAATTGTTCAGAAATACCTTGAAAAACATGTATTCTTACTGTAAGTGTCATGAGCTGCCTCACCACAGCTCTGGGGTCTCATTTATGAAGCTTAGGTACCTACAAAAATGTTATGTGACTTGCTGAGTTATGTTTGCGATCTATAAAAAAAAAAAATCTTGACGTGGAAATGAGCGGCTCAGTAAAAAACTCAAAACTTTGTGTGTGAATTTCAGGGACGAACAAGAAGATCTGAGCCTGAGACGAACAGTTAGAGAGTTAGAGGAAGTTTGTATTTTGACTGTGCACTTTTAGTAAGAATTCAACATAAAATTTATAAATGAGACACCTAACCTATAATTTGACCTAATGTGTCATCTGCTTGTCTCTATAGTGATAGAAACCCTAGAAAAATTGCATAATGCCCCTTTAATTTTATTCAGTTATTGGTGTTTTTTATTCTTTAAAATATACCATGAAAAACATGCATTCTTACTGTGAAATTATTGTCTCAATGAAAAAGTCTAATGTCATATTGTGGAACAATTAAGGCAAAGCAATAACATCTTCATGGAAACAAGTAGGTGAGGACCCACTATGGGAAAAGTTACAGAGTGCATCTTTAAGAACACATTTGGAATATTTAATTTTTCTTCAAGTCTTACTACCAGACAGTTGTAGTAAATCAACACTAAATGTGGCTTATCATTGTTGATTGAGAGACACTTCTTTATATTTCAATTGTGTGACCTCCAGGTTACGTTGTCAGTCGAAAGGCTTAAAGAGCGTCAGTGCATCTTCCCCAGTGCAATAGCTACTTATAGCCTCCACTACAGAATGTTCAGCTGCCTGCAAATACAGGGAGTGCTTAGTCAGAAATCTAGAGCCTGTTTCACCAAAGTGTCTCAGTGTAACTTCAACTATTCACAGTAAATATTTGTAATAGTTGAGCAGAAAAATGTGAACCTAAAGTTACAAAGGCAATAGACATTAAAAACCATAAACAAGTGTCAATCATAAGTAACATGTTCCTGGAATGCACCTAAGAGGCGGCCATATTGGAGAGGTCAACACAGCAGGGTCACCAAATGCACAGCAGCTGTCTGACACACTTTGTACGTACATGTATTCATTCAATATGTATTCATATTAAGTAATTATGTAACGCTGTGAAAGTGTTAGGCTGGTCACCAGTTCTTTGAGCAAGATCATTAGACATCATTAGACAAAGTGCAACAGGAGGCAAGTCATTTTCTCTGACAAGCCAAGAAGTGAAAGGCAAAAGTTAATTTACTGAATTTGTTTGTGACATAGTGAAACAGGTTTGGAACTTTTTTGATACTTTTTTCATTTATGATATATTATTTAAAAAATTAGACCAATTATTAGTGTAACAGTAATTTAGAATAGATTTTGATCCTGATGAAAAGGCTCAATTTCGATATCACAATGACCAGCAACCAGCAACAATATTTTACTATTTTAAGAAAATACATTTTCAACACAAAATAACAGCGTTTTCTTTCTTTATGTGGCCTTACTCTAGTTCTGTCAAAGCTCAAGATCAATCTGAAACTGTTTAGGTAAATTTTGTCTACTTTATGTCGAGGCTTGTTCAAATTTGTATCTGGTTTTGATACTATTTTTAGTATTGCTTGGTATTTAATTTTGATTCTGTAGATAACCCTACCAATTATCATTATTATTATTAATTGTTTATTCAGCCAGTGCATTTTAATGAACATATATGATATACATGCCATAAAAACGCCAGACTGTAGCCATGGGCTATTTCCATCTGTTGTACCACAACACTCTCACACAACACACTAATTCACACACCATTGTATATTTGAACATTGGAGGCAATGTGGGTAAAGTGTGTAGCTCAAGGACACAACGATAGTTCCTTTAGCCGCTCCACTGTAGCACATGGTGTTCCAGCAGTTTCCCATCCAAGTACAACCCAGGCCTTAGCTTCTGAGACAAATGATATAAGACCACATACGTATACTTCTCTGGTTATTACAGCCCCGTTGACTGACCTTGGACACTGGCAGCACCAGAAAGGATCCTCCTCCACTGGACTCCACGATCACCGCCAGAAACTTAGGGTTGACGGCACAGAAGGAACTGTCCCATGTGACCTTTGACACTCTGATGTCATCATAGCCCTGTTCCGCCTTCATCCCCTGCCCGAAGACGTGGCGGAACTTACTCTGCCGCACGATGCTGCGACTCATGGCTGCAGAAGAGGATCAAACAAATGTGTCAGCATGATTGAACCTACATGGAGGACAAATGAAGAGGACAGTTGGGTCATTGGGACCTATAATGCACATAAATAACTTCAGCACACTTAAAAAGCCTATAACAGATTCTCATGTTTTTCTAATAATTAAATTGTTTATTGAGACAATTCCTGAGGAGAAGATTGATCATAGTTTTACATCAGGCAAGATTCCGTTGTGGAGAAAAAAACGTTGTTGTTGAAAATTACAAGAAGTAGAGCTGAACTCTAAAGCACATAGACTTATGTCTGTGTCATCAATAAGCATTCATTCAAAATGCAGAAACAGTTTACGCGCAACTGACACATTTGTCTGACAGTGTGAACAATCAATTCACAAAATAAAAGTGTTATCAGATATTTTTTATTTGCTGTAAATATTGTGTAATTTTGATGGATTTTTGCCGATTACAGTTGCCAGGTAACAGTTATGGAATATTTCTACCTCTGTCACATCTGATGAAATTGTCAATTTGGGGACAATTTGGCAGAAAATAGGCTAAATGTTGTGAAAAATCTTAACTGCAAACATGTTTACTACGTTTTAGTAAAATGTGTAACCTGTAAGCTTTTTATTAATTTTGTGAATGGGTCAATATCTTGGCAGAGATACGTAAAACATTCACAAAAGGCAATTATCTTCATCCAAACCTGTTTTAGGAGAGCAGCTGCCCAATGCTCATGACACATTTCCCCAGCAGTGGTGAGGATGGGTCAGATGGAAAGAACAAATTTCCCTCCGGGGACAATTAAATCTTACCATGCACATTTTGCAAGTACATCTTCATAACATTATACCCAGTGCATAAGACAGGTTAGATTTTTCAATTCACTGAAACACAGTCAATGCAATTCTATTCATAAATGGGCTTAAAATGTACCCATGTTTTGGTGAAGTTTACATTTTTACTTTTAGGTTGGACATGAGCAGCAGATTTAACACAGAGGTAATTCCATAACTATTACCTTGCAAATGCATAGTAAACAATCATCATCTAATTCAATATTTAATTTCAGTTAATTTGACAAATAAAAGTAAATGACAACACCTTTATTTTGTTAAATGAATATCTCAACGGTCAGAAAATGATGCTCTTTGCAGTGCATTTATTATGGATTTTTATTTTATTTTATGACATGGGGTTCATTTTTAGAATTAAGCGCAACTCCCTGTCATTTTTTTTTTACTTTTTTTCTCACCTTTTCTTCACAAACTGCCACTTGACTGATGTGACCATAGGTATAATCTCATCTCAACAAACAAACTAATAATGTCAGATACATATTATCCGTAAGACTTCTGGTCTCATAATACATTGAATGAAGGTCACTTACAGTACACCTCAACTGTGGGCTGTGTTTGTTTGAAGAATGAATAATGGGCTAATGAGGCAGCACTGAAGTTAGAGAACCTTATGCTCAGTATAAAAATGCAGCTTTCGATTCAAATTTTGCGTTCAGGCCCCAGATCAGAGGTGCCCAAAGCCAGCCCTCCAGGGGGGGGTGATTTGGCCTGCGAAGGGGAGCTGAGATTTGTTAGGAGTATTTATTTGATTGTGTTATTTGTGCTAAAAAAGACTGTCAGCAGTTTCCAAAGAGACCAAATCAAGTGTATTCCCCTAAAAGATGTTAATAAAAGACAACTGAATCATCATATCTGTGCAAATAAACATATTAAATGCAACAGAAAGTTAGGGTTGGCCCTCGGCATGCTAATACGTATACATTTTGAGGAAATTATGTCCTAATTTTAGCCCACAGAGGAAAAAAGTTTTGGAACTCCTGCCTAGATGTTTAAATGCAGTCACTTTTTGATGGTATGACTTATGACAAATACTTAGCAAGGAAGATTGTGTTTTAGCAGTTGGTGCCATTGCCAAGTCATAGCAAAAATGTTAATGTTTTAATTATTACTCATGGCTTACAAAAGCAAAGTCATGACATAACTTTACCAAGCACAAGCTGGTTCGAAGCACATCAACCATCTTCACTTCACTAAATCAGTTTTAACCAGGGCAGAGGTACACAGTGTTTACACGTGTTGCTGTCCCGTTGCTGTCCGTGGCAGAACCCTAATCCCCAAAACACAGGCACAGAGCTGTAACTGGCCTAACACAGGGATATTAATAGTCAATTGTCCCACTGTGAAGGAGCCAAACTTCAAAGACATTGCAAACAGACTCACAGACATTATATAAGAGTTAAACCCTGCAATGAAGACTTAAATATATATTTGTTTACAATTTTGACAGTATTTGATTGCAGAAGAAGTAATTAGTTGCATTACTTTTGGGATGAAATATTCTACCAAAAATTGAATACAGATAAATAGGCTGTGTGTATAAAACAGAAAGTGCATCCTTTGACACTGCAGGTTTATTCCATTTTATCTTTAATAATTTCTATTAACAGCAGCTGTCTTTGTTTGTCTGTTTGTGTTATAAATACCAAAATGTCTGTTCAATAGATTTGTTACACAAGAGTATTCTGGAAATTCCCTCTCACCTCGATACAGGCGTTGTCCAAAGTGGGGCTGTCACTCCAGAGCTGTCCAGTGCCTTACATAAGTGTAAATTATCTACGTAGATTAAAGATGTACCCAAAATAATCTATATTTTAATTAATTTGTGGTCAAACTCACTTGCATGCACCTCATCATATACACATTCTGACTAAATGACCAGCATTTTTCGATAAAACATTCAATGAATTCTAATCATATCTAGAAGGACAGTTTCCTGAAAGCCCTCTGTCATGCCACATACCAGCGCCTTTGAGCAGCCAAACTGGGGCGTTCAGGGTGAGCATCATAAATATCTGTCCACTACAGCTGCCACAAATACAAGGCTTTGTTTGATTGTGAGTGCCAGTATCAGCCCCGGGTCTATTGCAACCTCATTTAAAATGTTTGCACCCTCATTATGGGCAGTTTAACTAATGACACTCAATGGAAGAATATCTGTTTGCACACCTTTGAAACTCTGATGCACCTCAGTCAGTTTGGTCTGGACCCACGGCTGTCCGGAAGGAAAAAATCAAAACACAAGATATAATTGGAGTGTTTTGGCCCTAAAATGTCATAGATGTGCCACATAACCGAAAGAATAAATATAATAATGAACATTTGGGTATAATTTAAAATCTGTCAGTTTTTCTCCCCACACAAAAAACAAGCTTCCCCAAATATGTTCCTAATCGTTAGGTCTAGGCCTACATTGTCTGAAACTATAACCACAAAAATGCAGGTATATAGTTCTATTCTATGTGTTATGGAAAATGAAAATAGAACACTAAGTAACCTAATTTAAAGTTAACAAAAAAATAACAGGTGGTTTTGTTATCACGGCTCATATCCTGATTCATTGTTGATTTGTTTTATTAACTTTCTCAAAACACAGAAGCAAAAAAAATAAAAATAAATAAAAGATGCATTTAAATCTATGTCATGACTATGGAGAAAGGAGCGCATTAGAACAACACTGCCACTTTCCTAATATAGACATGACAAAGTGCGCTGGTCTTGAGCGGCGCAGGGCCCCTCCCACGTGGGGGCCTACTCCTAAATACAGCCAAGTCTCATTGTGGCGCTTTAGCAATCACGAAAACGCTGTATTTCCTCTGACAATGACCATGGCCATCAACCTCGCTTTTACGCCAAAGAACAACAGCCGAGGACAGTGCGAGTGGAACAGAACGGTACGTGATCCCTAAAGTGGAGCACAGCTGTCACTCACGCCTCAAGATCTGCGGTTGGGGGCAGTGCAGCGTGAGAGTGCGCGGCATCGGAATCGTGAGATAATACAGTGCGAGCTGACTATCGCACTGCAGTAGACAAAGTTACGCAGCGTCCTCTTCAATGCACCAGACAAAAAGTTAAGAAATGGTCTCACCTCAGGTTTTGGGGAGCCCCCTCTTCCCTGGACGTCTGTGTCTGCCGTAGACCACCGCTCCAATGCCTGCGAAACTCCTGCGTAAATCCCACTCTCAGAGAGAGTTTAAAATTATTATCTGGTGCAGGACGCGCAGAGGAGACACCGGACAAATGCTCCTCGGAAGGGAAAGAGAGAGAGGCGTGAGGCCCGGGACAGTGGGGGACAGAGGGGTGTGGGTGGGAGGGAGCAAGGCGGAGGGCTATTTTGGAACAGGCTCGGTCAGGGCAGGGAAACGTGTGCCTGGCTCAGTCATGACAGCAGCAGACCTCAGCTCAACAGGTACAGTGCAGACAGACAGGTGCACAGAGGTAAGTGCGTCAGAATGGACAAGATCATTCAGAAAAACAATAAGAAAATAGTTGGCCTTCCGAGTATAGGCCAATACCGGAACTAAACCGGGGTTAAACGCAGGATTATTCCAAGTCAGAATCAGGGCTTAAATAGATGTAAAATATGACTAAAGGTTTAAACAATGAATAATACAAAGGAGGACACACGTGGATAAAATTGAAATTAAGCATTAAACATTTGAACTGCAGAAGAATCCTTACGACAGAGTTTGAACACTGACCCCTCCATACACTGTACATATCTACAGGCAAAGTTGATTTTTTATTTAATAGCCTACCTATTTTTGTCTGCTTTTATTTTTTTCTATTTTACAATTATTAGGCTACTCATTGCTCTATGTTGCATAATAACGCCTAAGCAAATTCCTAGTTTTGTGAATTTTGTTCAATGACCCTAACAACAATAAAACCGATTAAAGCACTGGCTACAATGGGGCATATTATTAACAACATATTGCCCTTGTGTTGCTTTTGAAAACACATTTAATTTGCAAATATATCCATGTTTCCATGAGTGCTGAGAAAATAGGACCTTGGCCAGCAATAATCATATTTTGTTGTTGTATCTTTTGAATGGAAACAGTCTTCAAAATGTTACATATCGCAGAAAGCTGAAACCCATGGACAGTCTCTCAAGTAAGCATACAATTAGATTTCACAAAATGGACAGAGCCATTTCAGATAAGAGCTTGCTGTGTGTTACTATGTCATCTTCTGAAACAGTCCTGCCACATAATGAGACACTGGACAACACATTTTCAATAATCTCCATTATTTAATGGTCACAGTTGAGACACATGATATAAAAGAATATTTACAGGTATGATAGTTTAAAACACACAACCAACATTTGCTACTACCCAAGCATGCTCCCAAAAGTAGCAACCTGACATAAAAAAGCCACAATAAAATAAAAAAAAAAGGAGTAAAGTGCATGTATGACAGAAAACTCTGAAGCTTCACCAGTCAGAGGCACACCCCCAATGTGTACAAAAAGAAACAGAAAAACTACACCAACGTGGTAGAAGTTGTGCTACAGTCACTCACAGACACTGGCTAGATATATAAAAACATGTACAGCTCCTAAAATGTTACAATATAGATCTTTACATCCCCAAAACAGAGGAAAGTTTCACCTCCCTCACCCTCACTCAAACAGCAATACATACATTTGATAGATTAAGTGACATCCAAGAGAACAGAACTGACAAAAGTATTTTAGATTGAGATGGACATTGCAGAAGAAATCGTGACCTAATGCTCGGGCAAGATTTGGTTTTTAGACTATGAGGTAATGTGCAGTCAAAACTAAAATATAGGACAGACGGATTGCCTCTCTACCCACTTCTCACTTACAAAAACTCAATCCAAATTCAACGGTCCAGTTATGTCATTCTACAAAATTGTATCCAGGGAAACTTTAAAACTTTGCTTGAAAAGGAGAGATGAAACCGTGGCTACATTCTACAAACATAACAACAGCAACTAAGTGATAAACCAGCATTATTATAAAAATTGGACTGTGCCAAAATGGCCAAAAACGTCTCTAGATGTAAAATGATTGTTGCAGTTATAGATAGTACACAGTGTTTTGTTTAATGCTATTGACTTAAACCACAAAGATAGTATTCATCATAGAGGCTCTTGGCAGATTTGCTGGGAAAAACAGAAACTTATTTATTAAGGCAAGAGGCATTGGTTTGTTAGTTTTGCTGATCAAGGCCAGCATTGTCAAATTAATTACTAAATGCGTTAAAATGACTTGAATTCAGAATATTGTTTATATTTTGACTAGTTTCATGTATTTACTTATTTGGGTTGGAATATTTGACATTTTTAAACTTATATATAATATATATATATGTATATAGTCTGAATAGCTAAATAATCTAGCATCTTTTTTCATGTGCAATTTTCTTTACTCCACTAACACAACGTAAACTAGGCAAAACTACTCAGATAAAAGATCAATATTTTGAATTCCAGTAGTTTTAACATATACATATTCATTTTTGCAGTGAACTTGTGCACTCCATTCTCTCTCACAGACACGCTGACAAAGAGGTTTCACATGGTGTGGTAAAGGGTACCAGTTCGCTTCTTGAGCCTTCTTAGAGGGTGAGTCCGTCCGTACTGCTGCCTGACTGTGGCGGGGTTTGGTCCTGGAGTGTCCTGTCCAGAGGGCACAGGTTGGCTGGAAGAAGGGGGGGATTCAGGTCGGACGTCCCGCGCCTCAGAGGGTGGGGTATGGGGGTGCTGGGTGGTTAAGAACGGCGAGTGGTGGACGCGCTGTTTTTTGGATTCGTCGCTGAGCACTGTGTGTTCTGGGGGTTCTGTGCAAGAGGAGGTGGCGACAGAGGAGCGTGTCAGCTCCCACTCGCTCAGCTCATTGGCCAGCAGCTCCAGACAGCCCAGCTTAGCCAGAGAGGCGGAGCGCTTCATCAGCGATGGGGGGGTGAGTCCCGCTTGTCGTATCCGCGTCTCTACCTCTTTGACCCGCCTCTGGATGCTGCTGCTGCGCGTCTGAGCCACCTGCCGCACTTTACACGCCTCTCCCACACTCACCTGCTGCAGGAAGGCCCCCAGCTCACACAGCGTCTCCCATGTCTCCCTCATTATGATGTCCCCTCCCAGAGCGGGACAGTCCCAGTCTGTTGCTGACTCAAATTCAGTGACGCCCTCCAGACAGAGGAAGTTAACAGAGGAGAAGGGTGAGTGGGCAGTGTAGTGACCGGAGGTAGACAGAGACCTCTCAGCAGGCAGGACCTTGGCTCCTTTTGTGCTTTTGTCATTTTGTCCCAGTCTGTGCATCTCAGCGTCCTCCTCCTCCTGCTCCTCCTGCACCGGGCTGACTACAGTCACCTCAGGACAGACAGAGGCATCTTGCACACTTGACCCCATAGCAGACGGGACACTGGCTGTGCGCCGCTGAGTCCAGCCGCCAGAGAGAGAGGGAGGGGAGGAGGAGGGGGAGGGCACCTCCTGCTCTTGTCTCATTCGTTGCTCGAGCTGCCGTGTGACGCGCCGCACAGACCCTCTCGTCCAGTCACTGTAGAGTTGCGGGGCTGTCTCTTCATCCTCTTTGTGTTTCACTTCCTCTTTCGCATTGCCCGCTTCCTCTTGTGAGAAAATATTATCTTGCTTCAACTTGCTGACATCCGGGTCAAGCTTTGGTCCTGTGGCCTGCACAGGCACAGTCATTTCCTAAAAAGTAGGAGAAATAGTACAGATATTAACCCTTGTGCGACCACCCATGAAAGTTTCATAGTGATGAAATAAAAAATAAATTACAAAATCTAGATGGGGTCAAAAAGACCTGAAGATAGCGAGTGTGACATGACACTGTGTGTAACCGTTAAGAGTTTAAACATAAAAGTTAAGCAGAAATCTCACCTTTTTCTTAACGCCATCTTTCTCTTCACTTGTGATCTCCGGAGGCACTGACTGTTCCTCTTTCTTCACAGCAGTCTTGCCATCTTTAGTCATTCCCTTGAACTTTTCCCTGGCACTGAAAAAGTTGATGTGGTCAGCACTGTGGGCCAACAACACCTCGTTGTCCTGAGGAATGGCACTCGGGTAGCTGATAAAACTGGAGGGGGGCGTGTGGGCCGCCAAAGACAACGCACACAAGTGTTGCTCACAGTCTGTGTTTTGGACAGGCACTGCTGCGGACACACACTTGGGTCCTAGCTTCGAGGCGGGGGCTTGAATGGCGAAGGGCTGAGGCACTGACACTGGCAATGGTTTGACCACGGGACACAAAGCCACCTGCGCATTGACAAACTCATCCACACAGAGCGGTGTGGGGGATGGGGCAGGTGAGGGCGGCAGGTGGTGCAACAGCGGAGGGGGGTGAGGTTGGCCTAAAGGGACACACTGCGCTACCATAGATACGCCTGCAGAGGGGGGAATAACTGTGGCTGCTCTGGGCTGAGACAGAGGCGGCGTGGAGGGGCGCTCATAACCGTCACACATGCCGTTGGACATGGGAGGCGATAGGGGATAAGGAAAGGTGCAGCGAGGGGATGCCTGAGACTGGACTTCAAGACTTTGTGCTGATAAACTCATGAGTCCTTCTGTGGAGGAGGAGCTTTGTTTAGACTTGGGATCAGTCTGGCTGGAGAAGGGTTTAACAGTGTTGGGTGGGGCTCCCAGAGACTCTAGCAGCTCTTTGACGGACGGCCCAGAGGAAGGGGTCTGGTTATGTGGGTCAGAACGACCCAGGCTGTTAGGCTGAGCTAAAGACTTAGATAAAGGCTCATGGTGCTCCGAGAGGTCGCTGTCTGAGTGAGAACGCCAGAGTTTGTTGTGCCTTTGTTTGCTGTAAAAGACGAAACACCCATGAGAAAACTTTGAATTTGTATTACATGAAATGACTTAAAATAAGCACAACAATATTTTTAGACAAGTGTGACTAGATATATTCACCTTTTAGATTTCACAATTAGACATGGTATTGTTTCATTCTAATGCTAGAGATGCCAAGATTCCTAGGTTAATCGTGATTATTCAGGTCACAAATTGTATAAATTTAAAACTAATAATTGTGACCATTTTTGACGCAAAATTAAGTAATTTCAGTTCAATTTGTACTCCAAACGTTAATCTAAAAGTAAAGTGCTTTTTAAGTGTTCATCATAATAACTGAATTAATAATTTTACAGAAAGTTTGAGTGCATAAAATGGCCACATAATATACATAATAATGTCAATAATCAATTGTTAATTAATCGATAAATTGTCAGGTTTCTTCTCACAAGAATTGTTAACACTAAAATTTAATATGTGTGTCCCGGTTTCATTCAATTAAAATTATCTGCCAGTAAGAATTTAGTTATGTCTTTTAGAACGAATTGTCTCACTTAATGTATTATTATGAATTTAAGTTATTTTCATAAGAATATACAGTTTTGTTCTGAATAACATATGTTTTTATGTGTATGTTTATGTTCACCTGGCCAGAAGAATGCCCTGATACTCCTCCAGCTGTCTCATGAACGAAGGATTGGGTTTGGTCACAGTTCTCCGCTCTTTGACGTAATCAAACGCCTTGTTCAGGTCCCAGCCGTACTCTTTCATGGCGTATGCGATCACCGTGGCAGCAGAGCGGCTTATCCCCATTTTACAGTGCACCAGACATTTGGAGCCAGCTTTCCTGCAGGAGGCAGCAACGAGCACGTCAGAGAATACAGAGCAGTAGTGTATGAGCTTAAACTAAACAGGCAAATAACATCATTTGCTCTGTTATCATTACTTTAACTTTAACTTTATCATTACATTCCTTTTACTTTTCTGTTTGGGTTAAAGTTGTACTTTTAAGAGCAGTTTTCCATCAAAATACCATTATTTATTACTTTTGAGAACAATTTTAAGTTTTTCTGATCGTGAAAACGCTAGGGATGTAACAATATCCAAATGTTTTGGTATTATATTTATTGTACTATTTTGATGAGGCAGAATTGTGAACATGCCATTTTTTTCTTGACCTCCTCCCCGTTTTTTTTGCTGGTGCAGCAACAAAACATTGTATTTAGGCAAAGGCGCTTATAATTCAATATAAATTATTATGACACATGATGACGATGATGCGAAATGATGATATTTTGTGTTGTTGCATAACTAGAAAACATCAGTATGTTGTGTAACTACTTCAAAACTAAAGCAGATTCTTTGCACATTATATTTTTCTTTACAGCACATTTTAGATACAATTATGGCCTATATAACCTAATCAGCTATTTCAAAACTTTGAATGAGATGTATATAAGTCACGAAGAACTCACTTGGCTCTTGCAATAAACTTGTACGTGTCGTTCCAATAAGCGAGGAGATCAGTGGCCTCTTCATCATAAACCCGGATGTTGTGGTATTCAAACAACCCAGGGTAGAAGTTGTCGATCTCTCTTGTTACATTCAGGATGTACTGAACTCTGTACAAAAATATACATAAGATCATGTTAACTATTTGAGAGGGCTTATTTTTACAAACTAGTAACTGTAGCTGTATTTTGTACTTACCCACTGTTCTGCAACTCCTCCAAATTGAATGCGTTCCACTCTGATCCCTGTAGAAACACACAACAATTTGACTCAACTCTTTTCAACAAATAAGTCCGCCGCCCAAGATTTAGTGTCCACATTTCTTCACAAACTTGAACTCACCAAGAAAACATGGTCAAATATTTCTGTTGGACTGTCCATCTGTCTCAGGATTATAATCATCTCATTGTCAATGAACTCCTTAAACTCACGGAGGTTGCACGTCATGCTCATCTCCAGCTCTGTTCGGATCTAAATCAGGCACAAAACAAAATTAAGATATAATTCACTAACATGTACCACATTTTGATAAGCTTTATAAGTTTTTTATTTTCTGTAGTATACACTGAACAAGTTTTACAATCTCACCTCTTTGCTGGTGACATTTTCTAGATCCTTTTGCGTCATGATTTCTCTCAAACTGGTTTTTATCTGTAGCTCGGTCCGTTCTCGTTCAGTGGGTCTGTCAACGAAGCACAACTATTATTCAAAATTGTGAAGAAAAAAATCGTTCTGTGAATTATGGGTGCGGGGTTTTTCAAGTGAAACAATATATAGCAGCAAAGTAATTATATCAGATTTTAATGCTATTGAGAGGCAGTTTTCAAAATGTAGTCAAAATCAATTCGAATTAAGATGAAACATGATGTCAGAGGTGGGAGATATATGGAAAAATACACAATATTGCAATTGTTCCGCAAAAAATAGAAAACAGACAACTATATTGTCTATGAATAAATAAAAACTTTTGTCAATATTGCCGACCCCTAGTTCCAAATATTCCAAAAAGACCATTTTCATTTGACCCATGTTTCTATAGCCTTGCTCGGATACTTACACATCAGAGAAGAGCACAGGTGAATTGGCGCGGTGTGACTCGACGTCCTGCATGGCGTTCCACTCGTTGATGCGCGCCTGGTCGGAGGACACGCGGCTCTGGTAGTAGCTCACCCACGTGAGGAACAGGCTGCCCGGGAAATAGTTGTGACCACGGGCCACTTCACAGGCTTTGTGGAGGGACTGCAGGGCCGACCTGTGCAAAACAAGTCAAAACACAACAATGAGATTATCCAGTGAAGACAGCGAAGAATGGACGGTACAAGCAGAGTTTTAGCAGTGATAAATATGACTGATATTAGTACAGCTGTACAATGGATTGAAATGAAATATGATGGTCAAACAGTGTAGCCTTCAAAGTAAATACATCTAAAGGTCTTGTATTGCATCAAGATTCTGTTTCTGAAATTTTACATAATCTAGTTATTTATTTTTAGTAGTAGTAGTAGTAGTATTCCTGCTTCTTTTGTGTTGTTAAGTGTCAGTCAATTACAAAAAATATTTAAGTACACTAGAATTTAGTTTCCGTTAGGGCTGCAATAGGTCGAACATTAAAACAAGGAAGCAACAGTTGAGACTAACTTCGGACTAAATCAGGTCTAACCTAAATGAAGACTAAACATAGATCTAAATCAGTTCTGAAGCTCAAAACTTGACGTGCAATGATTTAAAATAGCACTGACACATCTCACTGTCTCATATTACATTTCCCAGTACAATCAGTTCCTTATAACAGAGTCATTGTGATATTGTCGTATCACTTATGACACTTGTGTTATATTGTGCTGTTACAGTACATGAGGCATCACTGTGAAAATGAATAATACAACACTCACCACATCGCCTGCACTGAGACAGGTTTGAAGACGTGGATTTTGTTATCGGTTGAGACACTGAAACCGCTGTGAGCAAAAGGACACAAAGGAGGACGTGATTACGGTTAGACAGTTTGGAAAAGTTCCCTGTTTCTAAATAAATGCTCTCGATATCGTCTTACCCATCTCCGTCCAGGTGAATTAATGTGTCGCTCCACAAAGGTAACACCATTCCTACAGAACACGAGCTGAAAAGAGATATAAAATACATGTGTTAAAGTTCAGTTTGGTAAGCAAGAAAAATGGAAACAAACACAACTATGCATATTTTAGTCATGTTTAAAGTATGTTATGAGTCAAAGAGTAACGATAATTGTAATGCTGAAACTCAGCTTTACAATTATTTAGACATTTCAGACATGCAATTTTGTGGGACAAAGAGGAACTGACAACATCTCTCTCACAATGAATGTGTTGTTAAAAGAAGTGTTCAAGAGGAGGTGAATATTTATCAGCTGAGAAGAGAAGACGTGTTTTTTCTTAAAGTCTATATGGCAGGTTATTATTATTATGGTCATTATATTAAAATTATGGCTTAGTTTGGTGGGAGGGCACCATACATACAATACAGAGCATAGTTTTACATTTTTGAAGTTGCAGTTCCAGAAGAAATACTAAATAAATAAAATAAAACTTTTAAATTAAATTAAAAAATGGAATCCCTCTGTGATGTCATCAAAAAGCGACGTACAGTTAAAAATAAAGTCAGAATAAAGACAGTTAACACTCAACTAACTCATTTTTCTGAAAGTTTAAACGGTCATTCAACAAAATAAAGGTGTAATCAGGTTTATTATTTGTCAGATCCTAACTATTGTGTAATTTATATGAATGTTGGACCTTGTTTTCAAAATGGTTGCCAGGTAACAGTTGTGGAATTACCTCTAACTGTGGCATATTTGCTGCCCATGTCCAACCAAGAAGTAACATTATAAACTTTATGAAAACTGTCAAACTGAGTACAAAAAGGCAAAATGTTTAGTAAAATCTTAAATATAATCACATTCACTACGTTTTAGTCAAACGTGTAGTCTAAGTCATATAGACTTTAAGTACTTGGTATTGAACTATAACATAAGTAGACCTTCATTTTACATTTTGTTCATTGTAAAATATAATATTGCTCTAAAACAGCTTAGTAATAGAATCAGGTCCATTGACTTCAAAATTGCAGAACTGATAAACTCCGCCTCTTCATAGTAACATTTCACTGTAACAAGCAGTGGATTCTCATTTAAAAGGTTTTTATATTTGAAGTAGTGGCTATGTGACATTTTAGAACCCTATATGTATCTTGCCATGATATTTCTCTGTGTTTTCATACAGATCAATATGAGTCTGGTCACTCTGTATTCTCAGATGGGCATGAAGGTAGAATGGCCGCTCAGGTACAGGCATGGCCCGGCCATATTAAAAAAAACAAAAAGTACGAGGAAAAAAGAAAAGCAAAAAATATCACAGGGACTGTGGAATCAAAGAATGAAGCACAAAACTTTGTTAATCTGAGGTGAGAGAAGTTTGATTTTGTTCTAACACACAGATGACCGGTGAACATGTTCGTTTCACATGCGTCACGGAAATAAATATATCTGATTGCAGGGTACGGTTTATTGACTTGAAGCGTGATGGAGGGTGGGATGACCAGAATCACGCTTCGCAAAGAATTGAAGAAGTGTGTATTCTGGATCCAGGGCAAACATGTATCACTTGGAGTCTTCAAATAATTACAACTAACTAAAGGGATGTGGGCAGGGATAGGGGGTAGGTGAAAACAAGAATCTGAGCACTAATAGGACGAAACAGAATTATGCAAACATGCAGGGATCGATCAAAATGCAACTTTGAGTCTACTGATGATGAGTAAACACTATTGTAACAACGTTAAAACCTGATTAAAGTTGATTTTGCATGATATGTTCCCTTTTAAATATTACAATATAATTTTTGTCATGTGGCCCGAGTGTCATGAGTCTCTATCTCACCTGTCAACGGGGCTGAAGTCCATCCCCAGCACGACGCTCTCCTCCGTGTCCTGACGCCCGTTTGTGGAGACGACCACCATGTACCGCGTGATCTGAGGGTGCACACTCTCCAATCTGACCGCCTAAAGAACAGGAAACACACTTTAACACGACGTAATTAGTGAACAAAAGCTTTTAAGAGTAAAATCGTACCAGTTTGATGTTGTCCTCCGGTCTGAGGAGAGTGAACATGGTTTGAAGATGCTGTTGGATGTCTCCTGTTAACAAAAAATTAATTGACAGGATAAGTGCATTAGTCATTTCTGTTTCACATTGATTTACTACGACAGTTTTCTTAGTTATAACCTTCAGTATTGGGATCCCTCACCTGCATGTTTGCTGCGGAGCTGTGTGAATCGTGAGCCAGCAGAAGGAGAGGAGCCATTTCCTCGAGGTAAAAAAAGAGCAGCTCCTTTGACTGTCAGGAAACTTTCACTGATGCTACGGACAAAAGAAAGAACACAGAAAAAGTACATTACATTTTTTCTTTGCCAGTCATTGCCAGTGATATCTAACATGTGGCCAGTTCTAACATAAACTTCTGTACACGATCTTCATAAAGGAGCTCTAATCTCTTTGCTTGAGAAGTTTTTCTTGGATTAAGAAGCAATACAAACAGTAATTACATCACTTATAAAACAGAGGCAGCCAACCAAATCCAATAACGTGCCTGCCTTAACTGTACTGGACATAGTTATGAAAGGACAGCAACCTACCATAGACTTAATGATTTCACAATGCATTTTGCGCCTGTCATGTAATGGAAAGTAAATGAATAGTTGATTGAAAATGGTTAATTATGAGATAATAAGCCATAGCCGCGTTACAGTTGGGCGGCATGCACAAAGCAGCTTGGATCCACCGCTAGAACAAGAGTTACATAATAGATTTGGACAACGCATAAAGCATTTCTTAAATTTTTGTGAAACACTGACGTTTATTCTTTATCGGCTTTGGAAATTGTCCAGGATTCATGACGAAAGAGCTTGGAGTTGCGGATTTTAGGCCACACTCTGCAATTAGCAAATTTATGCAGATTCTAAAACACATGCCAAAAGACCTGTTATAACAATGACAGCAAAATTATTCAATCAAAAAGTTAAAACAAGAATGAACAATTTTCAGTTTTCAACCTTTATTTGGTAGAAGAAAATAATAGTTAATTGGAGCCCTCCTGACAACTGCAGAATGGAGACGTCACATCAGAAGAGCCACTTAGCAGATGCCATCACCACAAACAATAATAAACGTTCTCAAAGTCAGTCAAATCCTTCTCATTTTCTCTGCTCCTTACAATCAAACTTGTTCACTTGCTGCTCATTACATTCCCTTCAAACATGTGCTATGATATGCCTGTCATAATGTTTTGGCTAATCAAAAGCTTTAGTCCAATGTCTGACTCATCCCAATCCACTTAGGGGGACAGTGTGTACCCTGTGCCAACTTCTCAGACACGATTAAGGCACATAAAGGACAAAACGAAACTCTCAAATGCATTTTAGTGGAGATCAGCAAGGAGTATGTCCGTATTTGGGAATAAAGCAGCTATGCAGGAAACATCTCACAAAACGTGCCGCTACTGTGTGTCACATCCTTTACGCATCAGTGACTACATGCCTTCAAAGTAACTCATCACCCAAGAGACCAGCGCAAAGACAAAAGGATAAGTCGATTAAAAAATTAAAAAAACATGCCCACGGAAATGCTTAATTATGTCTGCAGTTTCGTCTGACATGTAATAAGCGCATGCAGCTTTAGTTAACCGCGTAAAATGAACTTACAGCTCGTATATCTCGCCTTGTGAAAACACAGAGTTGTCGGTAAAATACGGCATCTTTCCAACGCTGCAGGAAACGCAAAAGCACCCGATTGAAGCGCTTCGAGGGGCGGGCACGACACCGGGAGGCATCGCTGCGCCGGAGCAGAAAGGATGAAGCTCGAACTAGGACTCACTGCAACTTTAAAATTCAGTCACGACTCTAAAATGTTCACGCAAAAAGCTGGTAAAATGTTTCAGACTACAGTCCTGTGCGACGCTGGGCAGATGCTCGTCCCATTTCTCTGCAGAGCGCTGCGTCTCATCCACAAAAAGCAGTGCGCGGGGGGCGGGACATGCGCACACGAGGTCCAATGGGCAACGTGCCAACGGGACAGGCGCATGACAACAAGAAAACAACACTCTGGGTCACCTTCTAAACGCTGCCAGCAAATGCGGCTATAGGGTGACCACTTCAGATTGTTTAAAAAAATAAAAAAATAATTAAAGATAAAGAGGATAATGAAAACGGAGAGAAGTTGTTGACAGTGGTGGGTCATTGAGGGTAGAACATTTGAGGTGCATCTGCCAGGATTTCATGTGTTCTAATTATAAGTTTGTTTGATGGGGTAAGTCCTGTGGTACATATTCATCATAGTTTTACAGCAGTCAAGTAGCAGTTTGTGAAGAAAATTTGAAACATAAAAGTTGACAATTGAATGAATGAAAAAAGGAAGTAGTGCTGAGCTCTAAAAGGAATCATTTTGTTGGTGTCATCAATAAGCGACATTCCATCCAAAAGCAGAGACAATTTACACACAACTGATACCATTTTCTGACAGTTTGAATGATAATTTCACAAAATAAAAGTGTTATCAGGTATTATTATTTGTTGTCATAACTATTGTGTAATTTATATGGATTTGCCCATTGTGTGTTGCTAACGCTTGTGTAATTACCTCTACCTGCCACATCTGCTGCATATGTGTGTATATATATGTTTAAATCCAGGCTAAAAACAGTTCTGTTTAGATGTGCATACAACTGAAAGATCTATCTGCACTCTTCTCTTTTAAAGCACTTTATTTTAAAATTATTCTGTGTGTTTGTGTTTTTGTAATTCAATGCAACTTTTCCTGTTTATGTAAAGCACTTTGAATTGCCTTGTGTATGAATTGTGCTCTACAAATAAACTTGCCTTGCCTATATATCCTGCTATCTTCGGGTCCATTTGACCCCATCTAGATTTTTTGTTTTATTTTTTATATCATCACTTTTTATTTCATCTCTATGAAATTTCGTGGGTGGTCCAAAACATCACTTAACATACAATATATGCAAACAATTTTAGTAAAATAAGTATTCTTTCCTGATATGAAAACTTATATTGCTCTTTGACCAAATGTGCATTGCTCAAACGAAGAGAGCACAAAGGATATAGTATATATTGCATCACATTACATTGCATGTAAATCTCACTAGATTTCTTTTACTAGTAAATTTGCTGTTTATCATTAAAAAAACATTCTCATATTGTAACTTGTGAGCACCTGTCCAAGTAATCAATATAGATGATCAGATATATGACGATAACTTCAAAACCAGGGGGACAACACAATGTTTAGGCCATTTGTCAAATTTATCAAATTTATCAAAGCCAGAGTAATATGTTTTTATTGTGAAGTTTTACAGCATGGAGTTTGGGCGCAGTATTACTAACTGGGTTAACTGAATATTTGCTTGCATGCGATTAAATGAAATTTGATTAAATGATTAGGACTAGTCAATTTGAAAGAGGATAACTCAATTAGGTTGAGGACAGAATTAAGCTGATAGACCTTTATTTTGAAATGATTCTTAAATTGGGCTACTTTCAAAGCCACTCAAAAGCTCCCAATTACTCACCCAATTAGAAAACTAATTTTGGCACTTTTAAACTCACCAGACTATAGGCATAAAGCTACCTGTAGGGTGAAGTCAATCAAATGTCTTTTTCATTGAGCAGTTCAACAATAGCAATGGCAGCTACTATTAAGGCATATTTGTCACTTAAGTTAAAAGTACGTTGTTTGATTTTGCAGTTTTAAAGGCTTAAGATTACGACTTGAGCCAAGCTTTTGTTAACATCCCATGAGCTAAATTCTGAAAAAAAATATTTTAATGTTCACAACATTTCAAACTATCACGCTTCAATCAGTTATGGTCCAGGTGTGGATAAATGGATAACTTTATAGGGAACAGGGGCTGGCATGAGATCAATACGCAAATCATAACATCAAAGTGAAAGTAAAGAACATTTATTTAACAAGTTCAAGACCTGCCCTAGAAACTGTATTTGATGTTTACCCTGACCTCAAAAGCTTCTATTAAATCACATTATTTGGTTGGAGGATGGTATTTGATCCAACAAAAGTGTGACCACTGTTATGTCACTGTCACACTGTGTTTCTTAAGGAACATCTTGACTATTTGACCCTTGGTTTACACAACTCTCTTTTGAGACAGACTCACAGTTGCCTTCGCTCTCCTACTGGGAAACTGTCTGAAACACAAGCCAAATTTAAAACAGGAACAGGAAATTAGCAATTATTTCACTACCATTTTTTTTTTGTCAGCAAGACACAACCAAGCACATGGTTTCTTCCTGCACGAGGGATGTTCAGACACTTTAATTTAAATGCAAAACTAAACCAACATTGTCTAAAACTATATAGAAAACACATGTAAAAGAAAACAGCCTCAGAGGGTCAGAAGCCGAAATAAAATGAACCATGAGTTTGAAAAATAAACCTCCACTGTTCACCAAACTGCTTTTTAAACACAAAATAGCCAATAAAGCTGTAGGAATGCTATACTTTTATGTTTAAAGATGTTAAGTTGATGATGATGCAACATTAATGTGGATCAAATATTATTTCCTTAATTAGTGGTGGGGCAAGACAATTTCCAAGACGAGACGAAACATGAAACTGGGTCCACGAAAATGAGACAAGAAGAGATTTTGACTTAATTTACAACAAATAAATGCCACAATACAGTTCAATTTGGCCACACAATATTTTTCATTTTATTTAATACATTTGTTGTCATTGTAAGACTGATTTTTGGCACTACAGAAGTTTAACTAAAATGTCATATTTGCACAATCTTGTGGACATTTTGTGAGATCTTTAGTCACAAAACCGTGTCCCATCCATAATTATTGACGTAGCATATATTCTTATTATGGTACATTTTTCAAAAGCTCTCAGAAGGCTGCAGTCTGTGGTGAGCCGGGTGCTTAAACTCCCTTAAAGCAAAAGGAGTAACACATCTTTCCCTTCACCCCGGCAGCTCCACAGAGGGGAGCCGAGGTCATGACCACTCGGATCACATGTTTAGGGCAACCACAGAAACACGGCCTTCTGGGAAATTTCTCACTGCTCAAAACACAGACAGACACCTGACACCTAATTCAGCTCCTCTGCCAGTAACATACGGATACAACAAAAACAACAACAACACGACAACGGAAAAAAGGTTGTGAAATCATAAGACTCGACGTGGTTGCTTGGAGGACCATCTCAGTTGCAGTTTATAGGTTCGATTTCAAAGAGGTGAAGATACGAGCTTAGCGTCCTGCCAAGTCACAACAAACAACGAGGTGTTTATCTGCCGTACCACATGTTTATTGAGCCATTAGATTTTTACAAATAACCAGATAGAAAGAAGTAAGGCTGAACTATGGACCTATTCCAGGATGTGGATATGGAGAAGCCTCATTGTAGTTAGAGAAGTCTTAAAGTGTGTATGACAGGTTTTTAGGATTTTCCAATTTTGACTTTATTCATTGTATTAATACCTCTTGTAAATATAAATTGTAGTTTTGCACCAATCAGGTCGCTATTTGTGGAGAAAAGTTGAAAAATCAATTGAAAATTACAGGAAGAAAACAAATTGATGATGTCACACTAGGGAGACCAAGGTTATGCATAATTTACGTAAAAGAAATTACTTTTTTGACCCTTTAAACATTGATTCAACAAAATAAAGGTGTTCATGTGCATTTCTCTTTGTAAAATAAACAAAATCTGTGACATTAGATGAGTTTTGGCCAGTGTACAGTGTGGTTGCTATGGTAATTTCCTAGTGTGATGTCATACTTTACAACCAGGAAGTAAAATAAAAAACCTAAAAGAATAGCTAAACTGTGGTAAAATGTGTACAGATTTTAGCAGAAATTGAAATATATTTGTCTTAACTGCATTTTAGTTACATGAGTAGTTCAACATGTCATAGGCCCTTTAAGCGCTTAGGAAGAATTAATTAAACTTTGGAATTTCTTAGTCCTGGCTGAAGGTGGACTGAGGTGGTTTTAAACTTGTGATGGTATAATGAGAGAGACGTTTTGCCCTTGTATAATGTCAAATGTATATGAACCGTGTTTGTTTGATTGTAAAAGCCCTCTATTTTTTGTTTCTGCCACTTGTATTCAAGTAAATTAAAAGACAGCACAAAAAGACACAAGATAAAATACTACATGTCAAAATAGCTGTATGAGGGAAAATTGTGTGAGAAGTAATACTTTTTTAGAGCTTACTTGTGTAACTTGTGATTTGGCTGTGGTTTAGTCACTGTTATTCTAAACTCATATTGCCAATCATATCTAACCCCTAACATTTATCAAAGTTGCGTGTTCATTGTGCATCTTAATATAGCCATGTAATCTCACCCAGCGTAAGCTTCAACGTCGATTAAATGCAAACAAACCTGAACTAAAGCTCTAGGTTTAATCACTGTTTTTACTGGAGCCAGTTCATAACGACTACGCTGGGCTTACACTTTATACAGACAGACAGTGGCATTATAGCGAGACAGCCATGCACACAGATGAATACAAGGCATCTGAGGAATTTAAAACTGGCTGTATAAAGAGGACTCAGCACATAACTCTGCACTGATCTACATGTGTTTATGCAGAAAATGTATAGGATGAAACATAATCAGTCTGTCTGTGCTACTAAAAAAAAGACAGACCTTGGTTTGAAGCCAACATAGATAAATCAGGTTAAGACGTCCAAATGCCAGCATTATGTTAAAGATTGTTGTTTTTTCGATAAAGTTCAATACAGTTATATAACTTTGACTGTGATAAATCACACTGATTTGGCATGTAACCAATGATTTAATGAAACAGGAAATACACACCCACTCAAACAGAGTATGATATAAACTTTTCAATAAAAGGGAAATAGATGAGCATAAATCTACTGATAATATATTATGTCAAGGCTTTGTGTTCCTTTGAGCGATTGTCTCATCTGACTTCCACAGGGTGCAAAAAATACAAAAAGATTTCAATTCAATTTCGATACTAAGGAAAAGACTTCAATGATTGCATGTGGTTTGACGCTAGCTCTGATATGGAGCTCGGGACAGAACGTCAAAAAACTGTTACCGTGGAAATCCGCCATGTTTGCAGCTGGTGTGTTAAACTTACATAGAGAAACATTAGTAAAAACGATGAAAAAAGTGAACAAAAAAGCCATGGAAGAACCTGATAAACTGCTGATCACTTATGGTAAATATATGTATAAATATTTAGTGTTAGAATACTTCTGAATTAACACTGAGTTTAGTATTTAGCATCTTAAAATCTCCATTGATTTCACATTGGGTTAAGTGAAGATTCTGTTGTGTGACGTCACGATCCCAAGCTCTATAGATAAACTATTAAGGAAATGTCACATTTTTCTCCAATTTAAATGTTTTCTTTTTTCAGTAGGGAGATTTGTTTAAATGAGTAATTAGTTTTCATACTAATTTTAGTATGAATTAATTAGTAGTATCTACCATAGGGGTTGGCAATTATTTTATCCCCGAGGGCCATATTCATACCCAGACAAGAGGGCCGGACCGCGACCATTGGTGTGAGCATTATAAGCACATTTCTGTAAAATATAGGTTATTTATAGTCTTATTTCATTAATTGTATGCAATCTTTATTCCACAGGTAAGACAATTAAAAAATAGAGAGTAAAAATTATTATGAAAAACTTATAGATGGGGGGCAGATTAAAACTGTACAAACCGTACAAAACACAACTGCACAGTTATAGTGTTTGGCCTATTGGCCCAGTACCTTGAACACACCTTTTTATTCACAGCAAGCATGAAACTGATTATTATCTGTTATTCCAGCTAGAATATTTATACACTTATGAAAGAGGTCAAATCTGATTTTCATAGTCCTGACTCTGCCAAGCTCATGCTACTCCTTTACACAACAAAGGAGCTTAACTTAGTGTGTGTGTAAGTATTATAAAACAAAAGCATTCTAAGTGTGTCAGTGACGTCCGTAAACAGAGTGTGATCAGCAGCGGAGGAGATTTAAGCATCTTTCTGCAGCACCACCTGTGCTAGAGACTGACGTTAGCCACGACAGGAGACTCCTGACGCATTTCCATCAGGTCAAAGAAGCGGAGGAAAAGCTCTGCATCATCTAAATCATTTACTTCCACAATAACTGACAGCTGGGGCTCTGCACTGATGTGATGACGCTAGAAAACTGTGGTCTGACTCGGACGATCCCTGGATTGTGAATCAGTGCTTTGATGCCTCGCTTTGCTACAACAAATGCATTGGCTTAGAACTGTGCAATTAATCAAATTTGAATTGAGATCCAGTCATCTCTAATAGTCTATGATCAACTTCATTTTTTTATAAACAGGTCTACAGCCAATGCTCTGTAGGTTAAAGTATGTGTTTTTTCGTAGATCGCGAAGGCCTACACTGGATACTGAAAAGCCACAATATGAAATTTCAGTGTTTTGATTATTGTGACCACAATTTTACAATTATTAGAATTACTGACATTATGAAAAAACATCACAATTCACAGTGTCACAGTGTTCCATCTGTGTCCAGGTTTAAGAAATGTACCTTTTACTTTCAGTTAATAGTTAGATTAAAGAATACCAACATTTATGTATAGTATAGATTGAGCTGAAATACCAAATCTTTGATTCAAAAATGTTTTTGTTTTTTTGTTCTTTTGAGTGAGTTACAGGTGCACAAACACTTGGATAGCAATATATCGTAATAAAATCAAAATGTTAACCTCTAAGAAAGCTACAATGGAGTTTTTTTCCCGTTATCACCCAGACATCACTTTACATAATACCTTTGTGGGGTTTTTTTAACTAAAATTTTTACCATGGTTCATGGTTGTCAATAAAATAAGTTTGGTAAACAATACATTTTTTTATAAATGGCAAAACCAGCAACAATGCTCTGTCTGCGCAGCCGTGTTTATCTGTGAAAGGGCCCCTGCAAACAGTTATTCCATCTGCCAAACAAGTCTGGTTTAATGACACCGACCTATAAAGAAATAAACATTAAAATAAACGTAAAATCTATATTAAAAAACAAATTGTGCTGGGACAATGGCAGTACTAAACCACACAGTCTTATGATCATGAGAATGAGATCAATTATGTTTATTCTTCTCGTAAATTGAGATACAGAGAAAAAGCAATAGAAAAAGGGTCATTCAAATGTAATGGTGCATGAAGACATTGTGAATAAACAATGACCCAATCCTACGTCCTATTAAATTCAGCGGAACAATAATATTACCATCAATCATATGGCGTATAATTCAGCTGTTATCACTGAGTCCACACGATCTGGGCCTCAGTGTGTGAATGTGGGCTTTGATTCCAGCTGCAAAAATAAAGACAGGTCCAAGGTTCACACAGTTCTGAGGAGCAGACAAGCCCCGGGACAAGCACTGCCTCACCCAGATCCCAAAACGACACTTCTAACTATAAACTATACTGTAACAGACAAGACAAATGTACAAGCTAAATGTCTTGTGTAGTTAGTTTAAACTGCACCCAAAGCTATTGCCTGTGTGTATTGTACTGTACGGCAAGTGGTAAATACAGAGAAATGTTAATAATGTAAGAATGTTGTTGAATGTTTTGAAGAAAAAACATTTACTATTGAGTGAATCAATAATCAAAACTTGTCTCAAAATTCTGCAGAAAGAGTTGGTTAAAAATAAAAAGCAAAAGTTTTTTTTTTCCTGACTAAGGGTTAAGTGATATTTCTGAAATTTTGTGGGTATTTTTTACTGTCATTTCACATTTGTCTGACACACCAACATTTTTGGATTTTAATAACAATAAAAAATAATTTACTACAGAAGGTAAAAAACACTTAAACTAGTAGATCTATTGTTCAAATCAATCAAATTAATTGGTCAAAAATATTGTAATCTAATGCCTTTCCACCTGCACTAAATCATTTTGTGAAGCAGAGAATGGCGCCCTCTATTGGTCAATCAACAAAACTGACAAGACTAGATTTGCGAAGAGCTTCCCCATTTGGTGCCAAACCAAACAAACAAATATGAATTTAACATCTTGGTCCAGAGTAAACAAACCCAACAAGATGCACAAGTGAAGTGTTGATGAGAGCAGTGGAGCAAGAGCAGTCATAACAGAGGCTCCAACAAGACAGACCAGATTCCAGCCCTCAACTCAACACGTCGGGCACAGGACAGGCGAGCAGATTAGAACGCCATGGACTAACTCCACAGGGTCAGACGTGTAAACGGGGCTGTGCAATTAATTCAAGTATACTCGAGATCAAATCCAATCGATAAGCATAGAACAAAAAATCAAAAGTTGTGGGGAAAATAACTGATCACTTTTTTGTAATATTGTACATCCCTGAAGTGTAACACTAAGTTTGCGCTCTCAACAAAAAGGAAGCAGAGGTCTTTGTCTTACCTTCTTGGCTGTGAACGACGGTCATCCTCCCCACTCCCGGACTCCTGAATAATAAAACAAAATACACTGTGAAATGGTTTACTCAAGGCAAGAGTTTGGGCAAAAAAACAAAAACAAGGGTTAATGAAATCCAACAATACCTTTGAGAGATTGTAATATATGTCAAATTCCATCAACCTAGGTTTTAGTCGACTAAAATTTGTGTCAGTCAAATAATTATTTAGTTGAGAGACTGTAAGGTTATTGGAACAGCAGCAGAAAGGAGAAGACATGGAGTGAGTAATGGGAATCATAAGTTACAGCTTCTATTTTAACAAATAAATACACCGTTTCCTGGTATTTTGTAATGTAAATAGTGTAAATAGTAAATAGTGAATGAACTCCTTTGCGGTTATGGGATTATGAGTGCAGTTTGGGTCAAAATCAGATCATATAGATACTGAAAAGTTTTGAAAGCTTTGGCCAGTTTCACCCCACTATCGAGCGGCTGGATATGTCCTCTAAGATTTTATTTTTTTTGTTGAACACAGCTCCAGTGATGATATCGCTTTATTTTTGTTATTATCACGTTATTACAGTTGTACTTTGAATCTAAATATCAAACGACATGCTAAATAATTGTAACGTCGAGCAAAGGCTATCGAGGTGTGACAAATATCGAGTGGCAACAAACTGGAATAAATAGATGCAGGACATAATTATGGCTTCCAAAACATATCTTCAAAACGTACAGTGTAGTGTAATGTCTATTTTGTTTAACAATCATTGTGCGTCAGACTGTTGTCAACATGTTTTACACAGACAGTGGTTTTGCATGTATGAAAAGAGCAGGGGAGCCTATGGAAATTATGAGTGCCAGAGACTAAACAAGGAAAGTCTGCAGTGTCATTCACAAGTTTCGGTCAAGAGTAGACAAAGCAGTACAAATTAGGGCTGCATGATATTGGAAATTAGTGCGATACGCGATATGGGTCTTATATGTTGCGATAAAGATATTATCACAATATTTTGTCTTGCATATATTTTTCTTTTCTTTTGCAGATATAATAGATAACTCAACTCTTACTTTAAAATGTAGTAGCTTAAGTTCAAATATACAGACATCGGAGACCTTTGGAGTGTTAAAAGAGTTGCTTTGTCTATTACTCTGCAAACCATAAAAATACATTACTCTGGCATTTTAAACATTTCAGACATTTTATTCACATTAATTTATGTGTGTATGAAATAGTACAAAAAGTTATGAGGATTCTGAAGCAAGAACTTAAACAAAAAACACTTAAACATTCACTTGCTGTTTCTGTACTTAGCAAAACAGCTCTTTTTGGGGTGAACATTTGAGTCTGATTGGTCAAAAGCTTGGGCGCACAAGAAACGCAACATTAATGCATTTAACCATTACAAATTATCGCACATCTTTGCGATATGCATATTGCGATAATAACAAGTGCGATAACGATATTTTTTCTATTGTGCAGTCCCACTACAAATAATGCAAAACTGATACAATTTGAAATATATGGATACCTATAAGATGAAACAACATACCATCATTTATTTCAGATCAATCTCTCTGCACAATATGCAAACATTACACCAAAATTAAAGCAAAATTAAATTAAATTAACTTTATTTTTGCAGTACTATGGAGCCTTTTTCAAATGGTGACCCAAAAAACAAAACAAAACATAAAAAGTCAATCAAATCAAATCTTCAGACTCTGATGCAGCAATAATTGGTTACAATATGCTGAAAATCATTATTTTGATTATTTAAATGACCAAATTTCCAAAACGTTATTGGGAATTTCTAGTCTTATTGAGAAGGCTTTGGTCACAGAGGTGGTGAACAAGCACTTTTTGAAGTATTGCATGATCCAAAACCAGGAGGCAGAAGTTGGGTTCTCTCTTATCATCATTGTGGTGGCTGTACACGGCCGGCGTTTGACAAGAAAACATTTAATCTTTCAGCACACCGCCTCACCCTGCCACATATCTGCTGCTTCCATATGATTACCGCTGTGCTTTGGCTCTACTCCATCCATACAATGTGGTTATGTGGTTATGGATACAACGTGAACCGCTTCAACCCATAACAAACAGTTGAACAGGTAGCAGGAATCATTCTGAATTCTTCTGGTGACAATGCAGTTTGGCTCTGATTAAAATCCTTCTTCAGTCGGAAAAGTTTAAGAAACAGGTTTTGTTTTTTATAATGATTAGTCATTCTAACAACTACTGTAACAAGGAAAAAAAAAACTTCATAAGCAAAACGTTGAAACAAAATGCGTCATTATTAATCATATTTCAAACTGTACGCTCACAGTATCTTCGGTTTCACATCAAGTTCCACCTCAGAAGATATTTTTGTCTGTTTTGATAACATATTTGAATACATGGCATTACTCAGAAAGCACAAAACAGTGATTGAATTGTAAATGAACATAGAATAAAACCAAATTTAATCCCTGCCTAAACAGAACAGGAATGAGTTGACAGTAAATTGATCCTGATATTATGAGTGAAATCAGATCAGAATGCATATCCAACTAGACTCCACACTTCAGCTAGAGACTCATTGCATTTCATAGTTATTATATGTCCATGTACATCCCATTTACAACAACCATTTACAGTTCAAGTACTTTTATTTACAGACATAAAGTCGATTTGATTACAGTCTGCACTGTGGCACACCTTTAAAAGCAGCTCGGAAATGCAAGCTTAACGAGTGGAAAAATGATTTGGTAGAAATTCAAAACATCTCAGAACTCGATCATGGCTTTGCCTAAGAAAACTATACTTCACTGCCCTGTATATTTGCATTGTATTCAAATTAATATAAGTGCCATTGTGCTAACAAATTTATTGTGTCTGGCGCCGGTATTGATAAATTGTTGTAAACAATCGGGCAACACATAACATGATTACTTTATGCTTATGAAGAGAAAATCTATCAATTATATATCTTTCAAACGGCCCTAAACAAAACAAAAACAAACAAAAAAATCTAAAACTCTAACAAATCTACACCAAGTACCCCATTTTATCAGTAAATACACTGGTGGCCCATAGATCCTTCTTCTACCTAACATATTTTGCTCTTAAAAACGTTTGTAAAAATCTTATGTTATTTTACGATGGAACCTACCAGGGTGACTGAGGAATTACACATAAAACTATAATTGTTTGATTGTAATCAAACATGTAATGGAACAGGGATTATAAAATACTTTATAGAAGCAGGTAAAGTAAGATCCCTAGTTTGGACCTCTTTTTTTAGGAACCCTTGGGGGCCCCCTGAGAATCTTCAGGGAATTAGGACGACACGATAGTGGAAATAATTGTGATATATGCGATATGGCTATAAAGCAGCAGCTATTAAAACAAATATGTTCATTCTGTATTTGTCAAACCCTTAACAGAGACAAAACAGACTAAATCAAGGGTAATGTAGACTGAATATAATCAATAAGGATTTACGAGTATTTTTTTTTTTTTCGTCCTTTTTACAATGTGAATACTTGGTAGAAAATCGTTTTTGCATGACATCCTCTGAGCTTGTGGTCATGTGAGTGCAGAGCAGGGTCAGATAGTCAAATCCAAAAGATAATTCATAGTTTTGAGAGCTTTTGCCAGCACCACACACCTTGACCCCAACTAATCAATGCAGAGGCCAGGGCGTATATTCAGACCTCTTACACTGACTCTCACTGATGGAGTTCCCTTTTTAAGCAACAGCAGCAGCAACAGCAGCAGCAGCAGCAGCAGACATAGAGCCGCAACAGGAAACCACCTGCCCGTGTTTTGCATGAGCTCCTCCACTGCTGCTTCCTTCTGCACTAACAAACAACGACACGTAGACCAGATACAACCGGTATTCCGGGAGAAAACAGTATGCACAATCCATACACAGACAGCACAGGTTCAGGGGGATGTTTACATGCACAGACCACGCACATAACACAGGAGAAGCAACATTCATGTCACAAGGTGCTTATTAAGAGAGGAAGTAGCCATTTGTCTGACAAGATTATTTTACAGTCACTAAAAATGCACACTATGTATTTATGTAGGATATGAATTCAACATACAGCAATAATGACCCCTATAATAACACTTTTGAGATATTTGATATAATGTATGTAATATATTCAGCCAAAAAATAATCAAAAAATTAGCACAGAGGTAAAGTGTCATAGCTCAGAAGCTTTTTCTCGAGACTGAAGTGCTTTCAATACGAAACCAAATAATAAACACTGAAATAAGCTGATTTATTACGCATAAAAATACGATTTTACGCTGATCTGTTACAATTTACGCATGCGCAGGAGGGGCACAATGGTAAGGCACTTTATGACAGTCAGTCGCAGATTAAAAACGCGGCACAGATCACAAATAAATTATTCTGGGCATGACTCAAACATCAATGCAATGTTGGGGAATCGTGTTTGGTTTGTAGAAGCTTAAATAAAAACGATATTTACCGAAACGCAGGGGCTGGAGCTGGTACTGGGGGTCGGTGAACGCTGCACGGTAACCAGCGCCATTCATCGACCGGGAAGCGGACACCTGAGAGCGGGCGACGGCGCAGAGACAAGCATAATGGTCCCGTGGAGGAGAAACACCAACCGATCCCGGGCTGTCTGTTTTTTGTCGGCGTTTTCCTCCTCCTTTCTGGCCGCTCCACTGTCTGTTTGACTACTCCCCGGCTGTTTCCTCTGTCCGCGTTTGGTGCGCATGCGCAGCTACTACGAGCAGGTCAATCCCGATTAACTCTGTGTGTGCCAGAGGTAAACAAAGCAGCTGGTCCACACATGATTCAACAATAAAAAGCATAAGTCTGCCCAATAAAACGAATTTGATATCGCTAAGCAAGTTTAAAAGAACGGAATTATATATCAAGAAAAAAAACAAAGTACCATGATCAGCCATTAACGGCATTGTGATTTAAAGGGCCAATGCATTCCTTCTTGTGAGATATATACCCTTCATATGCAGTGTATTGTACCTGCAAATAATTGGAAAAAAAATAGCGCATAACTTATGCAATTAGAAAGGTAATACCTAAGAGAGAAGTAATTGAACAATTGCCTAACACCCAGACACTTGATTCCCAATGATACATTATTAAGAGTAAAATACTGCAAAGTGGGCAGAAATGGATGAAGTATACCACACAGACTATCCCAGATTGTTGTTTCTACAATGTCAGTGACAGAAAGGACAAAACTGGGAAAACAGTTCGAACTCAAATATTTTCCAGACTCATGGCTCAAAATCAGGTGCAGATCCTTTATTACTATTGATTTTGAGCCTATTTATAGAACGTATCACTTACTTAGCAGTACTGCTGCATCGCCATTGACCATGTTGTGTCAAAATAGGATGCACTCGAAATATATAACAAATAATGTATACTGCAGCATTGGTGCTGAATAGCACAGATCAGCACAAATTGTTCGTCATCTGCTTCATTCTCCTTTTAGAGCGCAGTGGCCCCAACCTAAAAACAACAATTAATCACAGTTATGACCTGTGCATACTGTCGTTGTGTCCTTGGCAAGACACTTTCATGTGTACTGTATGAATGTGACGTGTGATTGGTTTAGCAACCTTCTGTTAGCCTGCATCTGTCACAATAGAAGAAGCTTTCCATTAAGTAAAGCAACCATGGAGTGAATGGGGAAAAAAACAATGTAAAGCATCTTAAAGTGCCCCAAAAGTGCTACAAGTCAAATGTTTTCGTTTGATCCTAACCTCTGCAAATAACAATTATGTGCTAGATCTATTCATTTCATTCCTTTAATATCATCAGACCACTCTCAAACAGTGAACTCCATTTAGCGTACTGTTTTTGCACAATGCACTAATGTCATTGGGCCACTGTTACTCAAAGGGATTAACTGTTGTTGCAGAAGAGATGGGATAGAGATTACAATAGAGATAATGGTGTTTGGGTTTAGAGGCACTCTCAATTTAAAGCTGCTTCACTCATCTCAGGTGAGACAAGCTCCTATAGACCTATATTCCACCTAAAGAGAGTGCTGCATAAGAGATGTTGTTAACCAGACCTTGCGGTCTAGTGCAAGTGAACAAACGGCAGAGGAAACTGAAGTGATGGCAAAAGTGGTGCTTGCCACCATTGGAGCACTCAGATGGGTGCCACACTGACAGGTTGCCCCAGCTGCATTGAAGAATGAGGACAAATACACCTATGGGGACAATAAAGAAGCCTTCCTTAACTTTAGCCTTAAGCTTAGTAGAACTGCCTGAACCCAAGAAAAAACTCACACAGTTATTTTGTTTAGGCCTATTATTTAGGCCTTTTTTCTTTTCTTTTTCGATATATATATTAACATAACTGGAGTTGTTTTACTGGCAAACGTGGCATTTGTGTATGCTTACAGATAAGGGCTGGGACTATAAGATCCTTACCTGTATTCAAGATCCAGTCAGGCTAGAATCAGTGGTGCCATCAGGAGGTTAATTTTTCAGGGGGAAAACGATATTAGGGAAAATGTTCAAATTGAAACTCTTAAGAAAGGCCTAGACATGGCAGATTCCTATTTGTTGGTCTACAAAATTAGTTTATCAAGTCCAGTGTCCTGAAAATATAATCAAACACTAGGCACACGGCTGCTTTTTTTTTTTTCGATCCTCGGGTTTATAATATTTATCTTGTGCGTATAAGGCTATGTAAGGAGTCACGGTTGTTGCGAGTTAAAAGGTTGAGGACGCTGCGGGTAAATATCTGAGTAACAGCGCCATCTGTTGTCATATTAGAATTAGACCATGTATTATTTTCATTGACTGTATGATTGTTATTAAATGTCTTTTTAGTAGCCTGCTCAGTGTCCTTTCTTTAATGGCGAACGCAATCAGAACGTTGCAAAAAATAAAATAAATAAATACATTAATAATAAATGAATGTCTATGATCCCAATAAACATCCAGGTAATCATATTGGATCTTTCGCAACATTGATATAATTCATAATAGATGCTTATGGACTGGTAGATTCTCAATGAGTGTAAAGATTATTAAACAAAAACAACAAACAAAAGACGGAGAGTTTAATGTGACGAATCTGCAGTGCGTGGTCACAATCTAAGAGCAAGATGGCGGCCCCCTCAAAACAGTAAGTGTCAAACTACTGGCGTGTTTTCTTTAGAATAAGCTCATTATACGACGTGTTACTATTATTTTAGGTGTCATATGTGGCCGTGCATGAAACCGACCAAGTTTTGTGCACTTATTGAAGCACTAAAGTATAACCTTAACGTAAATTTGTTGCAGTTTAGCTTTCATGTTAGCGATATGCTAATGACGTGGGATCGTAAAAACAAATGGAAAAACATCCTCTTTTTTTCTTTTTGTTGTGTCGCAACAAAGAAAGTATGTTTGATTTGTTTATAAACTGATGAATAAGTCATGGGGAAATTTACAAAAAACACAAAAATGGAATGGAATAATGTCAAAGTCTTTCCAATTGATTGACAGTGATAGGATGTTTACAAAAGAACACACAATTAAGTGATGACTTTTTTCACAATGAAAAAAAGACAATAATAAACAACAGTGTGCAAATTTAATAATACAGTGAAAACAATGTAATCTTGTTTTAGGTATGGGCTTATCTTGCCTCAAAAGAAAGGACTGTCAAAGACGGCAACACTTTCCAGACCCTGTGTGTTTGGAGATGACTCGGATGATGAGGTGGGTGTTGTGAGTTAAAACTTGTAAACTTAGGCTTTGAACGATTTCATTTACTTTGTTGTTGCATGCTTTCAGACATCAGTCGGGGAAACATTACAAAAAGAAGCTGTCAAGAAGAAGATGATGAAGCAGGTAAAACAATCAATCATATAAATGTACTACAATACTTCTTTTACCAATGTATTGTTTATCTATGTGTTTAATGTTGTGTTTCTGTTTCTGAAGACACGGTTGGAGATGCAGAAGGCTCTAGATCAGGACAGTACAGTATATGACTACGATGCCGTGTATGATGACCTCCAAAAACAAAGACAGGAAAGTAACAAGAAAATGCTCGGTGGAACAGACAAAAGAGTAAGACAATTCCGTTACGGCTTCTTCTCCTTTCACCTCAACATGCTTTTCTCACACTCAACGTGATGTTTTGAATCAGGAATCCATGCATTACACCTATAACTAATAGTGCAATGGATGGAATTAATGGTACTTATGCCTGTACTGAGCTGTGCATAAATATTCAGCTACACATATTTTCATGTTGAAATGTTTATTTTGTTCCCAGTAGCGTGTGTTGCCACTAAAATCCTTTTTTTTTTTTTTTTTTTTTAAATCACACACTTAATACTTATTTCTAGCACTATATTGTCTACAAATGCATTTACTGTTTCCTCTGGTTACAGCCAAAATATATCCACCAGTTGATGAAAGCAGTGGACGAACGAAAGAAAGAACAAGAACGGAGAGAGGAGCGGAAGATCCAGAAGGAGCGTGAAGCAGAAGGGGAGCAATTTGCTGATAAAGAGGCATATGTCACATCGGCATACAAACAGAAACTTCTGGAGAGGAAAGAAGAGGAAGAGAGGGAGAAGAGGGAGGCAGCTCTGGAAGGTAACTGTGTGCATTATCTCTAAAGGGTATATACTGTAAACCTAAAATTCCAATTTAAATAAATGCATTTATTTAGGCAAACAAAGAAGTTAATAAATCCATAAATAATCATAAAATGAATTTTAGTACAGAAGAGTGCAGTTAAAATCCTTTTAGCCATGCACTGCTTAACAGAACTGTTTTATGACTACATTTGAACATTGAGGCCCGTCTCACATCTTCAGGAAAAATTTTACCAGATTTTGAATGCACAAAACTGAGACGCTGTTTCCACATGTTTCCATATGTTTAGTCTTCTCTAAGTTGCCTGGTTGAACAAGTGTTTTTTATTTAACTAAGACATGACCATTATTATACAAATCTACCCTTTTTTTTATGTAACAGTGCTAATCTAATGTTTCATTCAGCCGCATTGGACGTGAAGAAGCAGCAGGACCTCAGTGGTTTCTACCGACACCTTCTGAATCAAACTGTGGGAGAGGAGACTGTCCCAGATCGTTCAGCTCAAAAGTAAGTCTCTGACTTTATTTACTCATTTTCATTACAGTAAAAACATCTAGACTTATTGTATTCACAAATTAAATAGATAAGATAAAAGATTGTATATGAAAATGTCTTATTTTCTTTTACAGAAATGAAAATTCTAAACCTACAGAAGACACTGAGAAGACGACGCCTGTTCAGTCACCTTCACCAAAAGACAAAAGCGAGAGTGACAGCGAAGAGATTCAGGAGCAGAAATTTGGGTTTAACAAGCCACATTCGAAACGCCAGTACAGACAGCGGTCCCCTTCATCGGGCAGCGGAGATGACCGGAACAAGGACAAAGAGGAAAGGCGGAAGAAGAGCCACAGAGACCAGGATAAAGGGAGAGAAAGAGACAGACATCGGGAGAAGGAGAGAGAAGAGAGGCACAGAGACAGGGAACGAGACAGGCATGGAGGACGCAATGATGAATCTGACAAACGAAAAGATAGAGAGAGGAAGAGGGAAAAGGACAAGGAGAGAGAGCGAGAAAAAGACAGGGATAGAGAGAGGGACAGAGAGAGAGACAGAGGGCGAGAGAGGGAGCGAGAAAGGGAGAGGGAGAAAGAAAGGGACAGGGGCCGAGAGAGGGAGGAAAAGCACAGCAAAAGAGAGAGAAGTCCAAAAGCCCGAGACCATCATAAGAATGGAGAGGGAGAAAAGCGAAGGCATTCGGACAACGACAAGCAAAGAGACAAAAACTGGGATGTTGACAAAGACAAGAAGAACAACTCAGAAAATAAGTTATCTGCTAAAACAGAACCAGAAAGTCCCCAAAAGATCCACGAATCCAAAAACAACGAAACAGAACCAAAAAGTCCTCAAAATAGCAATGAAACAGAATCAAAAAGTCCCAGAAAGAGTCAAGAAGCAGGGGAAAAGCGTAAAGAAAAAGAGAAAAATGAGGATGATGAAGGGGAGAAGGAAAGTAAGTTCGCCAAACGCAGCACAGATAAGACTGTGGGGTCAGCGAGAGAGCGGTACCTGGCGAGACAAATGGCACGGGCCGGCTGTAAGAGCTACATTGAGAAGGAGGAAGATTGAAAGTGGCTCGTGGTTCAACGTTACATATTGGACTTGAGTAAACTGATTCTGCATAACAAGATGACCACTGACAGATAGTTTTACCTGGACATAGGAGACTGTATTAGAGAATAAGTAAATATTTTGCCTTGAAGCAGAATATGAGTGTTCCTGCTTTTATTGCAATTAATCAAGTTGTGAAAAAAGGAAAAGTGATGCTTGAGAAGACTAATCCAACTGTACTGTAGCGAGGGGGGGTGATATTGACAAAAAATAATTATCTGTCTGATCATATTTTCCAATACCAAACTGTGGTAAAATGTGCTTGTAAATGTTTTTTTTGCACACAAAAAACTATAGACAGTAAAATGACTTCAAGTTTCTTCTTTTTTTTTTGTTTTGTTTGAAGTTTTCTTCTTGAAGGTGATAAAACTTGAATTAGATCTTGTTGCCCACCTCTTACCTGTAGCTCAGGCAACTATAATTTCTGGTTCTAAAAAAAAATAAAAAACAGCCCTTCAGTTGTTTCCAGTGGGGCAGGTGATTTTTTTGTATCTTTCTCTATTACTGAGCAAACTCTGTCTGTACATTAACATTATTTCAAGGATTTTAGTGATTTTAGATATTTTAAAGCTGTTTCATCCTAACCTCTCCTGTACAAGCAAGCTACTGAACCAGTTTTAGCCAATTGGAAAGTTTGTACTTAGTTTGCTCAATTTTGTAAATATGTGTAAAATGTATTTTGTAAAAAAAAAAAAGAGAAAAAAAAAGAAAGATACAGCAAATAAATGTAAATACATCTAATATGCAGTTTTGTGACATTCCCAGAAATATATACCAATATACATTATGTGTTTCAGTGTTGAAGTCACAGATCAGATACATCACAAATGGGTATGAAGTTGGTCATGTGATGCATAATGAGTGTATAGTTTTGATCAGTAATGGATAATTCATTGTAATTTATAAAAAAAAAAAAAAAACGCTAAAATTAGACATGTTTACAAATCCTGAGCCTCACTTATTTTTACAAACTTATACTGATAAACGTATTATATCAGCGGATGTCAACTTGGGGGTTGAGACCAGGGATTATGAGCTGATTTCACAGGAAAAATGTTTAACGTTTGTCACCCAATTGTGCTGAAAATAAAAATTAAACATTAGACACAAAGCTACCATATCATTTTGTAGATGGCCTTTTTCTTTCGGTTTGCCAACAGTTATTATGGGGGTTACTACTGAAAAAAAGAACAACTGATACATAATCATAGGATTTGCACTTTGCCCTGTTGAGCCCATAGAAAGTGGCCATTGTGGGGCATATTTAAAACGTTATGATTTATTTAATTAAGTTTTATGTCAATGTCAACTTTATTTCTATAGCACATTTACAACAACACCAGCTGCCCAAAGTGCTTCACATGCACATCATGGTAAAAACATACAGTAAAAGAACAAAATAATTACAAACACAACAGATAACAGTTTTAACATTTCTAACAAATAGGGTTCCAATGTTTTAGTTATGGACAACATCTTACAAATATGGTTCAAAATGTTTTACTGAACAATTCACATCTCACACTGATTTGATGATTACTTTGCGTTCAGAATGATATAGCGCTGTCGAACCACTGGAAAAAAGAAAATCAGAAATAAATATTTAAACTTTATGAACTGCTATGAACTTTTCATGTGCTTACATCACCCAAGGTCAATACGAGAGAGTCCTCTGAGGCGTGGCTGTTGAAGAAACCTGGAACAAAACACATTCTCTTTATCGGTATTCAACACATTCAGATGAGAACATTTTATTTCATAGTAACGTCACACAAATGAATTGCTTTGGAAAAATGCTCCACAACAACAGTCCAACCCAATATTTAAGTCAACCATCAGTGTAACCAACTTGTCATATGATCCATGCGCATCATCAGAGCCAAAAAACTCTGCAGGTCCATGGAGGACGCGCCAAAACTGAAGCGAAACATTGCCCTGTCCGCCCATCCATCACTGAAGTGCACACCTGGTTCAAGAGAGAACAGTGGATTCATGACATTTAAAATAGAGGCCATGAAGTTAAGGAGCAGTTTAGATTTGTCACCTGCAGCGTGAGCCGCAGTGTCGAGTTCAGCCTTGCTCAGGACCCCATTGTGATTAGAGTCAGCATCCAAAAAGATTTGCTGAAAAAAATAGAAGTCATCAGTTAATTTACTAACTCATTGTGCAATAACTATCCACCCAATACATGCATTTAAGTTGACTGAATTTATTGCGTTTGTTTATTGTTCCAAATCACCTTGTATTTTTTCAGCTTTTTCCAGAGTTCTGAGAATTCTTCAAAGTTCATCATCCTCATTCGATGGTCAGACTTCGCAAGAAATTAAGTTAAACAACTTGGCACCATAAATAAAACACCACATGACTTAGAAAGTGTTTAAATGTAGTTTTGGATACATTCATGAGGACAATGAAGTTCATACAGGTGTCGCGGCTGAAACTTTCCCTAATTCCTTTAAAAAAAAAAAAAAAAGTTGTAACTTAAGCAGTTAAGTATTATCTTACTTCTTGATTTGTTTCCTCTCATATTATCAACTTACCACGGGCAAAGTGGTCATTCAGGAGCCGCTGGAGCTTCCTAGCGTTCAGCTCCTCTCTCTGTCCACAACAAAAGCAAAACAAGAGTATCAGTACTGTTAAGTTCCACAATTGAAAAGGATTTCATAATAGAAAGTTCACAAACCCAGTCAGCGTATTGATTAAATATTTCCATTGCATCATCGATTTCATTAATAGTGGGAATCTGAGGAGATAATACAATAGATTTTTACTTTTCTTTCCACCTCTAATCACATCCTAGGCTACTGCAACATATGATATTTAAAGTAACACATGAGGTGCAATAAATACAAGTACAATTTCAAACAATATAAAACAATTGTGAAAATGAGGTGTAATACATGATATTTACCCATCTAAAACTTGGAGAAACTTTTCGACAATTTATTGATCCAAATATACATATTGTTCATGATTTATATATTGAAGCATAATATTTTATTCATTGTTTTATGTTGCATCTTATGCCGAAGCAAGTTCCTATGTTTGTGAACTTTGATGACAATGGCAATAAACAGATTGTGATTCTGATTAGCTGATAAATGGTTATGACAGGTGTAGGTCAGAGTGTAAATAGATGATACCTCTGGGAGAGTTAGGCCGTCCTCCCCATTTATTTCGTCCTCCTCATCCTCTTCCTCCTCTATAAAGTTTTCCTCCTCTGCCTCAGGGTTATGGTCGTGGTCATGCTCGTCTTCATCCTCACCTTCAAATGGTCTGAGAGTACATTCCATTTTTATTGCATGTATTTATTCATTGAAGGAAATGTTTCTTCTTTCAGAGACATTTATTCTAACTACATTACGGACTACAGGTGGCGATAGTGCATAAGAAATGAGTAGTTATTTGTATAGAACAGGTAAACATTGGGTATTTGGGTGTTTAAAGGTGCACTGTGTGGGGTCCATCACCTGCTGAAGATGTTTTGTGCCTGAAATGCTCGACAGTACTGCTTAGTATGAGTGGCCCTCCACCAGAAAAGGTACATTGCCCAGTTTCGACAAGCCGTTCTTACTGGATCTTCATGTCGGTCTTGGTGTAGATGGACAGGACAAACTCAGCCGTCATGTACTGGTGCAGTGTGGACAGGACGATGACGTATTCTCCAGGACTCAGGCTGTACCAGTTGGTGATTTCCCTTTCTTCGTTGTACATGATGTCCCCGATTGGTCTGTTTTTCTTGAAGAAAGCCCTATCAAGGCGTCCTGGCCTGGTCTGAAATCATTTTTAGCATCGTAGAAAGGGGTTCAGAGGTTGTCATCCGGACGCCGTTTAAAGATCGAGACGTTTCGACTTTTATCCAAAAGTCATTGTCAATCAGAGAGCTGGTATTTTTAGCAAACAAATAAAATACTGCCTAAGTGGTATAAGAAGCAAGGTACATATTGTTTGGACGTTCAGCACAATTATTTGTTCTGCTTCTATTGTTGAGCTGTGTTTTTTGTGTGACAAAGGAGTCAAAGCTGATCCGCAGGTTTTTAAGCTTAAGTTGCTTCATTTTTTTAAGCTCTGTGGATGTTGGACAAAGTGACAAACATGAATGAAGAGAATGGACAAAAGGCTACAAATCTATGTCATATTTCACAAACTTTAAGTCTAATAGTCCTGATTTATGTTTGTCTTGATAGAAGTTTAATAGTTTTCTCATCTGTACAAGGTTTTTAGCTCGTTTAGACACCCATCCAGAAATACTTCTTACTATGGAGTTTCCCAAGTCTACAGTGTTTCAAGTACATGTTATATTATTTTATTATTTAGACTGTACAAATTGTAAAATCTGTTGTTCTCGTACTTACCCCTGGTGGAACCTGTTAGACAAGGAAAAAAAAAACACATACAAACAATTTAACTACAATACATAAAGTAACTGATATTACTGTATACATGTTACTTAAATTCTTGATGCAGACCTGGAAGGTGTTTATTGCGACTTGGAAGTATCTGGCCTTATTGCGGTTTCTCTCTTTTGGCTTTTGCATCAGCGAGACAAAACAGTTCATGTCAAAATCCTCCTCCTCGTTCCTTATGTCCACCTGGATACGAAACTGAGGGTTTGTGTGGAAGGTAGCTGTAGGGAAGACGAGGTTAGTTCATTATATGCTATACTTTAAACAAGTTTATAAGACATTAGAACATTTTTATGTACAATAGAAAAAGGATGTGCTGCATAACTGGATGATTCAGCCATTTTAGTCCAGGTCAGGGAGTCATAGACCAGTGGCTTTGTAAAGGTGTGAACACAAAGTAGATTTTGTATATTTATAGTTTGATAGGCCTACAACTTTGCTCATATACATTTATAAACAATGTCCAAACTGATTTATCTGTCAGAATTCCTGCTTAAGATCACGTTCAGTTATTGCAGAGCTAAAACAGTTTTGATTGAATATTTTTGATGGTTAGACTCACTATATTTTATGTTGCCACCAGCTGTGTCCCAGACTCCCTCGTGAATCATCAGCTGCCACTGACAGCTCAGGTCCCCATCCATGAAGTTTGGGTTCTCACAACAGATCGAGAGACAGATGAAGTTATGGCAGAAGTCCTCCAGTTCAATCCTGGACCAAAAAACAGTTTATGGCTTTTAATAACATAATAATAATTTTGTGAAGCCCTGAGAGGTGATACAAAAATAAACTGAATTGAAGCTTTTTTGGAAGAAAGTAAAAACGAGTGATGCTTTGAAAATAATAACGGGATAGTTTTTAGTATTATTCTACAAACCAGAACTCTCCGTTTTCGTCCTTCTCACATTTTGCCCGATCCTCGCTGCTCACTTGGTTCCACAGAGAAGAACTATTTACACAAGAGGAAATTGTATGTAATTTTATTAGTATTTACAAGCGTCAAAATATTTCTTTATTTCGCACCTGTCGCTCCACTTTCCGTTCCACTCCTGTGTGCCCCAAGGGTTAAGCAGACGCAGCAGCTTCACTTTGGAGCCGCTGTGATAAACCTTTAAGAATGATATACTACATAATTAGCATAAATATAGTTGATATTAAGTCCTTTCTATGGTTACATTTAAAGCTACGAACATTTACTTTGGTTTTGGGTATGTTATGATGTTATAGATTTTTGTTTTTCGATTTATATTGAAAAACAAATGGACTTGCAGCAGTGCCTGGTTAATTATTTTAGCATTTTGAAGCTAATTGCAATCTGGTTTTAATCCACCTGAATAACATTAACTTTTAGTCACTTTTCAATTAAGATTTTGTTTGTAAATGTTTGTGTAGAATTACCTCAGTGACTTTAGTGACAGAATAGGCGTGAGCGTTGACCAAACCATTGTTTCTTACGGTGTTGACAACCTTTCCCTAAAAAGAAGCCGTACAAATTCATTGATCACATTTCCTCGAAGCCTTGTCCTCTCCTCTTCAGAAGCGTCACGTGACGTTGAAGAAGTGAAGGCAGTGGCAGAGAGCAGCCAAAATATGACATTAAAATACCGGTCTGATAATAACAGTCTTAAAATTGTTTAAACGTGAAGACATGTGAATCAAATTGGACTACTTTATCAACAAGTTAGAGGACAACTCTCAAATGTTGAGGGAAAAAATGAATTAATTCTTACAGAGTCTACTGAAGGCGTCCCGCAGCACATCATGGACTTGCAGCTGGAGCCGTGGGACAAGAAAGTCCACAGCTGAGAATCATGGTCATCATCGTGCACTTGTTGAAGAGGGAAGTTCAGACTTAAGCCCCCAGACATGTCTTTACAGGCCTCACTGGTGAATCCAGCATTCATGTCTGCATAGGACCCACACACTCTGCAACGCACAGACAAAGCAGTGTCCGTTGTGTTGTCTCGATACTAAGCAAACAGTGGTTTATTAAAAGTAGTTTATTTAATTTGTGAAACTAGTAAAGGCCAAGACCATACAACTATTCATGAAAGGTGAATTGATTTAGTATCAATTAGTATGTGGGTACTGATTTATTTTTGACTAAGAATCAACTTTATTGTACTTGAGGACAATTTGTTTTGGACTGTAGTGCAAGCAGATAAAAACAGCAAACAGACAGAAACAAAATAAGATGCATAAGACACAGACAATGGAAAACTGTTGATGTTTATATTAGTTATATTGTCTGCAGTGCTGACAGAAGGTTTTATCATGTCAATTAATCCAAGACCAAACCAGGTCTATTACATTTAATTCAAAAAGTAATTCAAAGTTTGCACTCACTTGGCGTATGCTTTCTCCATCAGAGGGACCCAGAACTCATTTGATTGTTTTGTATGCACAGAGAAGAACTGGTTTTGATAGACTGGCAAATAATCATCAATGACAACATCCACCCATTTGCCAAACCTCCAAAACTGAAAGAAAAGAACCATAAAAAAATACAAACTTTATCAATGCAGACATGTTATTGCTCACCTTCACCACAAGAGGAGGCAAAGTTAGGCTTGGTTTGGTTGTAACCTATATGAATTATTGCGATATTTGTGAGTTCACAACTCAATTGAGAATTGAGAATGATAATGTGTAGAACTTCTTCAGAGTGATGCACATGTACATCTGGCATGAGCCAGGTTACCACTGTTGTTAGCAAACAAACACTGTCAGTGTGGCATTATATTCAGGAATGAAGTTAAAACGATAACATTCACACTTTATAACAGGTTAAGTTTCACGTTTTTAAAAGTGCACCAGGTAGGTTTTCTTTTCGAGGGTCCGTCACCTGATGTTTGATTTGCCAAACAGTATGGTAACGCATCTATTTTTCATTTATTCAGTTAAAGAAGTTTTTATTATTTTATTTTAGTACTTGGTTTGCACTTCTCCAGGAGATTGCTTAGTTTTATTCCGTCTCCATGGAGATCAGAATGTTTCATAACCTCCACCAGCAAACTACATAGTGCCCCTTTAACCAGCCTTTACATTCACTGTGAAAATGTCATGGAAATTAGTTAATGAGTTGTTAAAAATTCTCATTAATTTGATTACCAATATAACACACATTTTCATGTGTCCATAAGATACATTTTTCTCAGACATTTCATTTCCAAAACAGAAGGCAATGATTTTAAAGCTTCTGTACCCTGAAGTGAAACATCCCCACGTAGTCATCAAAGGATTGGTTCGGTACAACTTGCTCCTTTTGCTTTTTATTCAGAGTAAGGGAAGAAATAGCAGCCAAAAACCAGCAATTACCTGCAAAAAAGAGTCAAAACACATGAAAGATATTATAAACTATAGTTTATATAATAAAGGTAAGAGATCTTATTGTGGTTGTATAATTACCAACGAGACCCTGGGCAAAGTCAAATCTAGACTCTCCATCGCTGCTGAACACCGGATCACCACTTATTTTGAGTATATCCATAATTTCCTGTTAATTGTTTCAGATAATTTTCTTGAATGAGTTTTAAGTTTATAATTATTCAGTCGTATCTGTGCATTGTTTTATGTTGACTTCACAAACAAAATAGTAATAGCTTATTTTTTTCAATCATAAACTTTCAAAAACATTATCGCTTAGTAAAAACCATACAGAAGGTCAAATGAGAGGCAATCTGATTTAGCAAACGTCCTGCCGTGGCTGGGGCTTTGAGGGGCATGAATGAAATATAAAACATTTCCTTCTTTCTTTATATGTTTGTTCTTTCTTTGTTTGGATGTTTTGTGTGTCTGTCATGGTTACAAAATACAATAAATTACTAATCAGGAAAAAAAGACGGAAGGAAAGAAAGAATAAAACACAATTTGGCAGGTTTTTAATGAAGTGGTGCCATAGCATGCTCAAAATTTGGAATTAGTGCAGTACATTGCTCAACTGTTTAGTTTAGTTTATGTTTTGTTGTATTGTTTGACCTTTTCCTAACTAACTGGTGGCAAATGGCAAAATGTGTGTTCTAACTTTACATGGTCCCCTTTTAAAATAAGTAAATATGCTAAAACCAGATACCATTGTGAATACATACACGTGGTCTGCACCAGCGGACTTGTGCCTCTTGTGAAGGCGTTAATTCAGGAATGTCTCCCAGTGAGGTGATGTTGGGTGGAAAGGTTTTGTCAACAAACATCTTCTGTCGTTGCACATGGGAGTTTTTGAGGTATTCAAAGTCCTGCTCCTTGTGAAACTTGTCCGGGTTGGAGGGGCTCCCCACAGTCCCGGCCGGGTACCGCAGGTTAATGATGGAGGTGCACTGAGAAGACATGCTTTACAGAATACACAGGGTTACATAAGCTAAGGTTACGTTCACTCAGGAACAGTGCAGTACTTAAATAGTATATGCACTGCACATATTATCAGTACTTGAGTTTTAGTATTGGGCCTAGTTATCTTTTTAAATGTTTTTTTTTTTCCCTGTTCTTCTTCTATTTTCATGTTTTTACCTCTGAAAATATAATAATAATTAATCTTATAAACTGCAAACATGATTAATAAGACCATTTTTATAAAGTAGGGTTGGGTTGGGTTTATATTTGCTGCTGTTGTTACTGGGCCCACCCAACAATAGGTTGTTGACCAGTGCAGCAACTAAATATTTGCAATTATAATTTTGCGACAAGTTGGCCCCTGTCCAGGGTGTGCCCCGCCTAAAGCCCAAAGTCACTGGGACAGGCTCCAGTCACCCGCGACCCCGAGAACGTATATTTGTTAAATATACATTTGGTGATGAAGTTTGCTTTACAACAAAAAGTAACACTCATTTAAATGTTAAAACAATAAAAACAGAATAATGCAAATGAATAAAAACGGAGGTAATTCTGACCTGGTGGTTTGAGGTTGTGTCAGTCGGACTCAGACCTGGAGCAGAGCAGCACAGCTCCAGACAACGCCAGTTATAAAGTGTCAGCGTGGACCCCTCCTCTAAACTGTCAGCTCTGCTCAGAGCGACAGGAAGAATGTAAATCACCACTTTACTGTGAGAGAGGCCTGTGGTTCTATGTAAACCTGCCCTCTGAAGATTTAAGTAGAAAAAAGCAACACCATAACAAGCTCATAAACACAGTGTTGATAGAAATTTCAGTTTTGAAAACATAGTTCTGGAAGATTGACACTTCTCTTAAATTAGGCTCGAGTGCTTCTGCAGTTAAAAAAAAAAGTGAACAATAAATGTGTTAACAAGGCAGTCATGATATGAATTCCTCACAAGACTCAAAAAGGCTTTAGGAAAAATGTGTCCTCTAATTTTAAGAAAATGCATTTTTGAAGATCAGAACAGACGATTCGAAGAAGTACTAAAGAACAATTCTGTGAAAATATTAATTAACACACAGAAAGCACAACAAAAGTTTACTATTTCCTATTTCACAAAATTGGGGATTATTTTTCCATCTCTGCACATTATTACAATGCTGACAGTTGAATCATACAAGGCACTTTCGATCAGCTGTAGTAAAATGTAGTACAAATCCTAATTTAGAATTCTAGAATGATGTTATGAATCATGAGTTCACCTTTGACTGGAATGTTGTTTCAATGTAAGTGCTCAACATGTTTTGACACAGGACGGTTGATGCCTGAGGGACAGACGAGTCGACAGGAGACATCCACATATGCAAATCTCTTGAGTAAATGTTACATAACACAGGATTTAGGCGTCTAAAACAAACCACTTTTGTTTTTGTGATGAGTGAATGTCTGACACATTACAGATTTAACAATGAAATCCACTGCCTTTGAAGACACCAGGAGTTCATTTAGAATCAGGAAAAGAATCAGAAAAAGGTTTACTGCCAATGTCAATAAACAAAATTCACAAACTAGGAACTTGTTTCAGCGATATGGTGCTACATGTAACAATGAGTAATAGAACAATACAAATATAATACATACAGTATAAATATAAAAGCATGCATGAGTATATTGTAATGCTCAAAGACACATTGACAATATGCAATGCCTTCAAGTGCCCCTGACAGGTTGGACTACTCATTTAACTAAAATGCAGTTAAGATAAATTTATTTCTGCAAAAATCTTTACCGCAGATTTGCTTTTTTTTTAAGGTTTTCAGTTTTACTTCCTGGTTGTAAATGATGACATCACACTAGGAAATGACCAAGAATCCATCCTGTACACTGAGCTAAGTTATTTGACCAAAAAAAAAAAAAAAAGAAAATACATGTGAACCTTTATTTTGTAAAATCAATGTTTAAAGAGTTTTTTTTTTTAAAAGCAGTTTATTTTGTGTAAATTATGCATAACCTTTGTCTCCCCAGTGTGATGTCATCAGTTTGTTTACTTCCTGTTATTTTCAACATAATTTTTAACTTTTAACTAACAGCGACCTGATTGGTGTAAAACTATAATTTATATTTACAAGAGGTATAAATACACTGAATAAAGTCAAAATTAGAAAATCATAAAAACCTGTCATACGCACTTCAAGCTTCACTATGGAGATACAGTTGTTTGATATAAACAGGTTTGGCAGTAAAACCAAATCCTGTTTAAACATAAATATTGGGTCAACTTGGATCAACTTTTACACATTGTGCGGTCATTTGTGACTTTTTATTTATTGACCAATAACAAAATTAAGCCCATGTATCAGTCAGATATTTCCTTTCTATCATCTCCATTGTCAATTGGGATCTAAAAAATAATGCCCTTGGATAGAAGAATAAGAACTAACTCTTTTGACATCTACATGACCTTCCTCTGTGCATGTTAAACCTGGGACGAGGTTGTTGCGCATTCATAAAATAGGATAGGAATATATATATATATATATATATATATATATATACACATTGATTTTTCAGTAAATTGTATTCCAAAATATTTTCGCATTGAGTAACACAAATAGAAAATTCAGTTTTAAAAGACATGCTTAAAGTTAAAACATTGAGCCTCTTTTTTTTTTTTAAAGCCTTTAATTCCGAATTTGCTCAACGGTTCTCCACCTGAAGAATGAGCAGTCTTATTCGGATGTATCTAAAACTCTTTTTAAAAGTTACATTGTGCACCTTTAAACCAGTGTAAATAATGCAAGTTGGAGACAGGTTTGTTGTCTGAGCTGTGCTCTTGCTGTAGGCTATGACACCAGCATAAACAGAACCAGTCAAGCAGCTTAGAGATGGGTAAAATGAATCGTAGTTCGAGGAAGGGTGTAAATAAGGATGTAACTAAAAGACATCTGTGTGAAGGCAGAAAAGTCTGTGAGCATAAGTGTTTTATAATTAGTTTTTTGACAAAGTTAAAACATTAAACACATATACTGTATTGGATTCTCTTTGAGCCACAATTAAGTTATTTTAGATGCTGGCAAAAAATATTTCTAAAACAAACTTGCAAAAACATGTCTATTATTCGCAAATGGTTGTGAAAATAAGGATACACCAAGATTAACCACAATTTTGTCTGGTATTGCACACCATTACTGTGAGGAATGCATTATGGGATCTTTCACTAGACATCTGCATTTTCCTGTCCACGATGTAAGATGGATAATTGAGTCAGAGTGTAAGTGTGTGTATGTATGTTTATAAAAATGTACTAAAAAAAAAGTTAAATGTTGGACACATAAATGTTAGACTAAGCACTTGCTTGTCAGTGCCTGATCATTACTTCGATGGGAGATGTGCAGTATGACCATTTTCCCTCTCTGGCTGCAATGTCCAAATTTAAAATCCTTTGTTATTCATTTTCTTTCCTATTTCAACTCTATTAATACAAACTCGAGCAAGCAGGAGAGATTAAAAATGTTTTTATTTCCAACAAGGGCCTCTACAAATTTCATCATCAATTCAAATAATCCTTACCCAATTTTACCAGCATGACATCTTGAGAGCATAGAAGAGGAAAAAAAAAAATTAACTTTGAATAACTTCGTAAAAGACAACACTTCGCTAAAGCAAATGTTTCAGAAAACCAAGCATCACCACTGAACCATCTGACGGTAATTCCAGCTATTTCAGTTTAGGTCTCATCACAACATTTGCAAGTAGCGACAAATTATAGTAGTTTATACCTGAAGTACCACTTGTGGTGAACCAAATCCAGACAGCGACCTGTGGAGAAAAATAAATAAATTAAAAAAGATCATGACTCTAAAGTACGACGTTTTGATGAGGAAGACTCAGAAGAGTGGATTAGAAACATCGTCAGTTATCGCATCAGACGGCACTTCCTATTCCAGAGTTTCATCATTGACAGATTAAATATTCAAATCCAATATTTTAATACAATTTTGTATTTACCCCAGCTGTGATAAACTTGCATCTTGTGCCACACACCATGCCAGAAGATGAAAGTTATTTAAACCTGTATAGTCCACATCTTACCATCTGATGCAACACGTCGTCGTCATCTGTACGCTCGTTCAGCCTCAGGACCTGTCAAGAGAAAGGGCTTTCAATGTACAATGAAATGGTATTTTAAGTCCGTAAGTGTCATTTATAGAGTTCAGGAAACCAAAAGTCACCACTGCACCATCTGACGGTAATTCCAGCTTTTTCAGTTTAGGTCTCATCACAACATAAATGAAAGATTTAAAGTGAAATTACATAATTGTTACCTGCTTAGATGCATTTCACGTGGGGGAATGACATCCTGACACAGTGGACCTGTTGAAAAAGACTAGTTAAAGACAATAGCGCTAGGTTTTACAAGTGTGAAAATTAGCTGAAAAGAGGCTCAGAACATTAGATAAGAAACTGTTAACGCATCAGACTATTCCAGAGTTTCATCCTTGACAGATTACTTAAATATTTAATTTTGATATCCAAATAGAACTGATGCAAGTGTATATGGAATTTAAGCAAACATTGCCAATAATTATCCACATCTAAACCGGTCTTACCAGCTGATACGAGACTTCAGCAGCAATAATTTTTCAGCCTCAGGACCTGTCAAGAGAAAGCGCTTTTGATTTACAGTGAAGCATATTTTTAAGTCCCCAAGTGTCATTTGTAAAGTTCAGGAAACCAAAAGTCACCACTGCACTATCTGACGGTAATTCCAGCTTTTTCAGTTTAGGTCTCATCACAACATATAGAAAATATTTAACAAATGTGTTGCATTATCTTATACCTGAATGAAAGTGCTTGTGTGACATCAAATCCAGAAACACTTGACCTGTTGAGACAAAGTATAATGTTTAAATTCTGCACCAAATATGGCCCCCAACAGTGAATTAGTGACGCAAATTATCGCATCAGACGGCACTTCCCTTTCCAGAGTTTCATTGTGATGTCTGATTGTGGTTAACAACTTAAATATCGCTAAAAGTTCTTTGTAATTCCACAACCCTCCATACTTTATAAGACTAAAATTTGTCTTCTCATTCGACAAACAAAATGGCACATTTGTATTAAACAGGTTTAGCCCCATTTGGTGCAATTTAAAAACATCTCAATATCACTTAATTGTTTAGATTTCATTCAACCAATAAACTACATTCACTTACCAGCGTAACCCTTTCTGCTTTGTCTTGATTCAGCCTTAAGACCTGCAAAGTAGAAACTTAGTTAGAGATTGACTGAGTTGTCAAATTTATTGCAATGTCATTTAAAATAGTTCAGAAAACCAAAAATCACCACTGAATCATCTGACGGTAATTCCAGCTTATTTAGTTTGAATATCATCATTACTACAAACCACAACAGCAAGTTGCTGTTGAAGCTAAAACTTACATTTTTGCTTCTCAGTGCTTGTCCGGTCAAGGTTGTACCTATGGAAAACATAAGAACGTAAGACAACTAAAAATTACTTCTGAAACGATCATGTCATTTATTTTAGAGCTCAGAGCAGTGATTGAAACATCACATCGTCAGTTATCGCATCAGACGGCACTTCCTATTCACAGTTTTCATCACAGACATCCAATAGTGACACCGGACTGACATTAGATACTGACCAGACATGAATATTAGAGTACATTTAAGCTTTTTCGTCCATGATTAACAGAAGATCTAAAAAGAGAAAATGTGTCATTTTAGCAAGGGTGGAAACCATTATACATCGATTGTACTTTTAGATTTCATGTACTTGTGATTGAGTATAAATCTAACCACGTTTTCAATAAAGACATATATATTGCAACTACAATTCCATAAAACCTAACTAGCACTTTAAGGATTTCATGCATAATACTTGAACTTACACATTTTAGCTGTAAATTTAGTTTAGTAAAAAAAAAAAAAAAAAAAAAAAAAAAATTGATTTCAAATGATTTCAATTACAGCTGCCTTCCTTAATGTAATGTACACGTACTAAGGGGATTGATTATATTATATTCAGCTAGCGAATATAAATTAGTTGACCTATTTCTTCCTGAGTGCTTCATGTATGCCATAAACAGATCACTAAATATCGCCAAATTACATTCCTGCAAAAACACAAATGATCTTTAAGTTACAAAACAAGTTTTTAACACAATTTTAAAACACCTACTCTCCATCACGCAGCACACAGAAACCATTGAACAGAAGGAGGAAAAAACGTGGTCGGCGAAGTTTTATACTCTTGTCGCAGACTTATGGCGTCATCATTCGAGTACAAAAGACGCCTGCAAGATGAAATAAAATAAAAAAATATATTTATGTATTTTTCATATAGGAAGAAAAGACTATAAACTGAATATTTTATGTAACATCTGAAATAAAACAACACGTTAAAATATCGGGGGGAAAAAAAGAAAGAAAAAAAACAAAAACACATTTGTAGTGAATACAAATGACCAGCAGAAGGCGCTGTTTGGCATTTAATTCATTTGAAGATAATCTCAACACTGTGTCTGCTCCTTTGGCTCTTGAAGAAACTTTGTGGATAAGTTTAGTTCACGGAGCCACGGAGATGACAACTGCAAGGTGGAACAGGCTGTAGTTTTTTACAATAATTTACGAAAACGAGGTAAAGTTGTTTTGAGCTCTCTTCTGTTAATTTATTAATCCTAACATTTAATTTTTTGACCTAATTAGACCAATCAATGTCAGTGGTGCCTTACTGTTTCTAATTTAGTGTTCAGTGAGGGTCAGGGCTATGGAGCAAATACATCTGAATAGTTAACAATTTTCTGTAAAATTGCATAAATAAAAAGTTTTGCTTTGGCTAAACGTAATTAGAAGTCCATGTTATTAAGTTTCAAGTTTACTCAGTAGCCTAATGTTGTTGTTGTTTCCCCTCAAATATTTCTTGCCATTATTTTATGTGACATTTGGACTTTATTTAGTTTTAATTAGGGACTGTTTGTACCTACACCATGTTACCTCCAGTGAAGAAGAACCGTGTCATCACACAGCTCCCAAAGGTACAAGAAAAGTATTTATTTAGTTGCATTTATTTCCATCATAGATTTAATTATATATCCCTCCTTCTCTCAGTGCTTCAGTTCTTCTGCTGCGCTGCACACCAAAGACAGTTTCCATCCTCAGGTCAGAGCTGTGTGTCAGGTGCAGAAACCCGGATCTATCAGGTGAGACTTTTATTAATTGATTGATTATTTAGGGCATTATTTGTTACAAAATCAGAATCACAAAAACTATGATCCCTATGTTTAAAGTTTGAGCTGGAAGACAGGTCTTTGGTAGAATTTTTTGTTTTAAGTGTCAGATTTGTTGACTTGGTTTATGGTTATTATCTCTGTGATTACTGGGTGTATCAACATGAAACAAAAACGCTTGTCTGTCATCATCACAATAACTTCAGAAAATGATGCCATTATTCAACCCCCACATCTGAAAACAAGATGTGATTGTTTTCAGTTAAAAGGATCTAAAGTCACAGGATAAATATGGCAAATTTGTGGAGTTAATCCCTAACAAATTATGATAATCCTCAACATTTGTGGATCATAAATTTGGATCTTCTTGCAAAACAGTGAATCTCATTTAGAGTTATATATGCCTCTGCTCTGCCCTCCATCTGAAATGATCATTGCGTTTCATTGTGCAATTTATTTATCTCAATGAAGCTTTATTGCGAGCGAACAAATATCACAAACTAGCAATATGCTTTGGCAGTTTGATGCTAAAATATAAGGGTCTATTATGGCCTGCTTTCTGCATGACCTACTTTTTTTTCACAATAATCTTCAGTCCTTCATATTCGTCAGGGTTTCCTGAAAAGGCTCTATTAATTGTTTGAATAATTGGAAACATTAAATAATAATAATCTATTAATCATGCTACAAAATTTTAATTTCTCACCCACACATTTGTCACTGACTCTAGTATTTTTAGTAATTTTCCTGATAAATGTCTAGTTTATCAATGTACTGTTAAATGTGTAGTTTTAGTTTATCTAATGCCTTCCTTGAATAACACGTTTACTTTTTCAGTTTTAACATCGCCAAGGTCATAGTTGTGGGTGACGTCGCGGTCGGAAAAACGTGCCTGATCAGCAGGTAAGAGCCATTCGTCTCCATCAACTCACCTGGTAAATGAAGAAACATGTGAGACTGCTGCATATTCTGTTTCTATTATGCTGGTGATGGTCACAAATGAAAGTATAAATTATTATTAGAGATGGGAAGAGAGTGATCAAAAATTGTACTCAAGCAAGTAATTACTAAATTAATTAGCTGAAACGGTATTTGAAGAACATACTACTGTACCACTACTTTTTGTATCTGTTCTTTGGAAATACCAGAAGCTGTGCACTATTTAATTTTTCATCTGTCTGAATACATTAACTCATAAATCAGATTTTAAATACATTATATGTCCAAACTTTAACTCAAGCAGTAGTTTCTCCAAATGGTTTTGTACTTGAGCAATTACTGTATTTGGATCACTACTTTATACTTTTTTACTTGTACTTGACTGACATTTTGGCCACTCAACTCTTACTTGACAAAGGTTTTACTCAAATTAAAGTAAAACATATTTTTACACATGTTTAGATAGTTTTGCCTCTCACTGAAGCAGCCTTTTTCTCTTACAAGTTACATTTCTTCAGATTCTTACTCAATGTTTTTGATAATACTGAGAGACCTTTGATGTTGCCAGTATTGTTATATGTTATTTTTTCTGTCTGTGGTCTTTGCTTTCAGGTTTTGTAAAGGCGAGTTTGAAAAACACTACAAAGCGACCATTGGAGTGGATTTTGAGATGGAGAGATTCGAGGTGCTGGGAGTCCCCTTCAGTTTACAGCTGTGAGTAACTGGATTGATCAAATTAAAATTTCTTGTGAACTTGATTAGAGACCTATAAATATAAAGCGTTTTATCTCTGCTCGTGGTTTCACGCTTCATTAGCCGCTCAGCACTGATCACATGCTGTCCTAAAATGGCTTCAAAATTAGCTGGATCATCCTTTTAAACTTCTGAAACAGTGAACTGCATTTTTATTAGACTTTTGTGTTTCAATCTTCCCTTATATTTTACATTTAGAGATGGGTATTATATTGAAAATGTTAATGTATTAAATAGAAATGCAAAATTTGAATTTAATTTTGTTTACTGTAATAATGCAGTAGAAATTGAAAAACAAAAGTCCATTCACGTGTATCTGATACTTAAACCTAAATACATTTAACACATTTTAACACATTTATTTGAATTGACATAATATCGTCTGAATATCATTATCGAGATATTAATTTTTCTAAATACTACCTCCCTGCATACATACTTACCATGGACTTTCATTTGTTGCAGATGGGACACAGCCGGACAAGAGAGATTCAAGTGCATTGCCTCGACGTACTACAGAGGAGCACAAGGTGAAAAGACAACCATTTCATGCATTATTATTGAAATACATGTAGCTTAACTAATGTGTGGTCTCACAGCCATTATAGTGGTGTTCGACTTGAGCAGCACGACCTCTTTAGCACATGCCAGGTAAGAAGGATGGCCTCATTACGGTACGGCAGGGGCATTAAGAAGACATTAGACTTAGATGAAAACTGTGGGTTTGTGAGCAGGCAGTGGCTGGAGGACTCCATGAAGGAAAACGACCCGTCTAGTGTTTTACTGTTTCTTGTCGGCACCAAGAAGGACCTCAGCGTAAGATAAAGCCTACTTTACTAACTATTAAGAAATGACAGTATAGGCTTCCATGTTATTGTGACATTATATTTGAGTTACCTTATGATATTATTTCATTTGTTTCACTCTCTTCCCCCTTTTTGCTGACCCGGCCTCTAAAGCCCCCCCACCATAAAACAAAACAAAACCCTTATGTACAAAAATAAGGACTAACTGGTAGGACTTAAGCTGTGTTCACACTGCATTTTTTCCCCTTAATGTGACCTGAATCTGTTTTTTATGGCAGTATTAACAGCCAAAGTCAGATTTTTTTTTATATCACTCGGGCCACTTCCATATGTGGAACTTCATCTGATTCAAATTGGATGTTTGGCAAAGGGACAAGAGTTTGAACTCGCGAGTCACATTAATCTGACTTCTACAGCGATGAAATCCTGCAGGTGCAATACTTTTTCACCAGATAAAGAAAAACTAAATTAAACAATAAAACACATGTCAGAAAACACAGTGAAAATATGAAGTACAAATAAAGAGATTTTAATGTAAAGATGTAATTAGTAGATTAAGATAATATTTTTTCTAAAATAAGTATTGACAAATGGTGTTCAGTTTGTAACAACAGCACAACGCTGATGTGTGGAAAGTAGCAGTAGTAGGAGAAGTTTTGAGTAAAAAGTAAGTATTTCAGACATATTTTGAAAACTACCTGAGCATCAAATGTCGTTCCTCTTGATAAAAATAAAAAAAAAACTGATCAAAAGAAACAACTGAAATGATAACTCAATATTAGAGGTAATTAAAAAAATGTAGTGGAATAAAAAGTACAGATGTCTTCATTTAAATGTAGTGAAGTAAAAGCAAAAAAGTATCCTAAAATTATACTTAAGTACAGTTGTTTTATCCTAGTACTTTGTTAATTTCCACCTCTGGACAGGTCATCTTTTGTTATTTATTGCATGTTTATATTTTCCTGCTGTTCTTTGACTGCGCGTTGCAACAGTAGAATTTCCCCAGTGGGACAAATAAAGGTTCTGTAATCTCTTATCTTAATGGTTTTGTAAAGGTTAAACTACATCACACACACACATCAAAAATAATGTGAGTCACATTCCATTTGTAATGTGAAGCAACTCAAAAAAATATCCCCAATAAATTTGAATCGAACATCAAGCCTTGCAGTGTGAACGTAGCAAGAGTTAAGGGCTGGCCTCAGCTAGACCAATTCATGGACTATAACCCTCTGTATTAAAACAAGTCAGTGTTTATGCACTAATTCTGTCTGTGCCAGTCTCCGGATCAGCTGGAGAAGATCGAGCGAGAGGCCATCAGGCTCTCAGAGGAAATCAAGGCGGAGTACTGGGCCGTGTCTGCCAAGTCCGGTGAGAGCCAAAGTCACATTTAAATTTTACATTTGCACGTCCCCTTACAACCGTGTTCACTGTGTTTGAATGTGTATGTTTCTGCTTCAGGAGACGGAGTTAGGGATTTGTTCTTCAGAGTGGCTTCTTTGACGTTTGAGGCCAATGTTTTGTCCGAACTCGAGAAAAATGGGTCAAAGCCCTATGGGGACATTATCAGTAAGTGCTACATATGTTTAAACAATCTAAATGGCAAAAAGGGCTACATGCTTCATTCATTATTACATTTTTAATAATTATAATTGAGTCTTCTTGACTCTTCTTGTTAGACCCAGCCAAAACATTGTGCTACGTTGTACTTTAACATGTGCAACGCCATTAACCACTGCACCACCGACAAAACGCACCATAGCATCTATTCAAAATTTCAAAACTGATTGTCGTCTAGTCACAATATTTCCAATTAGTTGTTGCAGCCCTACAAAATATAAACTTATACTAAATATACAGTTTTCGATGTACATATATTCACAAACATTTGATTGTATATAGCCGTTGGGTTTTTGTATGAATATCTGTTTGGCCCTGTGCTGCTGCCATGTCTTAATCAGCCTGTCCCAGAAACTGCCCCAGGACAGCTGTGGCTACAGAATTAGTGTAACAGAGGCATGAATGAATAGGAAATAATGACTGAAAAGTTTCATAGTTTGCAGAGGTTTTCAGTAGAAATATTGAAGACGCACAACAATTTTTGCCCCTGTTTTGTTGCAGGAATCACAGACAACTCAGACAACCCCAAGAAGAAATCAAACTGTTGCTGATGACGAGTTATGAAGGTCTAAAATCTCATGGGAAAGTACCACAGACTCTGCATTCGCCCTGACAGGAATGAAGTTTGTCCGTGTCTGACATCAGCCCAGAAACACGCAGCAAAAACAAGATGCTCCAGCAGTGTGTCCTCTTTGGAATCTGTGTCAACTGACCAGGCCTTTAACAACCACTGCTCTGTGCTCCACTGCTGTGATTTTCAAACTTTCACGCAAGTTTCAACTCAGAAATATGCGTCTCAATGTGCAACCTTTAATGGCATAAGAGCATTATTGAGTAGAGAGAACTATGACTAAACAGGACATAAACTATTGACTTTACCTAGTTAAAGCCAGCACTGAGCTATATTAAATCAGGACTTATCCGTCTACAAATCTGCTCTAGACTTAATCTTAGTCCATACCATAACCCACTTACCCACCAGAACTAATTGATATGTACAGTGGGTTTTAGATGCACAAATCAAGAATTGAACCAACATATGACATGGGATGGAAAGTAACTCATTACAAATACTCAAATTTCTATAACTGAGTAGATTTCTTTGGGTATTGTACTTTTTTGTGCAGATTTTTGACCAGATAGTTGTTATTAACCATTTAAAAACATAGGAGTTTCTGAGTACAAACCATGAAGTCCAATTCGTCTCAATTCTCACAGCTGCATCTGCTTTTTTCCAAACTCACAAAACAGAGAATATTCATTATGGTTTAAAATAACCAAATTCAGCTTTAAACTGTTTCATGAATAAAGTTTTGTACAAAAAACTGACTAAAATTGGGGAGAAACAAAACTTGAAATTATATGCATACTTTATGCTTTTAGTTGGGTAAAAATGTTCAAGACACTTTCCACCACTGTCAACACATTGTTATGGCTATACTTTTGTCATCTGGAGTTCTGTGAGAATAAATTGTGAAGAAAAAATGCAGCACTGTCCAAAAAATACACGTTTTTCATGCATTTGATCAAAACTCAAATCAAGTCTGATATATTTTGGGATTTGAACAGGACAAAATTAGGAATAAAGGTCAAAGAACCAGAGTTTACTACCAATGTAATATGATAATTATATGGATATTAATCACACACAGGTCTCTGTTTATCTTATTACATCGTATTAAAATTGTTCATATTTGGAGCCTTGTTGTCTGTCACGGTTTGAACTTCCTGCCCCATGCAAAATGTATTATCTTTGCTTTCTCTCATCATGTGTCTCGTGTCTGCCCCTCTGTGTTTTTCGGTTGCTGTTAATGCGACGCATACGCCGGCTCTCATGACCGCGGTTATACCCACAATGCATTTCTCTCCTCTGACACAGCTGCTCGCATGATCCTGAAAAAGGGAGGGATTGTTTGGATGGAGTTTGGGCTGTGGTCAAAGAAGTTAAGATGCAATACTGGAAAATATATACCGGTAGTCTTGATGAATATTGAAGAAAAATTATTTATATATTTCTTTACGCTCAAATGTGTCCCCAAATGACCACAGGAGTCAAGAGTTTAATTAGGAACACTTTATTAAAGGGTCACAGATAGTAAAAGGTTGACAACAGCGCCACCACCAGGTCACTGCTGCTGTTGACAAACCAGTCACAGTCTGGATGAAAAAATGCAACATCTCTATATGGCAAGAAATCAGAAGTGTTATTTAACTCAAACACTTAATGTCAAACAATAAGGATCGTGATGCAGTGAGCACGGCTAAACGGCGCAGACTTCTGCTGTCGCAGCGAAGTGATGCATTTGTAAAAACCACAAGCTTCATGACAGTGTTTTAAGAGCTTCAAACAGCTTTTTACTATTTTTATTTTTAACATCATTTTTGTCAGTAGTTTGAGACAGAGACTTGTTTCTGTGTTTTTTGTTTGAAAAAAAAAAATAAAAAATACCAGAAAGAACCTGTTACTGTTGAAATACTAGACTGTAACAATGCTCCTCAAACCCCAGTGAACATGAATAAAATGCCATTAATATTTGGTGATTTGTGTCAAATCATGTAATAAAATACTTTAAAATGCAGAAGCCTTGCACATTTTCTTAAAACACATTAGGTCTAGTGTGAAACACATTCGTGTCCAGAGATAAAGGATGCATTAGTCTATCTACAGGAGCCAGAGTAAAGCCCCTCTACAGGCTGTTAATTGAACTACCACCAGCTGATGTTCAGAGTTTAAAATCGTCCCATGCTTCTGCTCCGTATGGGAATGTAGTGCAGTGTGTAAATTGTGTTTAACAGATGTGAGGAGCACAGGCTTTAAGTTCAACTGAAAAATACAGTCTTTATTCATTCTGATGCATTCCATACAAAACTCAGTTTCCTGATCCGTTTGGCAAAGCACTATGTTGGCATCTGCTTTCAAAACACACCAACTCCAAAATAAAATGGTGGGATGTAATGTCTCTGTCACAACCATTCACGAATCCAACTAAAACCAAAATAAAGACAATAAACAGCGGTCAGTGTCTGTAGGTCCATTTCCTTTGAGTAACTGCTGTTTTTTCAAGTGTTTGTGTCATGTACTGACTGTGTGACAATGTTTTTCTCACAAATACTACGCAGCCAGGTGCGGCTGAAGTTAAAGGACAGCGTCAGATAAACCATGATTCTGAGGACATTGATAAAATAATTATTTAGAAGAGCTCAAGTTTACAGCGCAAGACTCTGAGCCCTATCTGAAGTGACTGAGGTCGCTGTCTAGTTAATCAGCTGTTCACAGGTTGGGCTGGGGGTGCCTTGTGCCCCCCTCTGTGTCCTATCGGTCCATCTCGTCCAGCAGAGGCGTGGCATCTCCGGCCAAAGACATAGGGGTGCTCTCGATCATGGGGCTGGGCGAGGGGCGCGGTGTCATCCTCTGCGACTTCTTACGACCCTCCGCCTCTTTCTCTTTGAGCCACTGCTCGGCCACTTTGCCCCAGTCCACGGCTGCAGAGCTGCTACTGGACCTGCAGGGGGAGCACAAGACAGAATAATCAGGTCACTTTAATTCACACAGAATGTACAGGCAATATAGGCATATAATAAAACTATAGCTTCTAACATTATTTTATCTGATACACCAACCATTAAAAGCGTGGAAAGCAGTTCAACAAACTAAAGAAAGCCTTTACAGACTGTTTGTTACTTTTCGCTCAGAAGTATACGTACTTTGGCTGCTGCTGTGGAGTGCGCCCCCTGGAGGAGGTGGAGGAGGATGGTGTGCCGGAGGAGTGTCCATGGTGACCGCTGTGGTGTCCATGGTGACTGTGGTGCGGCATGTGACCTCCGGGATGATGCGAGGACTGGGGCGTGGAGCTGGGATACTGCGGCGTGCCCAGGATGGGCTGCTGACTGGGCGTTGTGTAAGAGTAACTGGGCGTCATCATCGGCGTCGCCATCGGCTGCTGCGGCGTCGCAAACACCTGCACCGAAAGTTAAGTTACAACTCTCATGTCTCTTTGATGACTGAAGTGACGGGCGGTCTAAAATGTTTGAACTCACATGGTACGCAGACGAGCTGCCGCCTCCTCCAGTGCTGCCGCCGTAGCCGTACTGACTGGACCCCCACTGAGCCGGAGTAGAGTTTGGGTTCTGGGTTTGACCAGTTACCGCGGCGATGGCATTAAACATCTGCGACGTCATGTTGCGCGGCAGAGCATTGACCGCTCTAGTCAAGTCTAGGAGTGAAAATAAAGTAAATACATTTTTTTATTGTTAATATAAACTAAAGTGTGTAAAGTGTTAATTTCTAATTTATTATGTGATTGACAACATATATTCATTTTAAATGTTGTGCAAACAAGATTATAAAATATTCCTAGTTCAAAAATAATTTGAAAAAGATGTGTTTACATGGCATGTACCAAATATGGCTCAACGTCACAGTGCTTGAGGAGTTATGAAGTAAAAAAAGGACAAACCTGCAATGTTGATATTGGCTGGGGTTGTGGTCAGAGAGGCAGGCGTCCTGGTTCGACTGCTGTTACTTGGTGTTATGCCTTAAAAACAATAAGAGCTTAGTTTATATTCTCAGCGACAGTGTACATTAACTCTCATGACATTTGACAATACCTGGCACAGGCTCCTGGTAGTGGTCCTTAAACCATCGGAAAAGCCCATTCACAGAGGGGAATATTTGTGAACGGTAGCGGAAACCGTCTGGAGTGATGGTCACATACTCAATTCTGTTCACACATTTAGACAAGACTTAACAATGTTTTGTTACTGAACATAAGCCAACATTACTCCTGGAGAACTGGCTTTGGTACCTAGGTTTTCCTCGAGGCTGGTACCCCAATAAAAACTTCCCGGGCAAGTCTTTACAGGCCGAAACGAAGTAAGGAATGAAAGTAGGTTTCTCCCTCTTTGACTTTACCAAAATTTCCTCCATTTTCTGTGAACAAAAAAAACATTGTGTAAACACTCATAGCAACATTGATAGTAAGGTTCAATATGATTAAACACTGTAGTACAGATCGACCAATATGGGTTTTTCCATGACTTTTATTTTACAGCTGCCAATGGCCGGTAACCTCTGCTGATATGTTTGGGACGATTTATTGGACTGATTTTGATCTTTTTCCCTCAAAGTATATGATTTGAAATGACTACAAACTCAGTTACTGTCTTTACAATGCACTACTTTACATAATAAAATGATAGTAAGAAAAAATATCAATAGAAATTATTTTCAGACAGCCACAACCCTGTTTTACTACTAACTCATAATAGAGCAGTGTAGTGTGTAGTGCCTTATTTGATAATAAAGAGCTAAAATAAAGCTTTATTCCATTCCATTCCTTCAAAAGCAGTCGGCTCAAACAAAATATCAGCCTGTGCTGGAGATTTAGGATCAATAAATAATATGCCATATTGGCCAGCACATCTGTCTATTTCACATTTTATAACTTCAAATACTGTATATGTATGGAAAACAGGTCAAAGTTATTTAGTCCTGATTTCAACTCCAGGTATGTTTTGATGAGGAAGAATTATAACAAGATTCAAAGCTAAAAGGAAACTTGGATTAGACATACCTCTTTACTCCCCCCATTGCAGTCCTGAAAGTATTTATGCCCCAAAAGATCCCGAGCAAAAGACGCCATTGGCTGAATATAACGAGCTGTGATTTCATCCAAGTCTTCAAACTCCTGTAAACAATACAAAAGTGTAAAGTATGAAACATAGAAGACGTCAGCTAAAATAGAAAATAACATGAGAAATCTTACCTCAGTGTTGATCCAGAGAGTGTGCCCTAAACTGAATGCATTTTCTTTGCCTTCTTCTCTCACATCCACATGCTGGTAGATGTTGTCAGCCACCTGGAAAACGGCACAAATGTAATACAAATTCACACTGATTAAATTTCCTCAGTCACTTATTGTTAGTGTTCCCTTACCTTCCAGGTGACAGTGAGGTGGTTTTCGCCTTTACTGCTTGGTCTGATGATCAGATCTCCCTGGTCCAAAGTCTCCATCATCTTCTCCGCCTGACTGAAGCTGATGTTGTGGAAGTTTGGGTGGGCAATCACACGTTTTATGTACGCTAAAGAGAAGAGAACAGATGTAAACATGTAAGTTATAATTAAGTAAATTACTGTATTTGTAATTAGTAATTTATTCATTTCTAGAATTAAAGACCAAAACTGTGACTGAAATTACTTTCATTTTCATCTTTCTAAAACTATGACTAAATGATATTTCGATCAACCAAAAGTCCAGATATTTTGTCAAATAATCAAAACTAAACATGAATGAAAGGAATGAGTGGAAACTAGATTCAAGTTTCATTCAAGACCAGACCATAAACAAAGTTTCAAGAACATGCCCGTCTTATTACAGTTAAAATATATATATATATATATTGTCTGGTAGATTATGGATTTAATCTACTAAATTAGCATGATATTTTGATTATTTAAGATTTCAGACATTTTTTTGTTTTGTTTGTTGTTAGATATGATTTAAATGCATAGAACATTTTCTTAATTAGTATTTTAAATTGTGTCTTTTTTTTTTACAACGTAATAGCTACAACGTCAATGCGCTCAATGTAAACGTATTTCCCCCTCTGTTATGAGGCTCAGTGCTTACGTGTTCGCTGTTGCTTCTTCTTGAGCTCCTCCTCTAGTTTCTGGTCCTCTGTCTCTGTGTCAAAGTCGTAGTACGTGTCTTTGGGGAGTTTCCACTCGTTGGCCCGATCCATTAAATCTGAGGTGCGGCACGTGAGGTCAACACTGAACTTTTCAATGTCAATTTTCATTATGCGGCAGTGGACCGTCATGCCAACCTATCGGAAGAACAACAGTATATTTTTATTGCAGGTTATGACATAAACTACGAGACAAACCAGTGAAAGGCATTGCAACATGGCAGCCAATTTTAATAATGGATTTCACAGTTTACTAACCTTGACTCTCTCCTCTGGATGCTTCACTACTTTGTCACTGAGAAACTTAGTGGGGATAAATCCTTGGACACCATTATCAAGCCTGGATCGAACTCCAATGGCTTGACCTGGACACGACCCGCTGTCAAAGTGGTTCCAAACCTACACCAAACGAGACAGTCAATAATAGAACATTTAAAGCTGGGGTATCTAGTTTTCAAAGTGGGAAAGGAGGAAGTAGGTAGTTTAAACTGTTACCTGTGACTCTTAGCTTATTCTTAGATTTCACATTGCTAGTATCCACACAGACAATATTTGTGCACCCAACATTCTCTCATCCCAAAACATAACAGGAATTTTTATACTTTTGTCATTGATAAAATGCTTTATGCATAAATAATAATCACATTTGTTCCTCCAAAGACAGAACCCTGCTCCAAGCCACATGCTTTTGCAGTTACAAAGACTCAAGATGATCACTGACAATTAGAAATCATTGGATTCAGATCAAAACAAAACTGTAGGGACACTAGCAATTTAGCACAATAAGTAAACCGTGGCAGTGAGGAACATGCAGAAGGCAAAGATTGCGCAGAAGAGCATAGGTTTTCAGTGTTTTTGAGAGGTTGCATAGAATACACAAGCAGATCATCAACAGAGTGGCCCATGTTTAGATTAACATGTACAGAGTGTAGGAGAATTTACCCTTGACTGAACAGTTTGCCCGATAAACATTAGTCAAACCGTACGGTCAAAAGGAACAGAGACAGAGGAGGGCGGCAGTAGAATGGTGCCGAGGCTCAGGGCTTAGAAGTGTTTCAAGGAGGATATTTATGAATGTGATCAAAGACGAAATAAGAGTTTGATGTTGAGAAGAGGACATGGAAGGGAAGGATTAGATTATGACTTTTTGTGACAACCTCTGAAAGGAATTAGCAAAGGGAAACACACTAAACCGTTTTACCTCACTGAGCTCTGGGAAGTTGTCCTGTTGACAGAAAGGACACTGCCACAAACTTGTTGCGTCGTTACGAATGGCCTGATCGTAGCTTTCTCCCTGAGGACGTCTGTGAGCGATACCTGTTACTATACTTGTTATCAATTTACCTGAAAGTAGAAAAACAAACATATTCATTAACTACAAATAAAAGTGAATATAGTTTTTAAGCTGATGTGGTTGTGTTACCTATGTAAAATGTTTCTGGAGTCTCTTTAGTGAGCATGTTGAAGACCTCCTCTGTGTTGGGGACCCTGTACGGGACTCGCAGGTCTTTGTATCGACAACTCAGCTCGGCACGGATGTCATAAAGTGTGATTCCCTTGTTTCCGTAACCCTAATAGACGCAAAGAAGAAAAAAAGTTATTATAAAACACTTAAGAAGTAGTTAGTTAAGATTAGAGCCACTTCGGTTGACCCATTTGCAGACATTTCATAAATATTTTTTAATGATATCTGAAATAAAACTGTAAAATGATATAACATCACTAGCGCTGCACTGACTATTTTAATAATCTAAGCTAATAAGCTAAACAGACGCGATGCCCAAAGACTAAACGTAAATAAAATCACAGGCTACTAGCAGCACTAAACAGCACATTTTGAACCAAGTGTGGGACATATTCTGGTCTATAATACAGTACATAAGTTTTGTTTTTTGTTACAGCCCTTCTCTGTTTAATATTTTTGTGCACTGACACTGACCTGTCTCTCCAGCTCCTCAGCAAAAGCATCCAGATCCAGATCTTTGAGACGCTCCGGGTTTTCTAAAATCTCCTCCAAAGCTCCAGCGGGGTTTGCGTCTTCAGCAGACTCGTCATACTCAAGGGCATCGACCGCCATTTTACGAGCCCATTCATACGTCTCCGGGTGCACACGGGACCCATCCAGCACCTCAATGTATGAGTCAGTGCTGATGGGAAACAGACCGAGGTTAGTTGAACATTGTGCTAAATGTAGTGTGCTTGTTGTGCAACATTTGATCTTAAGTTACCTGTCTCCCAATGATGCAGTGTCAATTTTTATAAAACCAGCACAATTGATAAATACTTTGGGTCCCATGTGACACATCGTAACAAGCTGGGTTCGGTTTTCAAGGCGAGTGTTGTTCTGCTTCAAAATCTAAGACAAAACATAAATAGTGGAGTGAACAAACAACATACATCAGTGCTGTTCTAACTAAACACTTCTAGGAATATGTAACTTTTTGATGGTGGCAAGTGATCTGCATGATTCCATGGAAATATAAGGTTAAAAACCGCACTATGGAGCATTCTCTATGAAGATAGATACCTTTTATGTCATACTGTGAATTTAATATTCATTTTTTGTCTTTATTTGTCAGGGACCATGTTCAAATTAATTAAAGTTACAAAAGAAAAGATGATCTGCACCAGTTTTAATTACTGCTAATCTGTGGAGAGGCAAACCCGCTCATAGTATGTTTTCCAGTGCAATAAAAACAACCAAAATAAAAAACATGCTTTAGTCTTAGTCTATTTATGGCTAAAAAGTAACATATTGGGGCTTAAAAAACTGGGGAAAATCACAAAAAGATTAAACGCTGTCACCATTTCAAACCTTATAACAACAGTATATCAGGACTGAAACTGCCCAATAAAAATGTTTAACTGATATTCATATTATAGTAGCATTATAGTAGCACTGTCAAAATTATCATCATGCATATTTACCTTGAGTAGATGGGAGCCCTTCCTTGGCCCGAGCCCGCACACGTACTGCACCAGGCTCTGAGTGTGCGGGTGCGCGATGGCCCTGTTCACGTCCACGCCGACCTCGTTGGCTCGGTTTATGAACTCACAGTAGAGCGCGTTGAGCAAGTCCTCCTTCACTACATGCTCCTGTGAAAGAACACAGGCGTAGCTTTATTTGTATGGTTTGCTTTGGTACATGATGAAGTATTTAGGGTTAGTTATGTTAATGTTAGGTAAAATATTTGGAATTTATAGACTGATAACAAATTTTTGAATGTGATATATTTGCTATAGAAAATCACAATGGGGTGGGGCAATATTGACAAAAACGAATATAGATTTTTTTTTTTCGCGATAACAACATTCATATGTTATTATATTGATATATTATGTCAAACTGAAATGTGTTCAAACATGTGAAATGTCTGTCAAATTAATCACAAAACAGAAATATCACTTTATATCCTTAAAAGTTTACAACAAACCTTTTTGCAGCATTTTTACTTAACACTTTGCTTTCAAACAACACTCATAATATTATCTAAATTTTGCCCATCTCTACATCACGATAAATGAAAATATTGAAACTACTTCAAGTTAATTAAAAAAAAACGTGTGAATTACATAGCTACACTAAACACTTATGTACCCTAATTTGTGTCTAATTTGACTATTTACAGCTTAAATTTGATCGCGCTACTACAAAAAAAAAAAAAAAAACAGGTTTTACGGCTAAAAATATAGCTCCTTCTTTAATTTGTTGAACGCAGGGCATCAGACGTAAAACATACAATCAATAACCAATTGACTACAAAATAAGAATAAAATTGCTTTTATGTGATAAAACCAGATAGAACAAGCAAAGTATGTTGTTACCTGGTGAGGGTGCAGTTTTAGGCAGAGAATATCTTCATCGGTGCTGCAGACCTGAGCGTACTCCACCAGAGGGTCCTGGATCTTTCGGGCGATGGACACAGCCTGTCGCAGTAAAGGAGGGTAATCTCTGAAGTCCGTCTGTAATGAAGAAAGATCATCAGACACATCCCAATTGAGAAGAAAGTTTGTATTTCTGCACACTTACCTCAGACTTCTTGCTGTTCATATAAAGTGTGGCTAGCTCGTTGTCGACCAGCTCCACTCCAACTGTGGGCAGCGATGACTCCTGCTCCAGCTCACTGATGGCTCGCTTTATGTCCTCCATGATCATCTGAGCGTCTCTGAAAACAGAACAAGGCATTTAACAATCTTTCCAAATAAACAGCTGGATAAAATGTAACTTAATGTTGAAGTTAACCTGTTTTCACCAGCTACAGCTACAACGTGAGGCTTCTTGCTTGACAAAAACTTTTTCAGGCTTTCCATGTCATCGGCCTGAAATAAAAACAGGCAAACCAGGATTAGGGTTTTCTACATGCAAATTAGAGCTGACATCAATTACAGTTCAAACAAAACATTGTCATTTATTAGAAATTATCAAGTTAAAACAGTGTTTTTCATATGGCATGTTGTACTTAAGAAACGTAAAGGCATATTCTTATAGGATATAATTGTGTTGTAGATTGAATGATGTGTAACTAAAAGCTCAATCTTAAATCACTAGGTGAGGCTATGCACCTTCTTCTCCCTCTCGTCGTCTCTAAAGGCATTTCTCCTCTTCATGAAGTATGGCAGCCGCAGGAAGTCCACCACCTCCCCTTCTCCGTTAATAAGTGCACAAAATACTGGCGTGTCTCTGTAAAAGACCATACAATATCCACTTTAACTACTAAGAAGTACATCTACCCAAAAACAGTAGAAACAACCACACATACCTGCTTGGTGCATAAGCGACTCCCATCACCCTGATGCCTTTGCCCTGGCTCTCATCCATGAGGTCATCGTCCTCTTCAATTTGTTGATCGGGCCTGTAGGGGGCGACCTTCAGCCAGTTGTACAACCGACGACAACAAGACTGCAAATAAAACGTCATTAGTAGAGCTGCATATTATTGAAATATGGCTGTTGATTATCAATATTACTGCAATTTTTAAATACAAGAAACAATAACAACAGTTACACTGAAACTAAAATGTGCATGCCTTCATTCACTTCACTAATCAAGCTTGTTAGCTTAACAAAACCAAGATTAATCAAGGAAAATTTAGGACTTGCATTTTTCATTTAAAAGCACACATTTCGCAGCAAAACAAACAGCGATACAAATCATATGTTGCCATATTGATAATTATTATATTATTGATAACGAGACTTTTGCGACGCGCACTACTCATTAATACTCATTTGTGATATAGTGGTTGTTTGAATGAGTTCAAGTCCTAATCCAGTACTAGTCTTGGCCCAAATTCAAACCCAGTACAAATACTAATGCAGCATTATGCCCATCTCCAGTACCCTCCGTAAAAGGCAAGCTGAGGAGCTGTCACACAACTGGCACACTCTAGTCTCTCGGCTGTTGTTTTTGTGGTTCTCATGGACCAATTTGTTGTTTATAAGACTAAATAAATTAAACCGCACTCGCAACCACGGAAGCCCATTTGACTTATGTGGCTGATTGCATCATCACCTTGGGTTGTCCTGAGATTGTCCGCTTTCACACTACACTTGCTACCACACTTGAGTGCGGGAGAAGCCGCTCCAAGACCACCTATTTTTAGCGGTCTCGGAGGGGCCATTTACTGCACTCCAGAATGCAGCTGGCACGTTCACACCGGGATAATTGCACCGGTCTCAGATCGAGAGTCCCTTTACGTCGACCTAACTAATTGGTTGGCTCATTAGACGTATTTTGGTACATGTTTAATTTAATTCTATGGTAGTACTGATTTCTTCTTTAGATTTAATTCCTTCAAAGCAGAGTGATCTTACCCGCACAATGCTTTCCTTGGCCTCCGCGATGAGTTTAGCCTTCAGCTCTTTAGACATTTGTGGATAGAGGAACTGGTTGAGGGCTCGCTCTATGGCCATGGTGCGCTGCCGGTTCCACTCTTGCACCTGGTGACTGAACTCATCCCTGTAATAAAACTGCTTGATCTCGTCAAAGTACGTCTGGTCCCCAGCAAACCTGTATCAAAGAAGAAAGGCAAACATCTTCAAACATCAACGCGGTACAAGATTAAACAAAAATATATGAATAGGCAAACAGGTAATCACACAGGGGCTATACTACTTACAGCCTTTGTTCTAACATCAAAGCTTATTTCAAAACAGACAAGCAAGCATTCGTATGCGCCGCTGAACTTGTAAGATACATGGACAAACAAATCAGTGAAACATGTCACGTGAAATTAGGGCAGTAACAGAGGGAGACATATACTCATATCAATCTCATAGTCTAAAATGAGGTAGATATGTGTATACACCTTAAACTTTACCTCCCTAAACTTATACTGGTGGTTCTTTAACAAATGAATCTGTTTACTTGTAGATTATCAATTATTAAATGATTATTACTATAGTCAAGTAGTATTACTACAAGTATTAGTATTGCTACAAAATGATGTACAAATTATCCTACAAAAAACATTCTTGAGGATGAATCTAGGTTTTATTATATCCAATTGAATTCCGTCGTTAATAATCTGAAATAATTCCAAGGGCCACTTGCCAAATGCTACTGCCTTAAATAATCATTCTGTGTCCATAAAGTTTACACCTTCTTACTCAATAAACTCTTAAATCCAGCTGTGGCTTACCCTTTGACTCCAATAAGGTCAATGCAAATGTCGATGGTGAGCAGCCCCTCGTCTTCTGCCAGGCACATTTTCAGAAACTGATCTCCATTCAGCTCCTTCACTGGTTTATTTTTCAGATATTTGAAAGAGTAGGCAAAATGGGCTTCGTCTACTTCCTGCAAAAAGATGGTCAAGCGAAAAATCCAAATGAGACAATGCGAACATATGAAATGGAGATGGGTTGTTTATTTAATGGCATGTGTCATAATAAAAAATCTAATTCCTTTGCCCGATGGTTGCAGGGCCCAGGGAATATAAAGGTCAGTTTTAGACATTTGTTGTGTCAAATAGAGAAACACTGAAAACTCGCAGATAAAACATTATAATTATAAATGATTTGTAGTCCAGTAGAAATAGCATTTAGTGGATTGAACTAAATCCAAGGCTAATTATGTAAGTAAACTCTGAATTTCAGGTGATGATATCATATGTACATTTAAATACTGGGGGGAATTTGCTTTTGAGTTTTTATGAGTTTTTATGTGTTTGCAAAATAAGGACCAAAAGGTGTTGTAAGGTATAAAATGATCCATGAGTAAAATTGGTTAGAGCCTTTACCTTTTTGCCTTTCTTGGTGGGTTTAATGTTGATCTTGGCTCTCTCCTGGAAAGTCTGCCGGAGGACATGTCTCACCAGCGGCTCCCGGGCGATCTGCATTGCCACCATGTAGCGGGTTCCCTCCAGCACGGCCTCAGGGTTCGAGAACTGGCTGCACACATAGTCTTTGGCCAACTCCACCGGCTCGGCGGGAAACTGCTCCGTCTCGTGGCGCTGGTAACTGTCTCTGAGATTTTCACCAAACTGCTCGGGGGTAAGACCGAACTTCTTAGCCAGCCCATCTGAAGTAAAAATGGCAAAGAGTTTAATATAAGTAAAACAGCACAGTATTGCTTATTTCATTTGATTTAAATAACTCTGTAAAGATCTATGCTAAAATAACATATTAACAACAATACTTAAATGTCCTTAAAAATATTACTCACCCAGGCCTACGCTCTGACAGATGCTGTACATGTCCCGACGAGATGCCAGTTTCAGATCTGGGCCTTTCTGCTCCTCTTCCTCTTCGACCTCCAGCTCTTCCTCCTCACCTACAGACACAAATAATAATAAATATTTAGCAATGAATTTACTGAATACTTAACATAGTCTCTGAGATCAGCCTACCATCCTCGTTCACTTCTTTGATCTTTTTGAGTTTCTTCTTATTGGCTTTGGCTGCGTTCTGCATTTTAGGAATGTCACGGCCGTAATAAAGCAGGAAGTGGTTGTAAACGTCACTCAGCTCTTCCAGAGTTTGGACATCTTTTAACCTGGAAATAAGATTTTAACAACTGAAATATTTATACATGACAAATATGGCAAATTACAAGTTTTTTTTTATTCAACTTTTATTTTGATATTTAAGTATCCAGCATGACATTAGAGAATAGTTTCTTAAATTTGTAGTATGACAGAGTTTTTGGTTTGTCGAGAATTTGTATAAAATAGAGACTACATGAATTAAAAAAATACATACAAATCTTGAGTAAATCACCTCTCCATGTCGGCGGTGTCCAGTGGTCGGATGCCGTCAGCCAAAGGTTTGTCGGGATCAGCGGAGATCTGCTCAAACTGAAACGACTGCATCTTCTGAAACAGACGAGTCAAGTTCTGCTTCCGGGTCTTCAGTTGAGTCCACTGTGGGGTGTAGAGAGATTGTAGGTTTATAACATATGGAAAGATATATTTTAAATATCATGTTAAACCTAAATAAACAAACCTTTTCATCCCACTGCCACACTTTCCACAGGTCATTGATGTTTAACTCGGGCTCCACGTACTCTTTTCTGTAAAATGCTATGAAGGGAACCTGAGAAAGTAGAGTTTTAAGTGTTTATTTAGTTAAATGTTATTTATTTAAACATACATTAGTACAAATACTAATGAATGAACAGGGGATTGCACAGACTACAAAAAAACCAACAGCAAAAAAGTGCTCTTACTTATACCAGTTCAAAAATGGATTTGTTGACAAAAATATTCCCAAGATTTAAAAATGTACATTTCTAAATGCAAAAAAATGTCTTATCTTTACTTACTGAAAAGTACTGCATGTAGAAATATAACTCAGACTCAAAGTGTGTTACCTCAAATTGTTGATTCCTCATAAAGTTGAGCGCCTCTTTGATCTTTGCTATTGTGCTAGGGCCTTTTCTGCTGAAGTTTGTGGTAGTCCCTCTGTCGAGATAATCTGTGCTCTCCTATTTGGAAGATGAAAGGTACATAAACTCATTAACAGACACATAGAGGGACACACGCATTGCCATTAGTAAATCCATGTATCTAATGCTGCACCTGCATAGAGATGGTGAGGGTCGAAAAGCCGTGTCTGAAGATCCATTCTGCTTCCTCCTCCAACTCGTCGTCTTCAGCTGATTTAACAGGTATTGCCCTTAACTGAAGAGGTTAGAACAACATTTATTGATACTGCTGAGAATACGTTTGCATCTAAATTGCTGTTAATAAAAACATTTCCCTCAAAAACAAGCTGTCCTTACCTGGAAGCGCTCAGGCATGTCTGTGTTCCGGATCTCATTATCCTGGTCGGTCATGTGGCTGCTCTCCAGTTCACTCGGCTCATACATTTCAAAGATGCTTTTTCGTCCTACTCTCCTTTTGATCTGCTTCTTGGGACGGTCCCAGCCCTCCTCGTCCTGGTCCTCCTCCTCTTCCTCACCCTGATCGTCCATATCAAAATCAGCAAAATCAAAATCTCCGCCAAAAATCTCCTGAGCCTCTTGCAGAGCCCTGTGGAAAATGGTACAATTGTTAGCTTACCATTTGTTTAATTGTACAAATAATTATTCAAAAAAGACAACATAGGTTAATACTGCAAAAATATAGATAGTATTTGAACACTTACGCATCTGTGTATCCTGAGAATTTTTTGCCTCTCTTCTTCGTAATGGGTTGGCCATCATCATCCACAATGAAGTCATCAATATCTAATCAATAGAGCAAATCAATAATGTTTGTCTCTGTCGTTAGTAGTTATTCAGTAGCAATACCAAGAATGACAATTATTTTTACATGTAACTGTTTATTAATTTATTATATATTTGTCAGGGACTATGTATAAAAATATTCATCTTTAAAAAAAAGAGAAGATGTTTTCCTTTTTTGCAAACAACTACTTTCCATTCACACTCCCTGGGCAGGTGCGCACAATGAATGCCTTTTAAAATAAAATACTTTATCCACCTCAATCTAGTATTAGGACAAATAAAATAAAATATAAAAGGATTTAACAAAATAAAACCATCCATTCATCTTGTCTCCATTATTGCCTCATACGTGATTGAAGCTTAAAACAGTAACTTTGGTCACTGAATCCTTGTTCATCCAAAAACAGCTGAGCACTCACCCGACTCTTCGTCCTCCGGGCCCTCTTCATCCTCGGCCTGTTGCAGCGGCTCCTCGACAGCATCTCCCTCCTCCAATTCGCCCTCACCATCCCCATCACCATGAAAGATCTCATCCGCAATCATGTCCTTCTCGTCATCTTCATCATCGTCCATCATTTTCACACGATCATATTTCTTCTTCTGCAACACATGACATAATCAGCACCATTACTTGACAATAAAGTTGGATATATTTCTAAAGGCTTTAAAACTTTTCTTCAAAACGCTGAGTCCTCACCCTTCTTTTGACTTTAACTCCCAAGTTTTCCTCTATGAGGTCGATATCATCATCATCCAGGCGGTCATCATAAGCTGCAAAGAAGGAGACATTTTACATCAATATAAAAATCTCTTACTGTCTTACTTTTCCCTGTCAATGATAAACAAAATTATGCAGGTCCTTTATTACTAAGGCATCACTTTTTATTTACTTCTAAAATGCTGCTCATTTCCTCCATGTCTTCTGTTGAAAGGAACACAAACTCTAGTGCCAATAGTGTTTTTAATAAATAGAAATCTGTGAGGCACAATAAAAATAAACGCAATAACAATATTAGAAAACTAATAAAATAGATCACTTACTACTGATAAAATAAAACCTTACATCAAGAGCATACATAAAACAATACCGTTTAGGAAAGGACACAAACCAATATGAGTATTGAAAAGGTACAAATTAAAGAAAACTCACTTCGTTTTTTCCGCCGATGCATGACCTCATCGTCGGAGTCGCTGCCTCCACCACTCCTGCTGCGCTCAGCTTCTTCTTCCTCCTCCTCCTCTTCATCTCCATCATCGATGAGTCCTCGGAGGTTCCCTTGTTCATCCTGGTCTTCCGTATTCTCTTCCTCCTCCTCCTCATCGTCTGTTTAAACAAACTCATGATAAGCACTGCCAATGTAATGCCTATGAAACAAATAATGTCTTACCATCTTCAGCAAATCTTTGGGTTTTCTTTGGCTTCAAATCCTTATCAAAAAGTTCTTCCTCTGACTCCTCAGCCTCACTTTCAATAAAGTCAGACATGTTTCTATGAAATAAAAAATATATTAATAGGACAGCATCTTCGAGTGAAAAGGCAGATTTAAACGTCTAATGCCTCCCGATAACTGACTCGTTGTCTTATGCTCTCTACCATGGTATAGTAAACTAATAAGAAAAAACAGCCATACCATCCAATTATACATATATACGTAAAATTCAATTCAATTTATTTTTGTAGTGCCCAAAATCACAACAACAGTTGTCTTGATGGGCCGCATACAGCATATACTTTTTTCTCCCACTATTTCTGTTAAAATAGTGGTATTTGAATATTAAACAAAGCTAATCTAGCCTTGATTTTCTTATTACACTATTGACATGCAGCTAGTTATAATAATTTCATCCTGGTTGGCGCTAGTATTTTTCCTGCTGGTTCTTTGTGCTTTTGAAAATAGTCGTTGTCAATAAGCACAACATGGGACGCTCAGCAACCTATACATTTATCACAACGTTAATTAGTCACATTCAGAAAGATTCTACGTGAATTTGTCAAAGTGCTTTCCCAAACCATTATTCGCCCAAATTGACGGGTTTCTCGTTTCTCATGACTCACACGAGCTTACGGTAAAGGATGTAGCAGCTTTTGTTAGCTTTGGAAATCAAAGGCCGCTGTCTTGATAAAACAGCAAATACATTTTTGAACACAAATCAAATCAAATTAACCATTGGTCGTTTATAACGGTCAAATCACAGATTTATTCATATGGTTAAAGACGATACAGAGGCCTTCGTGTGTTAGCCTAGCATGTGCAACCACAAATGACAACAACTGCAATATATCAAGCTTTAAGCCGCTACTGGCTTTTTTGTATCCATCTAATAACACAAACACCCACAGACACATTGTACTTACGGGTCTTACTGCGGCGGCCAATCCAGGTAATATTTACAACGATTATTGTACCTCCTTGTTGTGTTTTGTAAATCCGAGGTGGTTTGCGTAAAAATGGCCGCGATGCGCAGCGCGTGGGCACTTCCGGGATGATCATATAAAACTTCCGCTTAACAGCTTTTCAAAATAAAGTCAATGAGCGGTGTGCTAGTGATGGCCAAAATACTGCAAATAAAATATAACATACGTAACCCTCAACCACATAGCAAGATAAGAGTTAATAGACTAAACTGTGGTTCAGGGGCCAAATGCCAAATGTGGCACAGACATTTATTGTTGGCCCTCTCAGTTGAGTCAGTTAAATCAATGCACTCAAAACTCACTCTATAGAAAATATATCCATATGTTGTATAGATATGATTTATACTAATGCACTATTAAACTCCCTTTTGACATTTTAAGTTTTGTTTTGAAAAAAATCGGAGTTGTTGCCTGCAGTACGTACTCCAGTTCTGTAGACGGAGCTGTTTTCTGATTTATTGCAGCAGCACAACAACATCTTTCCAATGACGTAGCGGTAGCGAGGAATATTGTGGATTTGTGAGGCACGAACAGCCAAAGGAATGGATCTCTTAAACTGTAATATTCTTCACACTTCACTGTCGATCCTTGTATTTATCTTCTCGTGTCTGTTGGGTCCCTGTCTGGGCTCGGAGTTGAGTTTTGTGACTTGTGGATCAGTCATTAAGCTTTTAAACATAAAGCACAACGTGAGGCTCCATTCACACGACGTACGCTACGGCTCTGGTGAGTTTTGGACCCTGGTTCTATAATGATTTGCTGTTTTTCCCGTCACAGCTGTGTGGACTGTGTAGTAAGTGCAAATGACAACGTGAGTGGCACAATAGATCGATGTGACCTGTCTGATAATGATCATTTATTCTGCATTAAGTAGTAAGTGCTCTGTAACATTGCACTTCAAAATATATCACTGAGCAAAACCAACCTTATCCGTGAAGAACTTACTCTATGTCTATTCATATAAAAGTGCAGTAGTATATTCCAGGGTTGTGATAGATCTAAGTTTATGTTGTCTAGTCATTTTGATTGCATATTTATATTCTTCTACTGGTCTTGAACTGTGCGCAACACCAGGAACAAATAAAGATTCACTTCCAAATGAACAAAAACAGGAGAAATAAAAAGACTAACATTTCCATAGCATTGAGTGTCTTAGATCTATTAAATATAGGGGGCATTACGTAGAATTGTAGTACTGTGCCTAAAATTTGTTCTTACAGTCAAAGATCTTCAAAGCTCAGAGTAGTTGTTGCTCTGAGAGACGATAGATTACTAAGAATTGGTTCACAGTTCAAAAAGGCATGTCTCACTTAGTAATTTAATTGTAAACTGATTTAGGTGTAGGTGTTTTTGAAAAAATAGTTTCTTGATATGTTTGGGTGGATTATCCTCCATGGCAACTTGAAACCTTGTTAAGATCTAATGTAAAATGTGAGTTTTGCCATTAAACTTCCGATCAAACGACCAGTTGCAATGACAACCTATTGCAAAAGAGCTAAAATGTCCCTGTACATCAGTTTTGCTTGTTAAACACATAAATGCAGAAATATTGCCTTATACCTGGGATGAGACAAAATCTCGCAAAAATAAAAATGCCACAGTATTGTGCACATTTGTGAAAAATGATCATGTCAAAAGAGTATTGTAATTTAACTTAAAAAAAATCTAATCCAATCTAAACTCATGAAAAAATATTATTTTCAGATTTTTAATAACTATAACTTTATGCTTTCCCACTTAAATAATTCTGACAGTTAAACAATGTCAATGGCCAATCTACAGCTTTTACCTTTCTCTTTTGTTTTTTCTGTGAACAGGTAGCGGGCAGCAGTCTGTTACCGGGGTAACTGCAGTAGAGGACAGTAACAGTTATTGGAGCGTCCGCGGGACGAGAGACGCCATGTGCCATCGCGGGACTCCAGTCAAATGTGGTCAAACTATACGACTCACTCACGTCAACACGGGACGCAACCTCCACAGCCACTACTTCGCCTCTCCTCTCTCCTCCAATCAGGTGAGGACTAGAGAGACCGAGCCCTGAGCATTGATTAATCGACTAAAAAGTGGCACGGCACAGACAAAAGTTCTCAAATGTTTTTGAATCTTGTGCAAAGTAAATTATGTAAACGTTAAACAGAGAAGTTTTAGTAAATAGCTTCTTAACAAGTGAAAAAGCAGAACTGTCCAATCTCTCCCAAAACACCAACTCCACTGTTACAATATTTAAATACACTGTACATATTATACATTCAAACGGGCCGTAAAGAAGCATTAAGGATTCAGTGTACAATGTTAAGACCTTTCTGTGTCCGTGTGAGAGCAACAGTAGAAATCCTTCAGTCGGGTTTAGTGCAGATTCAGCAAGGACACAAAGATCCACTAATTTAACACAGAAAGACCGATCTCAAATGACTTCTGCACTTTGCTCAAGGCTCAAGGGAAAACTTAACTTTTACTGTTAAAGCATGGTAACAAATAGTATTGCAATTGAACAAAATGCTACTAATGTTTTTACTAATCACAATCACAATGCTACAAAGGTGACTACAAAAACCCCAAACAACTATTACTAACTATTTCTAGAACTGCTGTTCTTGCCTTACTATTACATTATCTGTCCAATAATTGCCATATAACGTATTCAAAATATCATAATAATTAGTTTTTTTGCCTTGAAAGTGTTTAAATATATCTATTATTTCTCAAACATGATCTATTATGTCTCAAACTTTAGTCAAACTGTGCAGCGTCCAGGTCTTTAGACAGCAGTGCATCGATAGAGAAGTTGCCTATTGTTCAGGTTTTAGTTAGAGGATGTTAAATCCTTGTAGTTGTATTTTCAATGTTCTATTAGATACAAGTCTTTAAAAGCCCTTGTGATTTCTGCTCTCTCATTTTATGTTTGCTCTTTTATAAACCATTGTGTTACACTTTTGGTGATTGATATTCTCTCCGTTGCTTGATTCGTCGCTGGTGCGTGTCTGTCTGGGCAGCTTTTCTAAAAAGCCTAGCACTATTTTGGCACAGGAAACTTCTCACTGGAGACTGGTTTCTGTTCATTACACTTTAGAAATAGTCAGAAGGAATAACTTACAATACATGAATAACTGATTGATACACAAACAAGTAATGAATTTAACAGAGTAAGTACAGAGTTGTAAATGTATAATTCACAGAGTAGAACACAAGCAATTACACATTTTATGTTAAAACAAATACTTATACTTTATTTGCATGTAATATGTGGGGAAAAAAACTTGGATTTGGATAAAGTTAAAATTGTTTCATGAACATCCGTGAGTGGAATTACAACTTCTAGGATTGTCACTTTATCTTATCATTATTGGGGATGCTGTGCAATGTGCTCCAAGGCTACTGCTGTTGTAATTTTGTGCTTTATAAAAATAACTTGATTTTATTTTCAAAGGTACACAGGATAAATGTTGAGTCTGAAAAATTGCTCAAGCTCTCATTCATTAAATGTTAAATCGAGTAATCATCAAGACAAACCTAGATCAAATGTTAGTGCTCTGTTTCATTGAACATTTGTATGCAATAAGATTAACAAACAGTTAATCCCAAATGATGCGCACAGTGATGTTATCTCACAGATGGTTCCCTCATTCGTCTTCCAGCTGTGCACACTGTCATACATTTAAAATAAGAATTTCTCATCCCCTTTCCAAGCCTACCCACAGTTCATTATCGTGCCAGAATATGTGCTCTCATGTGTGCAATATTGTTTTGAGCAGGAGGTGAGCGCGTTTGGTGAGGAGGGCGAGGGAGACCACCTGGACGAGTGGAGCGTGCAGTGCAGCGGCAGCGTTTGGGGGCGAGAGGAGGCAGTCCGCTTCAGACACAGAGCCACAGACGCCCTGCTCTCTGTGACCGGGGAGCAGTACGGGCGACCCATCCAGGGACAGAGGGAGGTGCACGCCATGTCCAGCCCCAGCCAGCACAGTCTGTGGAAGGCCATGGAGGGCGTGTACATGAAGCCCAGCGACACTACAGCGTTCAGGGGAGAACACATCCACACAGAGTTTTAGTGGACTTTTAACACTGTCCCAGCCTGTTACTGTCAGTGTCTGCCCCCAACTGTCCTCTCTGTCCTGTTTTATTACGACCACACCAGCAGCCTTCAAATGTGTCCTTCTGCCCTCATGCTCACCCTTTTCTACCCCTTTTCTTTGTTTTTACAAGCAAGTCATGGTTTTAAGTACATGAATTTAAGTTTGAGACTTTAATTTCACAGTAAAAACGAATAACCATATTTTTGTTGGTGCACCTTTCTATACATTTTTTAATGTGTTCTTTTTTGTATACTTATCATTTGAGGTAAAAGTGCCAAAATCACAAACAGGAGGTGCTGTTTCATTGTTTTCTTTCTTTATCCAGTCTGAGAATGTAATATAAATTTAGTTTTATGTTAATTACATTAGAATATGATTAATTTTCTTAAAGGGGTGTGTGAGCAGGATATATATCTCTAATTAGAAATGGAGCAGGTGTCAGGTTATTTTCTTTCTTTCATCTTTGGACTGGACACAGGGTTCACTGGACAATTGACAGTCTCATGGAGAGGTTATTGTTTTGCTTGTCAGTCACTCAATTGAACAAAATTTCAATTTTCTTTTGCCATGTTCCAGATTGTGGCATTAAATTCTATTCATTGTTGTTTACAGGCGCTTTTGCTTAAAACTAGCTTGAGAAACATTCATTGTTCGCCTCTCCACGGATCTGACCTGTAACTTGGTCTGATAGTGTCACCTGCCTGCCTCCATGAAAATAGCATTAATGCCATACTGGCACATTCCAGCCAAAGCAATTACGTTTCAACAGAGACAAGCAGGTGGTGGACCCCCCACCAGAAAAGTTACATGATGCCTTTACTTTTCAGTGCACAGTATTTGACTTTTTTACAGTATTTGGACTGAAGCATATCACATCTGGAATAACACAATGACAAATGCGGGATTATAACACACAGGATTCATTTTGAACTGTCCCCTTTTGTGGTGGGACAGCGAAGTAAGTGAATTCAACAGTAGTAACAGAGTAAAGTGATAGATAACTGGTTCTGAGCAACTTCCAAAGTGCTCTGCTGTTAAATGTATAGTCTGGTGGTACGTCATAATGTTTTTTTGACTGATCTGTGACTTTAAACAAAAATTGTGCGTCATGTTTTTTAGTGTCTAAGCTATTGCCTTTTGCAAACTTCAGTGTTCATGTGTGGAGAGGCTCGGCTCATATATTCCATATATTCTCTGCCTCTTTTCTTTTTCTGTTTTAATCCAGACTGCAAACAAGCAGCCCTTATCAGTATTTTTTCATATGAAATTGTTGTCTGATTCACTAAGGACAAGCTTTAGCATTGGTTCAATACAGGATTTCTTAAACCATTTCTGGGACAACAGTGTTTCATGCTGTTTGCGAGTTTTAACTGAGCAACCGGCCTGTAAGAAATACCTCAAATTAAAGTGATTTTTATGCATAAGAATAACGTTGTACTGTGGTCTATATTTCAAGAAAGTACTAGTACTGGGAATTTACCATAAATTACTACAGGCTGGACAGAAAATTGTCCTCAAAACTAATACGTACAGTAATATGTGTTGAATAATCTGGCCATTGAATTTATTTTTATTGGGTTGTAAACACTGAAGCATGATATTAGTACATCCTCTTGTGTTTTAAGACAAATGACACATGAAAGCTAAATTATCCAACTATTACTGTAATTTTAGCATGGAAATTATCTTTGTTTACCACGAATTCATAGAAAGTAAATTTACATTGAAGTTCCTGATGGTTCCCTCTTATATTGCATTAACTGTCCTCTAGTATTTGGGTTTGAAAATGGAAACAGCTTTATGGATTACAGCTGAGCCCAGTTGTAATTTCTGCTTGGATCATTACACTTTGCATAACGCCTGTTTGTCCATTTAACACTGTTTTGTTTCATTATTGGTCAGCTCCAAGGCTCAGAGGACTAATCCTGATTCAAATGAGCTGCTGTTATATAGACCCATCGACCATTTGTCACCGGCCTCCACCGGCTAATTAACATGAGCGGAAGGTCAGCACAGTCAGCACATTCTGCAGGAGGGGCCACCGAAGTTTTGTAATTAAGTTGCAATATCATTCATGCAAAGCTGGTACCAACCTGGTGACTGGAATGGACAATGGGGATGAAGTGTCTAAGCCATGAGACACAGTAAATGTGGGAGAAGAACCGCGCTGTCCATCTGACCCTCCGATTCACAAACGTGTTTCCTACTAAAAGAGGAGATCATGATGCCCCTCTATAGTCTGAAAGAAGTTGAATGAAACATTGTTGTTATCATAAACACACACACACAGTTTGATTTTTGATTGTTTTCTTTTTTCTTTACATATCTTTAATCTGCATTTACGAATTGCATTACATATTTTATTACTCCTGATATTACAATTTCATGGGTTTCAGCTTCCTGATAGAGATTACACTGAGGACTTTTCACCACTCAAATCATTTCAGAAAATTTAGTTTTTAATTGTAAATTGGTAATAGTAATAGTCCATAGATGATACTGGGTATTTCTACTGCCTCACAAGTACTACTACTTTTGTTGCTGGTATTTTATTGTTCTTTTTTACTGAACTGCTGCGACTGGATGTTATATGCTCTATGTAACTTTTCGGTTGGGTCTGCACCTACCTGTTTCCATAGAGATGACGTAGGTTGCCTATAATGTTACATAGTATGTCATTAAACATACTTGTACCACTTTACAATAACTACACCTAATATAGTCACTATAGTCACTTTATAGTGACATTTCACTGTAAAGCAGCAGATTGTCATATGTTTTTGTTTTTGAAAAGTGGCTTTGTGATATTTTAGAGGCCTACATGTTCAAATCAAATCATTCATTCATTCATTTTCTACCGCTTATTCCCGTTAGGGGTCGCGGGTGACTGGAGCCTATCCCAGTGACTTTGGGCCTTAGGCGGGGTACACCCTGGACAGTGGCCAACTCGTCGCAGGGCTAACACAGAGAGACAGACAAGGACAGACAACCATTCACTCTCACATTCACACACTAGGGACAATTTAGAGTTGTCAATTAACCTACACAGTCATGTCTTTGGACGGTGGGAGGAAGCCGGAGAACCCGGAGAGAACCCACGGTAACACGGGGAGGACATGCAGACTCCACCCAGAGAGATCGTGTGATGTTAGGGTGGTTCAGAATTCGAAACCACGATGTTGGGGTGGTCTGGGATTCGAACCCACGATCTCCTTATTGAGAGGCAGAAGCTCTAGCCGCTCTGCCACCGTGCACCCTCAAATCAAATCAAATCAAATCAATTTATTTTTATAATGCCCAAAATCACAACAACAGTTGCCTCGATGGGCCACAGGTAAAAGCAGTTCAGATAACTGTCCCAGAATGCCCCTGTCCTTTGACCCTCCTTCTCGTGAGGAAAAACTACAAAAACCCCATGGGAAAAAGTAGATACCTCGGGGAGAACCACAGTGAAGGAGAGATCCTACTCCCACGGACGGACAGGCTGCAGATGAACTAGGACTGACATCCACTTGGACTGTGGAGCCAGAACCACTCAAGAGGGAGGTGGCTTTAAAGAGTTCCTCCAGGCGGACGAGGAGCAGTCCACCAGTGTAGAGAGATCCTCCAGCAGGAGATGAGGAACAGTTCATTTAAAGTAGTTGGAGTTCGTCCAGGCAGACGAGGTATGGCTAATCCAGCTGTCCAGGCGGGTGGCGCATAGATCGTCCAGTGTAGAGATCAATCCTCCAGACAGGTGGGGGTGGGGGGGTCGTCACTGGAGCAGCCGCCGCAGTGTCTGAAACAGTCTCCACTCCCCGGGGGAAGTGGAGAGAAAGAGAAACATGTGAACAGCAATGAACAGACTACAGTTGAAGTAATATTAAATATTGTTGATAGGTAAAGTAGGAAGAACCAGAGGATAGTGTTCAAGCTGCCATACTTCCCCCAGCAGAATTGCTCCAAGCGCAGCGTAGCTAAAACTGTAGGTTTTTATTTCTGTTCCTAACTGGCCTGACCATAAGCTATTTCAAAGAGGAACGTTTTGAGCCTGGTCTTAAATGTAGAGACTGTGTCGGCCTCTTTTACATGAACAGGGAGCTGGTTCCATAACATAGGAGCTTGGTAGCTAAATGCTCGACCTCCTGTGCTTTTAGAGACTCTGGGGACTAACAGTAGTCCAGCATTTTGAGAATGTTTCACGCAGAGTCTTAATTTTTCAAATAATTGCAACTACAAGGATGTGAGATGGGGGAGTGAGAACAGGAATGTTTGAGTACTTGAACCTCAGTTGCAGGACAACACAGCATTACTTGTAATGTAAATAATGCAGTGTTGATGAGAAATCACTGTTGTAAAAAGGTTAGAAGATCATTAAAGTTGATTTTGCATAATGTGTCGGGTTCATTATTCATCATCATCATTGTTCATTAACTAAGCCTTAGTTCAAGCTTATTAGGGTTATTAAAAGTGTAGTTATTATAAAGTTATCAACACATCTTGGATACATCAAGAGTGTATTTTTATTGCTTGAAAAAAATAGGTTTAAAACATTCTGTGAACGGGCAGTTAATGCCATGCTGTGGAACATTCCAGGCAAAGCAATAAGATCTTCATGGAGACAAGCAGAAAAGTTTGTGAACCTTTAATACTAAAATGCAACTCATAACAAAACATATTATACAGTTTAAAATCAGCTCCACATGTCAAACTCTTGGTGTATGCTTGTTCCATTGCTCCATAGAGCTCTTTACCTTAAGGGCAGGCAGATACAATGAGAACATCCTCCCTCTTTGAAGATGAATCTTAAATATTCTGAGACCTGGAAACTCTGCATCATCCCCTCAGTCCTTCACTCTATTTTTAGATTTGGTATTTATACAAACAGTAATGAAATCTGACAAGCAAAGCAACAACTCCTGCCTCGTCCTGACTGATAAGGGCTTGTGGCACGAAAAGCAACTGTCGCCAAGGATCTGCCTCTCCTGAAACTTGTTATGACAGGAATATGAGTTTGAACAGAGATAAAAGTGAAGTTTGAGCAAGTCGTTTTTATGTCAACATTTTGTCTCCAGTGCCAGTGTTTTAAGACCCATTTAATTGTGTGTTTGTTGAGAAAATCCTTTAGCTTTTTGGACAGAATGTAATCTAAATTAAATTGATTTGCTGAGCATTGATTGTAAAGAGTTTGTAGTTTGCCTTTGTAACAGTGCTTTTTGTAATCTGAGCTCAGGCCCAGGTCCAAACTAAACTGAGTGAGGGTGCATCCGAATTTCAAAGGGCTCCAAACACAATCCATTAAGCCTCATTATTATACACACCTCAAATGAGGGTGCAAACACTTTTGAATGGGCCTTTTGCACCCCTGTAGACCCAGGCCTGTCTAAACTGAACATGATCACAGTAAGTTACATGTGCAAACATCATCATACACAGGAATATAATGTGGTAAATGCAATTCATGGGTGACTGGTTTGGTCCTGTTTTAGTTTGTCCTGAACTAATCCAAGTTCAGTTCAGCGTTTAGTCCCAGTTTAGTTTTGTTGAGGTGAATGTGACGGCACCCTTACTTAGGGCATGAAACAACTTTTGATCTGCCTATGGGACCCAAAATAATGAATTATTTCAATGCATTTACCCTTGGTCTGGTTTGGTTCCGGTTTAGTCCTGGTTTGGTCTCAGTTTAATCCTGTAGTAGATTTGGTTTGGTCCTTCTCCTTTCCTGGTCTAGTCCAAGTTTATAAAATTAAGTGTTTCATAAGTGTGAATGAACACTGCAGAAATGTATCTACCAAAGATACTAGACTTGTTATATTTAAAATAAGAACAAAGAAAATGTTACACTTAAATGAGAAAAAGTAATCTTATGTTGCTTGAAAATATCTTATTGTTTAGTAGATCATTTTGCTTGACCAGTCAAAAGTACTTCAAGATCTATTTCCAATCAAGAATATAAATCCTTAATTTGAATAATTAAAAATTAGATATCACTTTTTGCAGTGAACCCTTTTTCAGATGCCTTAATGTCTTCAGATCTTTAGTTTAATTCTTTAATCGTCATATTGCTAACTCCACCTTTGATAAATACCGACTGCTGACCAAGAAACCCCTGAATTATTTTGGAGGCTTTGACCCTGTCGTCCTGTCGTCACAGTGTGCTCCTTGTTGCTCATTCGCCAGCAGCACATGGTCTAATCATATTCCAGCCACCAACAGATGAAATGATGAAGAGAACATTTGTTTGTGAATAGTGGAAAATTCAATGCATGTATTTTTTAATTCAGGAAATACTCTCTCATTGCCATCACCATATTGCCATTATAAAAGTTAAACAAAAAGATAGACTTTTTTTTTATCAAAACAAGTCTTTATTGCATAAACATATATGGATATACTTTAGATTAAACAGATTAAATTTTGTTATTTGCATTTTTAAATATCCATTCAGTTGTTAACTATTGCTCTTTTCATTCCCCTTTTCTAAGCAGCATGCCAAGGTTGTAGTACATATCTGTTTTTAGTTTAAATTTTATACAATCTACAAGGTAAAAACATACTTAGGTCATAAAAAGAAATAAAAATAAAATCAGATACATACAGTATTTTAATGTAAACTTCAAAAGGTCAAATGAGTTCCCTTACATGGTCATGCAGGGACGTAAATATGGCACAATCAGTGGAGAGTAGTTCAAATTAAATGGTTTATGCTGGTTTTAAAAGGTTACAGACTGAGGAGACGTGGTCCAATGTCAATGTGCCGTGAATTACAAGGACGAGGATAGCGTACATTATACAGCCTATACAGGACAGTGTGGACATTCATGTACCGTGTAACACAGAGAGCTTAGTGTTGTCATTGTCAGATAGGGTCAAAACCCGACCTGAAACATGACTATTGTGTGATTCTGTATTTGCATATTTATGAAAATGCCCTCTCCTGCTTTTCTCTTGATTTGATTAACAGCTGGTAAAAACTAGAAAAAATGGCTATTAAAAAGTGGAGGATACATACAAGGTCCAGGTATCGCAAAGAAAAGAGAAGATGGATTTTCCCTGTCCGATTACAGACGTGAAAATCGAAACGACGACATGCAATTTACAGTATATTACACCTCACTCTGGGTTTTGATCTCATACAAAGATTTTTTTTGTGTAGTTTAGATTTTTTTTTAAGAAAGCCCTCTGTGTTTGTGTCGCTTTCCTCAGCCCTGGACAGTGAAAGCCTCTACAGACACAGATGACACAGATTGAAATGTGTTAGATATGAATATTCAAAAAGGAGCACCGTGCAATAAAGGATTTACATCGTACTGCAGGTAATGTCTCTGGTGCTTTTAATAACCTACATTTAACCAGAGCTGCACTATATTATAAATGTATGATGTTAAATATTAAATACTGCATATACTGCAAAAGTTAAATACTGCAATAACATTTATGATTTTTCAGTAACTTTACAAAGTAATAATGTCAGAAAACAGTGCAAATATTTATTTGACAATCTAAAGCTAATGTCAAAATAAAGGTGTAAATACAAGTGTTGTTTTTGGGCATGTTAAATATATACATACATATATATATATATATATATATATATATATATATATATATATATATATATATAGAAATTTATATATATATATATATATATATATATATATATATATATATATATATATGTAAGTATATATATATATAGAAATTTATATATATATATATATATATATATATACTTAATTTCTGCCCAGGAATCTTTTCTGAAGTTTTCATAATATTGTGCAGCTCTTCCATCGTTGTGTCCTTTTCTATTGTTTATGTGAAAAACAGAGGCGTGTGTTAAACCCCAGGTCTCAGACTTGTTCATCCCTGTAAAACGCTGCTGCTCTCTGCACAGGAGGCTCCTCGTCACTTTCCTCCCACAGACACTTCTGGAGTTATGACGTTGCAAAATATAGACTTTTCACTTGGTTTTGGCTGCTCATTGAACCTCGACAAACCACCAAACAAATCACAACAGGGCCCAGCGAGTCACTGTGAGGTCATATTTTACCTCAGAGATTAGTGTTATTGTAAACTACTTTTACAACTTCAATTTTAATAACTAGAAAAAATATTATACTTGATAAATAGTTGTCTATTAAAGTAGATGCTAGGGCTAGTTTTGAAAATAAGACATTTTTGAAATGCGTCAATCTAATTATTATTATTTTTTTATAAAGTTGTTTAAGGATTGTTACAAAATACTACATTTCATACATCATAATACTTTCATAACCTTGTGGTCAAATAGAGTCTCACTTTGTTATTTTAATCCAATACGTTATACTTTATACTTAATATACTTTTAAGGAGAGACACTACAGGCTACAGACAACAACAACATTGTCCAATCCACACTAAGATGTTTTATTATTCATCCAATCGCATTCATAGATTTATACGGGAAATGTAACTTCAAAAGTTGTTGTTTGTATGTCTCTACAGAGACATAAAGATCAACTCTTAAAGTAGCACTGGCACACAAAAGTTTCTATTCTAGTAGTACTTAATAAAATTTTGACAGATTGCACAGAGGGATTTGTTAATATGGTATTTAATTAATAGCCTGATTCATTCAACTTTTAATTCAAAAAATCAAACAAAATTGGAATTTTTAGGCCAAGTTTACATAAATACTAAATAAGCTTTCCAAATGTCCAGTACATGTCAACAAAATTTAAAACTGGCTCTTTCCTTTTTGCAGATTTAAATGTCCTAAATATGTGCTATTAAAATTTAGAAGTTTTTACATTTAAAATGCCTTATTTCTATATGAAAATATTACATGATGAAAAACCTTTTTTCCCTCACGTTTATGTAAGTAAACTACAGATGCAGTTTCAAACTGATATCTGTAAATTTAAGGATTGTCCTCTTCACCTGCAGTGTCTCGCCTTTCCATCCTTTTCTGATCAAAGCTAAACTCCCCTGAACACCTTGTCAAAACAATCTTTTAAACAACAGTTCCTTTGGTGACCAGTAGAAGGCGCCCTTCACCATTCTCCAGCACCAACAGTAGCTCTACATTATTTCCCTGAAATACTTCATCTCACTAGTTTCTACTCATTATACATTCGGCCGTAAAGAGGAGTAATACATTACACAGGCTAAACCGAGCTCTATTTACAATGGGCTTGAGGAGAATGGTGTCATTACTGTGGTATATATGGCAGTGTGTTCATGCTCGTGTGTGCGTGTGGCCTATATTTACCACATAAGGGCAGTATTGCAATGGAGATATAAATAAAACATACCCCCCACCAGTTAAAATACAGTCATTTATCTCAGTCCATCGCCTCGAACCGTTTCACAGAAGAACACCGTGATATATATTGAACTTTGTGTGACTGATATGGACAGCACTGTCAATATTACACGTCTGATGCAGAGCTGTTAGACTTTTCATTGGGTTTTAGTGGTCAATGTAAAAATATGAAATCATTAAACATGAAGCACATTATTTTACAACAATGGCATAAAAAAAAAAAACAGGCCAAAATATGTGCTGTTATAGTTCAGGGGTGCTTAAAAAAGTACAAATAAATAAAAAAGACCAAAAGAAACAAAACAAAACTGTTCAACACCATCCTGCATCAAAACGGTTACTGGACTGCTAAAATCGAATACCAATTTCATGTGACTGTACTATTTAACCAAATTTTTTACTCTTCACTTTATCACAGTATTATATAATGTCTTCATAATATCTATTTGTGGGACAATTTGATTATTCTCCAGTCAGTGGTCCCGCTCTGAGTGTTAACTTGTGCTCCTTGTACATAAAAAATTCATACGCCCCGAGATTATTAGAGGGCAGATCCAAGGATGCAGACATTCAAAGGAAAACGTGGTGTGGTGGTTACAAATGCATTACGTTGTTGTGTTCGACATTCAAAGCTCACATTCACATTTAGGTTTATGGTTCTTTTGGGGTGGGTAATTGTGTGCACGGTTTTCTGTTGGAAATAAGCTCAAAGCACCTGATGTTAGACACGTTTTAGTTAAAAGTCAAGGTTAAAGGGTGGTGGTCTCTGTCTTTGCAGCAAAAACATTAAGTTGTACCCCTTATATTTATACAAAAATGTCATTTTCTATTTCAGATCACAATGTTAGTCTTTCAAAGCTACGTTGATGAATTACAATATGGTGGAAAAGTCCGTTGTTTCGGTAGTTCAAGTCAACGACAGGTAAATAGTAAAATGTCTAAATTGAGTACAACATAGTCACATTTAAGGGATTGCAAAACAGATGGTTTGTTTCTGTCTCAAGCCTGTGTAAAAGATGGATGTGTTGGTAACTTTATTGAAAAAATAAGACCAAATAAGCAGTAAATGGTAATATTTCCTTATATATTTTGACGGTTGTAAAACAAATTCAAAATATCATCAAATCAGATCAGTATTACCACTAAAATCTACATTCATCATAACATTTGAACATTTAATTAATATGCAGATCTAACGAAATAGGATTCCTAAATCTTTCAATCATATCTCATTATTTTCTTGGGCAAATCTTCTTACAAATCATCATTTCCGCCTTCCACGTAATGCACCACAATCAGCAGATGTCATGAGATAAATTGCGTTATTAACTTCATGCCAGATTTAACCGAATTGATCCAGATAATATTTGCAACAATCTATTTTTCCAGACCTACTAAAAAGACTTTTCCACCATAATCGAACTCACAGAAGCCGTGTCTTGTACAGTGAACTCTTGGACACAAACAGACGGACTTCTCATACCGCTAAAGTTCAAATCAGAATGTACAGAAACAGCAGTGATGGTTTGACAAGTGCTCGGGCTTTGGCCTGTTTTAGAGTCCGGGGGGAGGTGAGGTTCATGGCTCCTGCAGGTCACGTCCCAGTTATGCTCACAGTGCAAGTGGTTAATACGGCGACTACTCCATGCCGTTTCGGAGCATCTGATTGGCCGCGATGAGCATGACACTGATGATGAACGCCATGGCAAAGGCGCAGATCAGGCTCTTCCGCACGCACGTCTGCCGGTTTTTCTTCTTGGGATGGACTGAAAAATAAACAAGAACAAGATACAGATAAGTTACACAAATTATTATTTTCATTTATTCTAAAGCCAGATTTTGCTTTTCAGTCCCAATTATTGAGTTTTAGTATACCACTTAAAAGGCTTCCATAAAACAAAAAGTATCCACAAACTAGGCTGAAACGAGTAAATCAATTAATCACAACACAACAAATTGATTATCTAAGTAATTGTCAACCAATTTAGTAATCAAACAGTCTGAACAATATGCACAGATCGCAAAACTTGCCATTTGCTGAGAAGAGAGGTTTTATGACTCAGACTGTGAAGAAATTACTTCCAAATGACATGGGAAATGTGTAAAACGTGTGTTTTTGATGCAAATCCATTTTGTCTGTTCGTGTACTCAATCAAGATGTCCTCAAACGGCATCACTTTAGCTTCATCTGCAAATTTAGTAAAAAATCTCACATTCGCATCAGTCTAACTACAGAAAATTACCACCAGTTTAGCTGAAAGCAAAATAATCAGTAGTTGCAGCCTTAAATCAAATGAAGTAAGACATTGTAAACACTGAGACCTTCAGCTTTAACAGTCCCATGAAAATATTGTTTAATGCAGTGTTTTTCAACCTTTTCTAAGTTGTGGCACGCTTTTATGGTTGGAAAGATACCATGGCACACCACCTACTAAGTATCAATACCAAATCAGACCTTTTAATTAAAAAATGTGGTGTAATATGGCAAATCATGATTGTGCCACTATCTGGTTCTTTAAATTTGACATTTGTGATTGTTTTGCTTTCTTCTTTGGTTCAGGACTCTCCAAAAATTTTAAATGTTAAAAATAAATCCACCTATGAATCCAAATTTTTTTTTTTCAAGACAAACCCAGCAATACCTCAAGGCACACTAGTGTCCCCCAGCACACTGGTTGAAAATCAAGGGTTTAATGGATTGATTTATCATTTCAGACCAATCAGTGAATCTTTTTACTAAGTAGGCCTTCATCATAACCCAATAACGATGTGCCAGTTCACAGTGTTAAGGTGCGAGGTTTTGACCGTGCTGTAAGTTGTAGTTTAGGGTGTGAACCAGAATATTCCACATGAGTAAGCACTTGGCCTCGGTGGTAAGGAAAAACTGCTTTTTAACAGCCAGACCCCAGCACCAGGTGAGTCACCATCTGCCCTCAACTGTTCGGGCCAGAGACTCAAAAACCCATTCTTACATTTATAAAGGACTAGTGACAGGTGTTAAAGGGACATTCTGCAAAATTCTCCATTCCACTTTATTTTTATAGCACATTTTACGAATAAGAGCCGTTTCCAAAGTCCTGCACCTGTGACATAGAATCAACTGGCACAACGAATAACAATATAACATAGAATAAAAAAAAAAAACAACAAAAAAAAAAAAAACAGAATAAAAACAACACGGAACAATAACCATACAAATAGGCATAAATAAATAAAACAAATAAATAAATCAGTTGACTACACAACCACACACAACATTAAAAGATAGATTTGTCTATTGCTCTTATTTGTTGGTTAGTCAGTGTATAGGTAAAAATAATAATGATCAAATTTGGATTATTGGTGGCTTTTTCCTTTTCTCAAATCTCTCATCCATGTCTCCCCACTCAATGCAATACACATTACAATAGTAACTATTTATAAAAGACAGTAATGAAACTAGGACAAAATGTTACTTTTAAGGTGGATCTTAATCAATTTATTTTTGATCAAACTTCCTAACTCCTGCTGACAGGGGGCAGTACTTGTGGATCATTGAAAGAATTGTAAATGGAATCTAAACAAACCTAAAAGAGCCATAAAACAGGACAGAGGAAAAACAGAACTGAGGAACCACTGATCAAAAGACGGAATCAACACAGAATGGACTCGAATTCAGGTTTACATCGGCCATCCACCTTCACCTCTAAACCTCTGAAGACAGATGGTTTGTTGGTTGGATTAAGGTATAATGTGTAATGTATATAATCTGTTTACAATAATACAACCAAACTGCAGAGGAAATCAAACCAGACAAAGGCCAATCAGGCCACTCCATTAGCCGTACACTCCATTCCAACAGTTAAATAAACCTCTCTGTCCTTTGGCCGCTCTTCATTTCAGTTTTCTGCAGCAAGTGACTGGAACCATATTACAACAGTTCTGTGTTTAAATGCTCAATCCAGAGTATTTTACAGAATCAATGGACATGTTTTTAATATAACACTTTTATTTTTTACCCCAAATGTTTTAATTATTGATGACTGAATGATCGTGTTGTTTTTGTGCCAAGCAACCTGGTGAAATGCTGAATGAATAAAATTAAAATGAGGGTAGGGCTAATCTCAGAGCCAGATGACTACTTCTGAAACTTATTCTACCACTGAAGAAAGCCTTTACCCTTCATTAAGCACTATAGTTGAAGAAGAAGAAGAAGAATTCGTCACACATTTTTCCACTACGAGTAAAAAACATAGCTGCAAAAATTTGGCGTAGATTCAAAAGAGTTAACTTTCACTTTCCGCTCCTAATCTTCAGAAAAGTGGAGATAGGAGGCGAGCCAGATGTGTCCTTCAGTAATCCTTGCTGTGAAGACAACAGCACAGCTTTCTCCTCTGCTGTCAGCCCCTCTGTGTCTCTGTTAAAATCACACGATGCATCAATAAATCACGTTTGAGCTGCCAGGATCTGAGAAGGAGACGGGATAGGAGAGAGGAAAGGAGAGAAGGTCCCACCGGAGGAGGGAAGGAGGCATGAAGGATTGTGGGAAACCGGGGCCGGGGTTAACTACGGAAAGAGATCACAAGACCTCCTCGTTCGCTCTGTGATTCCTTTAATGTCTCTGAAGAAGACATCCCTCAAAACCACAAACATTTGGAGGAGAGCAAAGAGATGTTTTGTCAAGTGCTTCTTGGTGTAGCGTTGTATAGACTGCAGTTCAGCGCTGGAGAGAAACTATTTATAATTTTACTTGGATCCAAAGAGGTTAGAAGTAGTTTGAGTGGCACTGTTATTAATATACTTTTACCAGCTGTTGTAGGCGTAAACTTTTTAGCGAAACATCAGTAATTGAGGTGTGTGTGCATTACTTTCTTTGCTGTTTTTTTTATTATAATTGTGTAAAATTTGCAGTAGAATATTTACACATTTGAGTATTTTTTCTTATGTTAATTTGACATCCTGTGATTATTTAATTGTGTATGTGCTAATAGTTTTAGCATTTTGTCTCAATACCGGACAATAGAGGGACAGAGGAGCTCATTCTCCAACTACTCCTCTGCTATTTCTACTCTTCTATTGTAATTTGTATGCCACTGTGTCCAAGTAAGTCTAAGTATATACATTCATTTGAAAATACTGTGCGTGAAAAGGTCTTATGAGTGCAGGAGACTCAGCCTGTGGAGGCATTACTCTGGCTCCGTCCCCTGTGAGATGCTGTGGGAGCAGAGGGACTCCCCAAGAGAGATCTGGGACGCACCGCGGGGGCAAAGCTTCTCTGCATTTCTATGAATTAAGTGTCTGGGGAAGAGAAAGCGCGTAATCTGCTGCAACGCAACACAACTGTCCAGATAAAGGGAATTGAATTGACTCACATTTACTGGCAATAATACTACATCCACATCTCCTTATGTGTTCTTACAAAGTAGCTGTTATTTTGGAGGGAAGGAAATATCCAGTGAAGTGAAAGTATGCAATTACAAATAAAGGCTGCGCAATTAATCGCATTTTAATTGAGATTGTCATTGTCATTGATCAGCCTGAGGATTTTCAAATGAGAAGTCTGTCAATTCTCTTTCACTAAGAGCATAGTTTTTGAGTAGAGTTCAGACTTTGGAGGAAGAAATTTTACCATTTTTGTGTGAAATGTCAATGATTAAAAGTCTGTCTTGGTTATGTATAAATGAATATCAGAAGAAATGCTATTTGTTTTAAATAAGACAAAATGAAATCAAATAAAAAATCTATCTATCTGTAAAGTTGCTGGAGACCAAGGTGTCTTTTCGAGTGTCTAAAAATGTACTGATAGACAAAGTTTGAAGTTACACTGGTCTAAACTCTTGCTTGTTCCATCTCCAGCCTGGGCCTCTTCTTCCCTCTAGATTCATTATAAGTTTGTCTCTTTTACCTCTGTCCTCTAACGCCTGGGGAAAGATGTCCAATATAGCTGACTCTGCACTTTTAGACATATTTGGTCAAATCACTTTAGCACCATGAGTTTACAGTGATTCATAACCTTTTTACTGCAAGTATGACAAATATTTGGCTGTAAAGGTGTCGTGTTTGTGGAAGAAACAAGACCAAGTTGCGTAAATTAAACTATCTCAGAATTGTGTTTGAATTGTGAATGGAATAAAGCAGGTCCAACAAAAAATATATATATTCAAAAAGGTAAAAGTGCAGTAACCAAGGTACAAGAATCACACCAACAAAAACGAAACCTTAACCAGGACCAAAAACAGTAAACCAAGTCTACAATTCACTATTTTAACAGTTTGACAACCGCTACAAAATACTAAATAAAATGAAATACAGAAACACCAGCAATTGTTATCCAAGGTAGAAAAGCTATGACTTTGAAAAAATATGCTTGGCCTTCAGAATACCAGATTCCTGTTTTTAATCTTGTATCTGCTACAGCGCTCAAGCTCTGATAAATATTCAATTTGATTTTGTGGCTAAAAGTAGAAGTGCTGTCCTTGGATTGTGATGTTCAATGGACTGAGATGTTGTCTATGATAGCCACAGATTTACTTCTGCTCTGCCACTTAAGTGAACTAAAAAGATGAAAGTTTGTCTTTGTGAAACGTCTGTACCTCTCCAGATTTCCTTTTTTTAAATGTATGCATTAATTTTCTTTAAGGTAAGGTTTGAGGTCTAAACTCAGACAAAATTGGGTCTAAACCTGGATCACGTAAACTGCCTGGTTAAATAACTGAAGAAAGCTCAGACCAATGGCTTCGTTTCAATTATTTATTTAACAGGACAATGTACAGTTACATAATCCCCGAGGGCGAAGACGCTTGTACCAGATTCTGGTTTAGCAAATAATCTGCATGTGCTATCCTAAAGTCTGTTTCAAATCAAGGTACTTAACCAGAACTAAATTAAACTACCAAATCTAAACTATGACTAAACAATGTACCAACCAGGATTACAAACATAACCAGACTCACAACAGGAAAATACAGAACCACAGAAGAAACCCTCAGGTCCAAATAAGAAAAATAAGGGCTGAAGGACAGATGTATTTAATCTTTTGTTGGAAGATATTTTAAGACATTTTTGCATTAATCCGAGCAATTCCTTATTCATTTTGCCGTTATTAATTCAACTGATTTGATTAATTTTGCCGTTCTGCTGCGTTTCACAGCCTCTTTCTACAGACAATGCCCTATTCAAACTGTGCTCCGGCTTGTCAACAGCTCGACGGTCACATCACAGTCTTAACAAAACATTTTAATTTTGCTAAACGGGGCTGAATAAATGACTAAACATTTGACTTTGAGAAGTAATTGGTTTTACAACAGTAAGTCAAGCACAGAGGTTCAACTAAAAAGGAAAGTTACTGTTTCTGCTTTATGAGACGGAGACAGTACACTTCATATGGAGCCAAGAAAATACTCACAATATGTACCTATTGTATTATACTTTAGGGCAATTACGTCTAAATGATAGTACAAGTTTAAAAAGGAAAATACTGCTGCTACAACAATATTACCGTTAGTTTGGGATCTCCTCAACCGTCACAAAGTACAATGACTCAGCGATTGTGTCCTTGGGCAAGACATTTATGATGGTGGTTGGAGAAGTTGACAGCCTTTGTAATGTGCACACATTTAAAGCATGAACGTCAGGACAAGCGCTGTTGTAGACTAATGCGCTATTATTTTGTCAGCACATTTTCATTTTATAGATTTATTCATAACCACAGTTAAAGAAAGTAATTATTCTGACTAATGTTTTATTTCTACAATATACAGTATATATCGTATGATTGAAGAAGCACTACTTCTTTCTTCTTCTTTCTACTTTAATGTACTTTTAAAATCACAATGTAGTTGTAACTGTGTTTTAAGTCATTGTTAACAGACATATTTATAAGTTTTAGATTATGCTGTTAGTCCTGTAAAGACATTAGAAATCAGGCCTTGGAGATTCACTAAGCACATTTAGTTTTATGATTATGGTCATCACATTGCACTTTAATGTTCAGATTGTGATAAATAATGATATCTGTGGCAATGTTTATGCGGCTGTTGCCACGCAGCTATTTGCGCTAACGTGTCCATTTGCCAGTAATGTGTCTTTTGTCTTTGCCTAAAGCTTCAACTGTATTATCACCACACATTTACTTTTTCCAAAAACAAGTAAATGCAGGCACCACTTCAGATTGCAAGTATTTTTTTGGTGTGTTATATCAAGCTTTAAAATATTCACAATAATTCTGCATTAAATGGAGCATCATCTTATTCTTGGTATTAGTATGAATTAAATCGATTTTGAGCATTACATAACAGATGGGGAATTATCCTGTCAGTCAAAGTAATAACTATCATAATATGCCATCAAATAGTTGTGTGATCCACCTCCTTAAGAGAAGGACCCTTGGGAGAAATGATGGAGGATGTGCTTTATCGTCTGAATAAGGGACAGGCTAGTGTATGACTGAAGCATGAAATCTACCATCACATTGTTACGGATAATCACAGTTAGATTTGCCTGACAATCAATCATCTTACAAGCCATTTATTATTAAATGCACTCCCTCGATGTATTTTATCTTAAGATTCAGCAATGCAACCCTACTCCCCCTCATCTCCACCGCTGCAGCATCTATTTCATTTTTAGATGAAGCTCACAGCGGACTGATTTTGTGCTATAACAGCTGCTTTCACAATGTACTGTACTGAGGCCAAACAGATTTTTTCTACAAGAAGAAACTGATAACAGGACTTTTGATCACCACCTGAGCCAAGACTGCATAAGATATATTGTGCTTTTTTAGGTACTTAGTAGTGAACTATAACATAAGGAGATTTTGTTCATTGTACACAGCAATACTGATCTAAAATGGCCTACTGAAACGGGTTCATTGACTTCCTGTTCAAAACTGCAGAACTGAGAAGCTCTTCAAAGTGACATTTCAGTGTAGCAAGCAGCCAAATCTGATTTACATTTTTTTTATTTTAGAAAAGTGCCTAAATATCATTTTAGAGCCCTATATGTATGACTCTAAGTTTCAATATTTCAAACAATTGCAGTTCCAGGGGTGTGGGTGGAGATAGAGGTGAAAACTGGAGTTTCTGAGCACTCAAGCCTCAGTTGCAGGACAATACAGGATGACTCAAACACGCATGAATCAAAATACAACTTATCATAAACTAATGATGAGGAAATACTGTAGTAATAAGATTAAAAACTCATTAAAGTTGATTTTGTATAATCCAGCATGTCTTTAACGTTCACTTTCCTCATTGCATGGCTGACAAACAGTACATTTCCACCTGCCAGGATCCAAGCACAAAGTTTATATGTACCTGTGTCTTCTTAAATCTTTTTTAGTCGTGGTGTGTGTTTGCGTACCTCCCTCGTACTCCGGGCAGTTCCCTGATGTCTCGTTGAGGCTTTCCTCTTCTGTGATGATGATGTTCTCGATGTCCTTCATAGTCAGGTGGTCTCTGAAGGCGTGGAACAAAACTTGCTTGAGCTCGTCCAGAGACAGCTGCTGCATGTCAAACTGAGGAGGGACACAGACAGGACAACACACAGTCAGCGGGGACGTGGTCGCAATGTCAAATGTTAGTGCTACAAAACGAGAAACAGCTTAGTGTTGTTGAGATTACTGACACTATGGATTGACACAGAAAATAACAGGTGAAATCCCATTAATACATTCACACCTATTCAACAAGTGATTATATAAACATCTATTACAAATTGATTTCTTTAAATTTACCCAAACATTTCTGTTACAATAACTTTAAGTAAAGACTAAACATGTTGATCAAATAGGGGAGATATCAGCGTGTGTGTTTGCATATGCATCAGCGCGGCTATTTTTGGAGCTTGAATCAGTATGCCAGTCTGCTATGTGCATGGATATAGGTCCTTAAATGTATGCATGAACATTGTGAGCAGAGAGCAGGCCCGTTTAAATAGAAATAGCCAGAACACTCCCTCCCTTGTAGATGATTGTATTCGCTTGTATGTGACTGTTTTTAATGATTTATGAACCTTACACCAATCTGCAGCTGGTGTCCTCCTCTGTGTGCCCTTCCCGAATAACATGACGGGACGACCCTCTAAGATAAAGACACACCTCCTCCCCCTTTTCCCACAGTGACATTGTTCTATATCAAGGATCGTCTCAATAAAGATGACCTTATGCTGATGTCATCCACTGATCAGGTTTAAGAGAATAACCACGAGGGAATATGCAAGTCACAACAGAGATTCATTGGCTCACAATTAGCCTATTCACTTGTAATTAACTTTAATTTAGTCGCCTATAGACTGGACAGTGCAGCCACCATTCTACTGAACCACATACAAAGGCAACATGGCATTTTTGTGTGAATTATATGATGTAATGTAATTAATGCATTTCAATGACACTATTCCATCCATCCATCACCGGCCAAGAGATTCTGGTTTCACACTTTCAATCCCCTCCTCCTGCCCATTTAACCTTTTTCTACCAGATCAACTGGCAGAAAAGAATTCTTCACTTGCAGTTTGACATATAACATGTATTATCAGGTGCTGCAGTTCACCCACGCTGTCAGATGGTCATATGTTCTGTATATAATGTCTCACAAGCAGCCTAGAATACAATGTGATAGTTGGTTTTGCACAGCAGATGGACACGTTCTGAGCAAAATGGGGGAGAGACAAAAAGAAAAGTGGGCAAGATGATATTCTGGTGAGGTCAGGAAAAAGCAGGAAGTATCAAAAGACACAGATGGAGGACAGAGATGACAGACGATTGTGAAGAAGATGTACGAGTTCTTATGGAGAGGAGATGCTCATTTCAATACGGGACAATAATCCTCTTCATGATGGTGTCTGCTGTTTCAGGTCAGCCAAAGCGCTGCAACAATGATATGAATATTTAGATTTGTTAAAATAACTTGCATCCAGAATGTTCACATATGCAGTTATATCAAATCTCGGAAAATATATTCAATTTTTTCAATCCAGATAAACAATTGAAATTCAAATCAATTTACTCTTGCTAGATATTTCCTTTTTACAGTGTGAGCCATATAAAATGAATATTGGGTACCACTTTATGATAACAACACCTTAATTTGACTTAACATCACCCTAATTTGTCTTAACATATAGTTTATTAAGCATGATTCAGCCTCAGTTACTACTTAATTAAGGTTAGGAATTATGGTTAGAGTATTAGTTCTAAACCTAAATCATTCTTAATAAACTATTTGCTCATCATGAATTAAGTCTTTGGTGCATGCACAATGTACATTTTCTGCGTGGAGCCTGGGGTTGTTTTTGTCTAGTTTCACATTAGATTTAATGTAGTATTTATTAGCTTGCTTGTCTGGGGAAAGATATGTTAAACTGTAAAATATTCCAGGCAAAACAATAACATATCTACTGAGACAATCAGGTGGCAGATACTCCACAAGAAAAGTTACACAGTGGACCTTTAACTGTCAACAAAAAGGCCTTGACTGTGCTGCAGACTTGTGGACTCCAGCAAGTGTCAATAAAAAGCTGAGTCTCCTTTGTGATGCCAGTGCTCTGTGTGTGCCCTGAAGGATGCTGGGAAATAAGACTCTTTGGACTGTGAGACAGACGACATGACAGCTCAGGACGAGAGCACCCAAAACCCGCAGTGTTCCTGTCAGTAAAAGTCACAAAGGAACTGCGACCTGTTGGACCCAGTTTGATTTCTGAAGGGCACTACAATCTGAAAGGTGTGGTTTAAGCATTTTTAATATCATTATACAAGAAAATTACGTAACCAATGGAGAGTTTGTCCCAAATGTATAACAAAGACGTAATCCAACGCAATATTGGTCCACCTGACCTGCATGTTTCTCCAGTCAAAACAAACTCGAGAGCACTGTCAGGCGTAACATTATGACAATCATTTTTGGGTTTTTTTGCTTTTATTTTTCATCAAAAAAAAAAAAAAAATGAACGAATAATCCAAGCAGCCTTCACTTCCCATAGATCAGGCCAATTCAATTTAAGCCCTCCAACTGATCTGATCTGGGCTGCTGACCATCTTCCATATAAAATACTGTAGATTTGTGTTTGTTCTTGTTTACTGGTGCGGCCCTGGGTTAGTTCTGGTTTAGTCCAAGTTCAAATCTGAGATAAACCCTGTTCAAACCCAGTTGGTTTTAGTTCAGTCTTAGTGTAATTCTGGTTCAGTACTGGATTGGCAATTTTGCAGAAAAAATTTGGTTAAACCTAAAGCTTTTTGTATTTTATTGTTTACAAATTATATTATCATTAGTGTGAACCCACAAAGAGCCCTTTGAAAAATGTAGTTGAATAACCAGATAAATAGACAGACAGACAGACAGATAGATACTTAATAATGAATAATAAAATTGTCATTTTGATTGGTTTTTACTACAAATACAGAAGCTAAAACAGAAAAATAAATATGTTACAATAATAAAATCGCCACAGTCCGCCAACCACAAAAGTGTCCGTATTTGTCCATGTTGTTACTGTTGATTTGGAGTGTTGAGAAAAAAATATCAAAGACTTCACCTGTTAACCTGTTAATGTTGTGTTGCAGAGAGACCATGAACACATGGTGGTTATAGTATAGCTTAGTGAAGTGTGTAGGGAAAAAGGAAAATAATAGATGGTCCTTGTGTGGGCTTTGTTTCGATAGTAAAGCCCAATTTGCACAAAGGAGTGTATAGGGGTAGTAGGGCTCGGAGGGACACAGAGCTGCTGGACAATACGGGGTAAAGAGGAGGGGTGGCCCAGATAAGAACACAGGAACGAAAATGAAGAATCACAAAGGAACAATTCATGAAGGTCATAGACAGTAAGAGTCTCCAGTGATTTAAAACCTCCTTCAAAGAAACACAAAACACACAGAGACAGCCATGGACGATGAGTTCAGGGAACGCCGGAAAAAGAAGTTAAGCAGATGCTGTCACAAGAGAGATAGTAAGCTTTTGTAGGGACAATCTGAATATTAATGAGGAACTATGTTGTGAAAATAGCAGAAATTAAGCATTTGAACTATCTTGTAAAAGTGAATTAGATTGCCAGACATCGAGTAAGTAAAACAGTTAAAATGCATAGATTTATGTTAAAATTAACAGTTCCTTATTAATTAAGATTCAGATTTTCCCACTTTATGACAGCATCTTCAAACTTTGTCTTTTCCCCCGTTCCATGAAATCCTCATTTTACCAGTCAAATCTTTTAGATCAGTTTGCCAAATCTTGTAGCATAAATAGTTAAATAAATAAAACTATAAAAGGTGGGGTGCATGGTGGCAGAGCGGCTAGAGCTTCTGCCTCTCAATAAGGAGATCGTGGGTTCGAATCCCGCACCACCCCAACATCGTGGTTTCGAATTCCGAACCACCCTAACATCACACGATCTCTCTGGGTGGAGTCTGCATGTCCTCCCCGTGTTACCGTGGGTTCTCTCCGGGTTCTCCGGCTTCCTCCCACCGTCCAAAGACATGACTGTGTAGGTTAATTGAGAACTCTAAATTGCCCATAGTGAATGAATGTGAGAGTGAATGGTTGTCTGTCCTTGTCTCTGTCTCTCTGTGTTAGCCCTGCGACGAGTTGGCCACTGTCCAGGGTGTACCCCGCCTAAGGCCCAAAGTCACTGGGATAGGCTCCAGTCACCCGCGACCCCTAACGGGAATAAGCGGTAGAAAATGAATGAATGAATGAATGAATGAACTATAAAAGGACTTTTAAATGGACCTTATAATATCTTTCTTTACTGGTAGATAACAGTACACATTTATTTTAAAGCTCCAAGAGTAAAATTTTACACAGATAATCTCACCTGCAAAGATGACTAAATATTTTATAGCCTTATAGACCGGAGAAAAGGCGAAAAGGTGATTGAAGAGAGACATATTTGCAGCGAAAGAGAGTCCAAAACTGCTGCAGTTTGTTTACTGCAGGAACAACAAAACTAACTGTGTTGAAAATCATGAAGTCGACATGGTTCCTAATGGCACATTTTAGTTTGGCTCTCATTACATCAGCTGCTTCACGGGGGAACTGAAATCTGGCATGTTTGAGAGTAATTACAGCTCTCTCTTACTCGGAATAAATGGAGCAGATTAATAGTCAAATGCAGTTTGTTTTGTTTCGTTCAAATATCTGGTTAGCATCATTGTTTTCCTGTTTGTCTGTGTCTCAGGGGAAGTAGAAATTCAGAGATCTGCCTTGAAAAAGTCCCGACTCAAGTCGTTGCATTTCTGCTGACGTTCTGTAAATTAGCTATGGAGAAGCATCCAGACTTCCATTGCAAATTAAGCTCCCGTGTCTAGAAAATAAAGTAATTCTATGCTGAGGTAAAATAACTGTTTGAGCCAATAGGAACATTTAGATAGATTCACAGATAGTTATAAAGCCTTGTCTGGACAATATACATCATAGTATAGGGGAAAAGATCAGATATGGAGTCTATACTGTATAGGCTATTACAGCTACAGATATTTGGTTTTGTAATAAAGTGGGTGTTGGAAAGAGCCACCTCATCCCACATCATGGGTCTTTTTTTGTGTGGAACTTGGAAGACCAGCCCATCATAGGTTGATCCTACCAGGAGCAATTGGCAGCAACTGGTCCCTGGATCATTGGAACAAACAAGCCCTCTTTGCCACAACAAGGCCAGACACAGGAGGAGGTTCATACAGTTTGGCAATAATATTGTGGATAATGTTAAGGGATTTGGGTATTTGGGCTCCACAGAAACATACTGTATAATGGTGATATGGTGATCTAAAACCAAAGATGAACCGCAGAAGATTCCAGGCCACATCAGCGCTGCAGTGACTCTAGAAACCATTCTGGAAGCATAGGGCAAGTCTCTCAGAGTGACCCCAGAGAATGATGAAGCACTGGCACAAGACCATCAAAGCTGGAAGAAACTGGTCCTGATTGGCTCTATTGGCACGGTACCGTCTGCCCAGAGCTACAGCTGACTATTTAAGCCCTCTTTATAGGTGACATTTTGTATATTTTAAAAACGCTGACAATTTATTTGAAAAAAAGTAGAATTAAATGATTATACTCCTCTCTACAGTAACATTATATTGATGTAACAATACTCTACACTTTTTGGTTGCTCTGTGCACTTGAATGGGAGAGGTTATAGGCACGCTTCAGTGTGATGTGAATGGGCTTGGCCACTATCTAACCACAGCTTTTCCCATTGTCTCTCCGTTGTCTGCTCAATTTTTAATTCACAAAATGAGTGCACAATACAATCCATATGCAAATGCATTTAACCTGCACACCTACTCATTTTCAGTGACTCATTGCAACATTTCCTCTCTTACTTCCTCTTCGCAAGTCCTTACTCCACCAAGCAAAGTAAACCAAAACTGCACTTTTTATTATTGTCATATGTCTTACCTTACAGGCAAAAAACACCCTGCTCCGAGTGCACCCAGCTACCAATTTTCGGAGGTAAACAACTTCAAAAGTATATCCATGAGCTACAAGCTTTAATCAACCAAACCAACCGGCCAAATTTGGACACTTGAAAGAACCTAAATCTTGTATACATCCATTTTCCTGCCTTCCCTGAATCTTTATTATGGTAATACTGTCTGCATTTTCACCCATACGGGAGCACACTTAACAAGCCTTGCATCCACTTGCTCTCAGAGCTAAAAGGAAAGAGTGGTTTTGTCAGAGGAAGCAGGCGGGGGGTCTGGAGAGGGGATTTAGATGTGTTCAAAAGTGGCCCGTGTTTGTGTGCGGTATTGGTGGGTTTATGCTTCAGACTATACTTGAAATATCCTTATTTAGTCTTTGCTGTGCCCAAGGAAAATGTCATTTTGGGTTAGTAACCTTAACCTACCTTTTTCATGTCAATGTTTTCAATATTGACTTTGATCAGTCCATAGTAGAAAATATCATTTACTATGTTTGAGGAAACTGTGACTCAGGTGTGGTACCTTACACCCAAGGAGTGAATGAATATTGTTCTTAAAAAATTGTATTGATTCTCACAGAAAAAAGGGTAAAGTCAGACTGCTGCATCAATAATGGTGGCCTGGTCACAGTATTCAATGTACTGCCAGTGTACTCATGTTAATGAAAATGTTCATTTTCAAAACATTTCAATGTTTTATTCAGACACTACAGGATCAACATAGCCTTTTGTTGTAACCTTCATCTCACATATTGTACAATGTTGTCTTATAGAATGAACTTAAATGACAAATGAAAATCTCAAAATTCAGAATTTATGCTGCCACTGCTGAGGCAAACAGAGATGTGAGTTATTGGCAGAGCGAATGAGTGTCACTGAAAAGATGCCTTTTACCTGCCAGAAGATGTTGTCAATGGTGTTGCCCAGGAATCCTTCTCTGTTGTCTGAGGAGAGCAATTTTGGACCAAGTATCGTCATGAACTCCTCAAAATCCACTTGCCCATCCCCTAAAAGAAATAATAAATGCATTAAATCCATTTGAACTTTCGCTCAGTCACGTGTTGTTATTGTTAGCTCTTTTTATTGCATACAAACAGAAAAGCATGTTCCATAATGACAAACTATGATAAACTAGGACTTCATATTTATGTACAGCAACATTTTACGGCTTGAACTCTACACAGTTTTGCTTTATACCCCAAACATGAGGCCCGGCACGTGAAAGCTGATTTTCTCGGCTGAAAGCTTGGACAGATGCAGGTGCTTTCAAGCGTAGCAGGCACTTATGAGAAAGAATTCAACTTTGATCAAAGTCAGGGCCCTGTGTGTGTCTCAATGTGAAGTAACTGCTCAATTCACATTCAACAGGCACAAGTGATGCTTGCATTATGTATTCAGCAGCTCTGCTGTTCGAGATGGGATCAGGAGCCAGTGTCCCGTAGTATTAGTGCTCGCTCAATATGCTCAAGACTCAGAGAACCGTGAACCAGTTACAGCACAATGAAGTACAATGTTTACTATTACGCTCCGATATAAGTTAGCATGTTATAAGAGCATTGTCATAGCTGCAGCTTATGATTCTACTATTCCGAGAGTGGTGATGGCAAAGGTCTTGCTGCATTCAAAATCGACTTGAATAACACACATAATCATTGAAAGTTCACTTACTGGCAACAATTAAATGATCTTTGTTGTTTCATTGGAAAGATTTGTAGAATTCCATTTTGTTGTGAAAACGTAGTTTGCGTAAGGACATGACATGATTATTAAATTATCACTGTAAACAAAAATATGTTTTTTTCAAAGTATTTAGAGCTTAATGTATTATGATACTAATTAGACTTTTGGCTCAGATGTGTTTTATCCAACGCTCCAGTTTTAAGGTCAACTCAACTTTGTGTCAAGTCTCTGTCCAGTTCAGAGTTTCCAAGTACATATGACTGTGGCATCTGTTCAGGCATCTACGAGCCACAATGGACAAGGCAGGAACTAACTCAGGACTGATGCAGACTAGACCATGTCAAAAACAGAACTAAATCAGGTCCAACCCAAAACTTAGAGGTCCTATCTGCTGACTTTCTTTTTTTGCTTAAGCGGTGTAATGTGAAAGCAGCTATTATAGAATAATACAATCAAACGACATTGAATTATATCATCTCTGCACACAATACATTATTTTGAATTAAAACAGTATAGGAGGAGCTTATATGTCTCTTCAGTGTGGCAAATAGTTGGATGAGAACTATTAAGTAACAACTTTTTGAGACTATCCCAGATATATGTCTGTCATGGTACAAGATCAGAGTGTGAGAGAAGAGAATATGAGAACCATGTGGAAAACACTGCATGTGACAATACCAGACACTTATTAGTCTGACGTTGTTCAACACTCGACGGAAAGAGAAACTAAAACATGTTCTTTATTTTTCATAATTAAGCACAGCACCTTTAACTAAACTCAACAAATATCATGCATTTTGTATTGTTAGTAGCCTTTAAACATACTCTTGAGTACCTTTAGTTTGGCATCTCATGTTTTAGAACACACACAAAAAAAGTTTGTGACTATAGACTGCAGAGTGAATTACATGGATGGATAGATGGATGGATGGATGGATGAATTGAAAAATAAACAACTTGAAAGTTCTCCGGGTGATACTAGTTAGCTGCGCAGTTGTAATGACGCAATCAGATGGCAGAAATGTTCTAATCAAGTCTGGCGATGATTTGTGGACTTAAAAACAGTACAGAAGATTCTCATAGCCACGTTGCACATCAAGAAAACCTCACACATCAGGAAAATTCATAATTCAGTGTTTTTGATGTCCAGAGAGGAAAAGATTTTCTAACCAGGATTCATCAAACGAATGAAGCTAAATGCAACTGGTATGTTTTTGATCAATTAGAACATGGTTAAAAGCTCAGTTTAGCATGTGTCCTTGAACTATTAATTAAGATTTGAACGAGATCTAGACTTGGGTTAAATGTTTTTTAAAGCAAGAACAAAATAGAACTTAACAATGTCCAAAGTAAGGTTAATGAAAAATAAATCAGGTATCTGCTAATGACTTTGACCAAGCACACCCCAAACATGACAACGCGTATCTGCACTCAGCAATAGTATGGGAGGTCTAATCTATTAATTAAACTTGTACAGTAATTTAGGCCTCATTGTATTGACCTCGTATAACTGATTAGAGCGCAGAGGAGTTGCTTCCATGCTGATGCTCTTTTGCGTCTACTCTGACACTCATGTCTAATTAACTGCACCAAGCTTTTGTAAAGTCTGGAGTAAACAAAGGCAGTGAATTGCTCTCAAAGTGCTTCAGTCGTTTTTGGAAATATGTTGTACAGCACATTTAATGAATGTTGTTGTTTTCTTTGTCAGGAGATTTAACAGAGATGCAAATTCAGCCTCATAATAGTGTCCCTTTGGCTTTTTGTTTTAATGTGAATTCTCATTTCGTTGCCTGATTTGTGTTCCTTAAAAATGTCAAACTTAAAGGTGCACTATGTAAATTTTCTGGTTGGGGTTTCGCCGTCTTCTTGTCTCGATAGAGATTTTATTGCTTTGCTTGGAATATTTTACTGTATGGCAATAAACATATCTTATTAAATGATAGGTGTTATTATGGCTAAAAACATGCAGCTTGACGTCATGGCGATAGATAGTGTTAAATGCCCCATACTGTGGAACATTAAGAGAAAGCAGGTGACCCTCTACCTGAAGTGAGTGCACCGTTACAATCTCTTTTCAAGGACATACACAACAGTACAGTATTCTTTAAACCAACCTTATAAATTACAAAAAAAAAAGATTCAAATGAAAGATTCAATGTTTTTCCCCTGAATAAACGTAAAATGAAACTACCACCGACATCATTCTGTAAATAATAATACTCTTTGATGTTTATTGGACCTGAGGGGAGTCAGAACAGAGAAACAGCTTTTATACGTGACCTTTGTTTAGTGGCTTCGTGCAGCGCAGCAGTGAAGGGGCAGATGTGGCTGTGATGCAGGAGGCTTTTTGTGTAGTCGCTGCTCGATGCAAATTTATAGGTGTTGTTTGACAAAAAGGTTGTGCCTTCACTGTATCTAAGGAATTTATCTGAGACTGGGCCCACCTGCTGCATGAGTGCTTTGTGGAGACATTTGGAGGAAGCTCAAGCTGCTATTTGGCATCACTTAACTGCACTGTAATTTCACATTAGCATTTGTGACACCGGTTGTTTCCGTCTGCCTTTTTGGATGAGGAAAAGCAATTCTCCAGCTATAGGTAATCCTTATGTTGGCTCAAGGTCTAAAAAACAGTCTCCCGGAACTGTAGTTGAAAAATGTCTCAAATGCAGAAGACAAACAGTACAATAACATACTTCTGAATGGACAAAACATGGTGCGGGATTAATCAAATAATTTATCTTTTGGCAGTCTCCTTCTTTCATGTGAATCATTTGCACTAGTGTTACGGCCCCAGGCCTACAGATCCTGCCTCCTTTTGTGTTTTTTGAATATTGTCTGTATTTCTTGTGGCGGTGGAGTTCCTGCTGGAGAGAGGAGGCTAGCTCACGCTGAACGGGATTGGCTGCTGCCTCCTGGCCCACTGATTGGAGGGCCAATCAGTCCACCTGTGGTCCCGCCCAGTACTTAAGGACTCTCTGCGCACCTGTTCGAGGCTGCTGGCCTGTGTGGCCAGTATGCCATTATGTGTCAGGGCTGCTGGCCTGTGTGTGGCCAGTATGCCATATTGTGCCTCTGTTGTCAGGGCTGCAGTGGCAGCGCCTGTGTTCTGTGTGGTTTGAGGCACGTGTGTTTCATTTCATTTGGTTTATGTCATGTCTCTTTTAAGTTGTCACCTGATTCTGTTTATGGGCCTTTGTTTTGCTAGGCCTGTGTGACCCGTGCATTTTGGGACTGGCATACCTTGTTTGTTTTCTGTATTTTGTTTTAGTTCTGTTATTTTACCCTTACTCCCCTGTTCATTAAATTGCATCTTTATTTAAAACCTTTTCCCATCTTTGGTTTTTTGTTACTTCCCCTACCCTAGCAGAGCTGGGTTGTAACACTAGTCTAAACTAATAACAAAATGAAAGAAGCGTTCTTTTTTCCCCTGTTTTGTACAAAAATTGAGTGGCAGAGTGAGGGAAATCTAGCACGGCTGCAATCATTAATTCAGAACCACATAATTTGAATGGGCAAAAGCATAGACATGTAAAAAAAGTAGACGCGGCATTTGATGCTCACGCTATCGATCACTTAGCAACTTGGCAATCTCGGTAAGATTTAAAGGACTCCAATGTATTTTCCCAAAAAGGATTAGTCCACAAAAAATGCAAATTATGAATAATCCAGAGTGTGTTGTGTCGGTGTTCGATTCAACATAACTTGTAGCATCGTCTTGCCAAGATAGAGAATTTCATGTCTGAATGTCTAAGGGAAAGAGTCCTCAGATATCCAGAGGTTTAATAAAGATGAGAAATTAGGAGAGATGACGAAGTGATTAACAATTTAAAACAAAATATTATATTTTTTCAATGCGAAAAAAATCCTCAAAATGTTGCATGTAACAGAAACTTGAAACCCATAAAGTTTTCACAGCCTTTTTTGCTCACAAACGCAGACTATGCTCACACCACTGCAGTGCACTAAACTTGTTACAAAGAGAAGCTTGTCTTTCTCACCGTCCATGTCCAGTCGCTGCATGATGATGGCCAGCTCCACCTCTGAGGGCATGTATCCCAGCGAGCGCATGGCCATCCCCAGCTCCTGTTTGGAGATGAAGCCGTTCCCATCGCGATCCAGGACCCTAAACGCCTCACGGATCTCTGGAACACACAAAGACAATATGACACAGTCAACGCGGCAATGAGCAGTATGCAGCAGAGTAGGCTACATTTAAACCCAGTGTAATTGGGATATATGCAAATGTAATATTTCTGTGCTATGCTGACTGCACTTCTTTATGCTTGAGGAAATAAACGCGTGTGGGCTTCTGTTAAGCTTGTGTTGACTTCAAAGGCACACTGTGGATATGTAGTATATATTTTAAGTAACTACAGCAGGAAAGAGTATTGCTCCAAACTTCATACAGTTTTAATGTATTCATTTTCTTCATCTTTAGGCAAGAGGCAACAATTCACTACAGTATTCATTTCATTTGGGTTATTTGGGGTCACAATTCTCTATGTTTTTGGAAAGGGAACGCAAGAGAACAGAGACAGCCTGGATTATGTGGTGGCTTAAGACTGTTATTTTCTCTGCTGGGACATGAGAGCACAATACCTCACACATACAACATGTAATGTAAAATGTATATTAAATAAATAGACAAGTTGCTAGCATCTAATTTCGATTGTGGCTGTTGAATACATTTAAATATGATTAATCTGTAAACCTCCCCGTGTTACCGTGGGTTCTCTCCGGGTTCTCCGGCTTCCTCCCACCGTCCAAAGACATGACTGTGTAGGTTAATTGATAACTCTAAATTGTCCCTAGTGAATGAATGTGAGAGTGAATGGTTGTCTGTCAATGTCTCTGTCTCTCTGTGTCAGCCCTGCGACGAGTTGGCCACTGTCCAGGGTGTACCCTGCCTAAGGCCCAAAGTCACTGGGAGAGGCTCCAGTCACCCGCGACCCCTAACAGGAATAAGCGGTAGAAAATGAATGAAAAAAAAAATGAATGAATAATCTGTAAACCTCTAAATATGCATACATTTACAGACAATATTTCCTGGTGGAGTTGCTCAAAATGTCCAGATGCTCAAAGGAGTGAACTTGTAAATGATTTATTGTAATTGCACTATGGAAATGTGTAAAAGCAATCTCCTATGTGTTTTCCGTGTGTTACAACAGGGAAGGTGCAAATGGTGCAGCGTAATCTATACAGAAAAAATATATATAAACAGCAGGGAATAAAAAAAAAGTCATAAAATAGCAACATACTATACATTTAGTCTATTTATACTGTTAGAATGAAATACATAGAAATACGGAAGACATTTCCCCGGGTGAAAAAATCACCCCTGATTCCCAGCATTTAGTGCTTCGAACATTCCTTCTTTAGAAGTCTGCACTGTTACTCCGTCCTCTGTGTTACTTTTTGTGAATATTTGTTTTGACATACAAAATTGAACATGCCATTTTCTGATTGCCTAATCCCCGTGTCCATCGCACCCATGAAAACTCTGGGAGGTGTAAGATACATCTTTGTTTGAAAAATGTATATTTTTGACCGGTCAGGCTTGGATTGTGTGAAATACATGAATACATGTGCAAACATGACATTATTATTTTTAAATACATTTATATATTCTGACAGTTGCAGGTAAGGGGCAGTGAGTGAGAAATATATGTAATAAACCATCAGTGTTTGTTGTTAAAATCATTTTTCTTTGTGACATTGTTTACTTTGCTGCACAGAGGCTCTTCACTCTCCATTTATCTGTGTGACTGTGAAGCTACCATCATCTGTTTGTTTGTCTTTGCTCCATCCCTATTATTACTGCATTTATCAAACACATGGGTTCATAGCAGGACAGCTACTCTTTGTTCACTAAAAAACAATTTATCTATGATTTATAGTCAGGGTGCCCGACTTGATTTTTATAAAAGTTTTATAAAAGTAACAATAGTGACTTGGTGACCAAATGAGGCCGCTGTGCGCTGTCTGCTCCTAATAACAAAGTATATTATTTCTTATTAACCTGGAAACATGAGCCAAAAGCAGCGCTCTGATTGATGCCGTTTTAGCCGTCCACCCCTCTAAAGCAATGAATGTGCCTGAAAATACATGAATGTGAATGAATGTTCACATTTGTGAGAGTTAGGAACTAGAAAGATTAAAATACATACTTCCTCCTTTCACGGTTTGAAAATCAGGTACAGCTTTAAGAATGCTGCTAAAATACTTGTTTTAAAATACATGTAACTATGTTGCTTTATGTGAGCAGTGGTGTTGTAATGACGCTCACTCACTACTTGAACAATCAAGTAAATAGCAGCACAAGCCATTTATAGTAACAATAGCAAGAAGCAGCAATCACAACAACAGTACATTTTACACAGTCAAATTCAACGATAATCATAAGAAGTACTAGTGATATGAGAAACATAAATAATTTTGCCAGTAACACTGCTGAAACCTTTGCAAAACATCCATATCCAGAACAGTGTAAAAAAAAATAAGTACAAAAGAGCCATGAATCAAGTTGATACGCTGTCTGTCAAATACATTCACCATTCTCACATCATTCAGATGTGACACAATCCCAATCTCTAAAGGATTAGAGATTATACTGCTTATTAGTAAGTAGTATTTATTGAGATGCATTCTACCACAATACACTTGGGGTATAGCATGTTCTCTTTTGAATAATTAAGCAACACATGTTATTTATTTGTCTTTATTTACCTACTTGAACATTGTGTCATCTGCTCAGCTGCACTTTGCCCCTGAGCTATGCACTGTTTGCTAAAGGGCTGTATTTGGAGCTAGTTATTGCACAAGCGCATGGGGTAAAAATCTATAACATAATAATGTGAAGAACTTTTAAAATGTCACAGAAAACTTTCTGAAAGTCTGGAGTCATATTCATTCAATAATTTCCTTCCTCCTTCCTTTGAGTTGTTCCCCTGACTATGGCCAGTTAAACTGCAGGGCAAAGAGGGATTTACTTAAAGGCAAATTACAGCCTGGTGTTCTTGACTTAATGATGCATAACATGATCAGTATACTGTAAAATGTATATGGACCTGTTAAAAATGTGTAAACAAAAACATACTCCACTGCATTCCAGGCAAAAAAGTGGAACATAATGTATATTCATTAGAGAAACAGAGATTAAGTTCAGAATAACACAAAATATGTACAATTTATAAAACACATACCATGAGTGATATTTTAAATAATTTGTTTATGTAAAAAAAATTATGATCAACAATGATGAAGGTAAAATTTAGTTGTTTTTTTTAGGTTTTACATTATACTTACAGAAATGCTGACCCCACCATAGTTTCATTTTATCTGTAGATTGTTGCTTATTTTTAGTTACAAACAGTTCAACCCATAACTTGATCTGATATCAGTTGATCCTTGAAAATGCGTTATGATCTAAAATAAAAATGTACACATGTAATATGTTTTACAGAAGCGCTACACCGTTTATCATTATTCTTTCTTTTCATCTCCACACTCTGGTGGTAAGCCACTTATGTAGCCACAGCTGCCCTGGTGCAGACTGGCAGAAGCAAGGCTGCCAATCTGCCACCAACGCACGCACCATTCACCACTTTCATGGGCAGTCTGGGTGAAGTGTCTGAAGGACACAACGACAGAACTTGGTAAGAGCGGGAATCAAACCTCGGAGTGCTCTAAATACTGATTCACTAGAGCCCACCTTTGCCCCCAGTCGCCTCCACTCCTGCACTTTGAACATTCAAAGGGTCTGTAAGTACCGAAAGAACATATGAGTTAGAAAAAAATATAAATGAGTGATTTCAAGCATCACCTCTGATACTCTTCTGATTCCAGTCCAGTCCAGAACAGTCCAGATTTGATTTTTGGCTCTGGTCATTTGCTCTATGGTGAATCGCTCTCCCTCTCCCTGGATTTTCCACTGAGTCTGCCCATTAACATGCCCAAAAATAACATCACAGTCTGGTGGCCATAGTTTCAACTGTTTCTCCAAATTGCACTGCACACTGCATACAAATGTCCCTTTTAGAATTTGATATACTCTAAAAAGTACAACAACCCAAAAAATCTACTCGGTTATAGTAATGTCAGTATTTGTAATCAGTTACTTTCCACCCCTGCTTGGCAGCTAAAGCACGCAGTAACTTGCAATGATTTGTCATCGATTTGTTTTTTCCAACAGTAAAGGCATTACATTTATAATACATGGCTTTTTATTTGTGATAATTGGCTTCGTTTGTGATACTTGTCTTTTTAATTATGCCTCACATCCCATAATAATGTCCTTTTTTCAGCAGAATTTTACAAAAGTTTGTCAGTTTGTTTGTTTGTTTCATGTGGTGAGCTTGCTTGCCCCTTTGAAGGTCAAACACTTCTCAGCTTAATATTTTCTGCTTAAGAAAAAATCTCTGTCACAAAAGCTCAACAGCTCTTTAACCTTTGATTTCCATTGATTTCCTTATTGCTGCCAATACATCACAGAGCGACACTAATGGCTTTATGCTTCCTTTGTAAAACAGGGAAAGCCGGTGCTAATGACTTGATTAATGCTTGTATCCAGCGTGTGATTACAAACAGCCCTTTCATCATTTTATTGTTGATTTTAATAAATGGGAACTATTAAAAGCTGTTCAGACTCGCTAACTGCTTTCAACCAAACACCACATAACTCTAAAGCATTGTTAGGTGCATTGATCTGTGAGATTACATTAGAAGTGCTACTGGCGATCCAGGATTCCTATAAACCACTGTATTAATATCAGACAAATTAAAGATATGGATGATCCTTTCGTCTCAGCACTCAAAAATAGTAAATTCTGACTTGAAATAAATGTGTAACATCTTTTTCTATCTATATTACATTTTAACTGATAGTATAGGCCAACAGACTAAATAGTAAAACCTTTAACCAAAATATGCACTGGTTCAATATGAAATGAGTTGTTTTTATGCACCAGTTATTTCTGCGAAAAGCCCAAAGGAACACTATTGACACACCTCCACAATAACATTCATGTCCGGTCCACTTCCTACAATGAATCGGGGTGGTGAGACTCAGTAGAACCCTTTACTTGAACACTTGGCTCAGCTCCACTTGCAAGTCTCATTTTATCAAATTTATTGACAATTTTAACCTGTTTTGGGATCGTCCATCTCACTACCGCTCTGATGGTCTGCACCTGAACTGGCTCGGAAGCCGTCTACTGGCAAACAACATACTCTACGCTGTCCACTACCTGGTTGGCGTTCCCGCACGTGAGTGACTGTTTACTTCCTATACGCCCATCCGCACTGCTTCTTCAGATCACCCAACATACCGCTGTGTTCAGACTCGCTCCCCCTCTTGGTCACTGCAGGCAATGTCTAGAAAACAATCTCTGACACAATTGCAAAAAGACTTTAAGAGGGAAAAACCTACTTTCCCTATTAGGACTATTATAAGTGCAAGATGCCATAATTATAAACACTCTGCTCGTGGCATTGTATCTTATAACCTGCATCAAATCACATTTACATCTGCTACCACCTGCACAGCTCTGAGACCAAATAAATGTGATCTTGTAAAGGAACAAACTCCCCTGGATAATAGAAAACTGACCTATCAGAGAAATTTAATTTGTATTCCTTGTAATAAAAAACTGTCCAGTCCCACTGAAACAAATCTGACACTGGCCATGCTCAATGTCAGATCATTATGTAACAAATCCTTTTTAATCAATAATTTTATATCTTCTTATAACCTTGATTTTATGTTCTTAACTGAAACGTGGCTTGATAAAAATACAGGTAATGCAGTTCTAATAGAATCAGCTCCACCAAATTACAAATTTGAATCTATAACTCGAGAAAACAAAAAGGGAGGGGGTGTCTGTGCACTATTCAGAGATACAATAATCACTCATAGGTTTTCATTTGGGACTTTTTTGTCATTTGAATATGTGAGCTTTAAAATGGAGATAAAACAATCACCCTCCATACTTTTTGTAGTTTTATACAAGCCTCCCCAGCACTGTCAAAGTTTCATTGATGAATTTACTGAGTTGCTTTCAGTTGTATGCACTGACTTTAATGGTCTAGTCATTACAGGTGATTTTAATATTCATGTGGATAATGTTTGTGACAGAAACACTAAAGAGTTTCATACTGTTCTTGAAACCTTTGGTCTAACTCAGCACGTAAGTGGCCCCACCCACAGCAAAGGGCACACTCTAGACCTGCTAATTACAAAGGGGGTTAACATTTCAAAAGTGAATGTGGTTGATGTCGCTCTGTCAGATCATTTCTGTGTTTTCTTTGACCTGTCTATCCTTCCCAAACAACAGGCTCCTCCTGCAGTTGTTCACAGGAGACATATAAATGACAGCACAAGTGCACTCTTTGTGGAAATGATAAACTTTAAAACTGCCTCATGTTCAAATGTTGATGATTTGTTGAGCTCTGTCTCATCTAGTGTTGTGAATGTTCTGGACACCATTGCCCCTTTGAAGGCTAAAATGGTCAAAAATAAGCAGAAAGCTCCATGGAAGAATAATGAGTCGGTCAGGGCACAGAAAAGGGAGTGCCGCAGGGCCGAGTGGAAATGGCGCAAGTCAAAACTCCAGATTAATTATGACATTTTCAGAGAAAAAATGCTCATATATAACCAAATTTTATGTATAACAAGAGAGAGGTATTTCTCTGAAATTATTGGAAATTGTTGTAATAACTCCCGTGTCCTGTTTGCAACTGTAAATAGATTGACAAACCCTCCAGCTCAGCTGCCAGTGGAACTAATTTCTACATTCAAATGCAATGAGTTTGCAAAATTCTTTCATGACAAGATTCAGAACATTAAAAATACAAGTAACACCTCAATGCTAATAACAACCAATCAGCCAGTTAAACACGTGGAGCTATCTCACTTTGCAATCGTGAATGACAAAACTGTCCAAGAGACCATAACCAGTCTAAGTTCTTCTTCTTGCTGCCTTGATGTGTTACCCACAATATTTTTAAAGTCTGTGCTAAACAGTTTGTTAACTCAACTCACTCAAATAGTCAATATGTCACTTCAATCTGGGATATTCCCAAGGGCCTTAAAAACTGCAGTAATTAAGCCTCTCTTAAAAAAGAGTAGTCTTGATGCGACAGTACTAAATAATTACCAATTTCAAATTTACCTTTTTTGGGAAAAGTTATTGAAAAAGTTGTTGTACCAACAGCTTAATAATTATCTTGTAATGAATGACATTTTTGATGTTTTCCAGTCAGGCTTCAGATCACACCACAGCACTGAAACAGCTCTTATAAAAGTAACAAACGACATCCGTCTTAGCACTGATGCAGGCAAAGTCTCTATCTTGGTCTTGTTGGACCTCAGTGCTGCCTTCGACACTGTCGATCACAAGATTCTCTTACAGAGACTTGAGGACTGGGTGGGCATTACGGGCAATGCTCTAAATTGGTTCGGGTCCTATTTGGAAAACAGAGAGTATTTTGTTGAGATTGGTCAATGTGTCTCAGACCGCATGTCCTTGACCTGTGGGGTGCCCCAAGGGTCAGTCCTGGGACCCCTCCTCTTCAACCTGTATATGCTACCGTTAGGTTCATTGATTCACAACAGTGGAGTGTCCTACCACAACTATGCAGATGACACTCAGATTTATGTCTCACTGACAGCTGGTGACAATGGACCAGTAGATTCACTCTGCTACTGCATCCAACAGATCAGTTTGTGGATGCAAAACAACGTCCTCCAGCTAAATTCAGACAAAACAGAAATAATTGTGTTTGGCCCGCAGAAACAGAGAGAAAGTGTAAGCAGCCACCTCCAGTCTCTCTCCTTAAAACCTTCAAATCAAGTGAGAAATTTAGGTGTAATAATGGACTCAGACTTGAATTTTGACAGCCACATCAAATCCATAATATCAGCAGCTTTTTACCATCTGAAGAACATTGCCAAAATAAAAAATATAGTGTCTAACCCAGACTTGGAGAGACTTATCCATGCGTTTGTCTCCAGTAGGTTAGACTACTGTAACGGCCTGTTCACTGGCCTCTCCAAACGAGCGATAAAACAGCTGCAGTGCGTCCAGAACGCTGCTGCTCGAGTCCTGACAAGAACCAGGAAGTATGACCACATTAGTCTGTGCTCAGGTCTCTGCACTGGCTTCCTGTGGCTCAGAGAATCGACTTTAAAGCAGCTCTGATTGTATTTAAGTCCTTCCATGGCCAAGCACCAAAGTACATCTCTGAACTGTTAGTACCATACGAACCATCTCGTACTCTGAGGACCACAGGGACCGGCCTCCTGGTGGTGCCCAGAGTCAGAACTAAACCTGGGGAATCGGCGTTCCAGTTTTATGGAGCTAAAATCTGGAACAGTCTCCCCGAAAATGTAAGACAGGCCCCCACACTGCCAGTTTTTAAATCTAGGCTTAAAACTGTTCTGTTTAGATGTGCTTATGATCAAAGGAATTTGATCCGTATTTTATTGTGTCATGTACATTTTAATGTATTTATTTAAGCTCTTATTGTGATTGTATTGTTAGTTTTAATGTGTTTTTATGACTGTAAAGCACTTTGTGTTACTTTTGTATGAATTGTGCTATACAAATAAATTTTGATTGATTGATCCTGAGGAAAGAAACCGTGTATTTGAACAAGTGAATTTTTGTCCCGAGAGGGTTTGACAAAACACTCAAGAGAGTGTGTACCTAATTACCTGTCAATCAATTGGATCTGTTCTGCAGCGAGTGGAAAGAGAAGAGGGGAACAAATTCAATGTTGTAAAAGCTGTGATTCCCACAACACCAGCTCAGAAAATATTTGGGTTTGTATGTTGTATCTTTCTCAAACTAATGAGTCTAAAACAGGACTAATCCACACAGAAAACAAACAGTACCATGGAATAAAACAGGCTGATTAAAATGCTGTGGTAAATACACTAATTACAAAGCAGAAGCTAAATCAGGTCCTGAGGGTTTGGTGGCCAAGCAATTAGTACTTTTGCCTCCAAGTAAAAAGATTGTGTGTTAGATCCTTCCTCCACAAAGATTGGTGGTTCTGAGTTTCCCCAGAGGAGTAGATGTAAGTGTCAGTGTCTCCGCTGTGTCAGTTCTGCTTATAGAGCAGCACCCCAAGTCTAAATAGGACTATGAATCAAAACTGTGATTAAATTATAAACCAGGTCTGAATGACTGAATCAGATCTGTAAACTTGTTTTAAACTGGGATTAATTAACCAGGACTGCATGGAAGACTAACCTGGGACTGGCCAAAGTCAAAACAAGGACTTTTCTAATTATTAAATGTAAGATAGATATGTTAAATGCCATACTGCGGAAAACCCCAGGCAAAGCAATGGAACGTCAAAAAAATGTCTGTTACCATGGAAATCCACCATGTTCGAAGCAGCAGTGCAAAACGTCCTAAAAGAATCATCAGTCAAAACAATGTAAACCACGTGGAACAACCCAATACTATAAATAGTCATTCATCATCAGTGTCAGAATATATCTTACTGAACGCTAAGTTTAGTATTTAACATCTTTAAAATCTCCATTGCTTTAACACTGGCATAACAGAATTTCTGAGACCAAAAACCTAAGCTTTATAATATAATTTATTATAAGAAGGTAGAGGATCCTCCAACAGAAAGGTCCCATAGTTAGCACGCTTTTACACTTGGTAGTGCACTCTTGGACTTTAAATTAACAAAACCTTTGGACTCTTCCAGGAGTGACGTGCACACACAGCCTGCTGCTGATCCCACTGCTCACCCGGTGTCAACACTTTGCCACCGATGAGCTCAGTAATGTTTTCTGACCAGGTTCATTCAGGTGTAACTAAGATCAGTCACAAAAACAACCCTGTTTTTTGTAGCTGGTGATGTTTGGGGGCAAATGCTAACTCCACTGAAAATGCATCAGCGCAAACTCATGAAACAGTATTAATCTTTAGACTACACATGTTTGCAAACACAAGAATCTATAGACTTTTAACTGCAAAGCTACCACTGACATAAGCTCTTTACCACCACTGGTTCGTCCCTGCACCACAGTGTGAGAGAGTCAGATTTCAGACCTCTTTTCACATGCTCGACTTTGCTCCCTGTGCGTTTCTGTTGGTGGGCGATGGTGTCAAATCTCCTCTGCAGTGACATAATTGGGAGGAGACACAGGGTGGACAAATCTTACTCTGCCTCAATCCTTTTTCTGAACTCAAAACAATGAATTTTACATGAAGTTCATCAGCGTTTCTGCTTCATTATCATTCTTATCACATTTCTCACACAGTGTAATGGGACTATCTGGGCTCTGTGAGAGTCGTGTGAAAAGTTCATCCCCCTTTTTATTCAGGACTCTAAATATCCTATGATCTGGAAAACTAGATTGGTACTTGCTTTTTCAATCTTACAACTAAATAATGAGCACAATTAAAGAAGCACTTTGTACATTTTTAGGTGGAGGTACTGAAACCTTCTTTTCTCCATGGAGATGTTAGTGTTTTTCCAAGAATGCCATGACAGGAGGAAGATGGTATGCTCTAGAGGACGTATTGCTGTGGTTAGTCGTTCCAAATCAAAGTGATAAAGATTGTGAACAAGGTTATAATGAAGGTTAGCAAATTAAAATAGTTAAGTTTAGGGTTTGGTTAAGTTTAGGAACAGTTAAAGGGAACATATTATGCTACAGTGACTTTTTAGAGTGTTTAACCATGTTCTAACAGCGTTCTGTCATCAAAAACAAACCCGGAGTTGCATTTAGCTTCGTTCATGGTAGTTTGAGGAATGCTCTTTAGAAAATCCTCTCCCCTCCAACTGTCAAAAACACTCCCTGCTCAACTCCCTTGATAAAGACAGAACAAAGTCTAAGCGTATAAAACTTACAGCAGTGATGAAAAAAACATTAGTTCATCATTAGTGATTCTCTCCAGCTAATGTGATGCCTTTTATAGGTTTTAAAGGAAAAACATTATGCATTTTTCATGTTGTCATTATCCTTTAAACAGTCTCTTGAGTATCTTAAATGTGCCATCTCATGTTTTGGAACAAAAAAAGTTTATTATTGTTTAAATGACAGGATTTATCAGCCTGTGTGAAAGGACACTTACTCAGTACAGCCAGTAGATGGCGCCTAGCGCTCACACAACTGAGTGAAGTTAGCGCTGACACTATGATGCGGGTTAGCAGGAGCAGTGAATGTGTTTAAACAGCAGAAATGCTCAGAACAAGTCTGGAGATCATATAAGGACTTAAAACAGCAGAAGATTCTCGGATAAGTTACGTATGAAATCTGAAAATATGTTCCGGAGTGAGAGCGTTCAGCAGGAAGTCGTTTTGACAATGGGGGGAGGGGGGGGGATTCTCTGATGAATAATCCTCAAAACAGCGTGAATGCAGCTGAATGCAACTTCCGGTATATGTTTTCGATAACATGGTTAAATAATCAAAAAATTCAAACCAGTAGTTCATGCATGATAATGTGTGAATTCATGTAAAACGTTACCAAAATGACTGTCTTACTGCGTCTCACTTCAGCAGTGATGGCGCTGCGAGACGCCCTGCTTATGCAGCTCAACAACCCGACCACATTCAAAAAGAGAATGTTTTTTGCCTTTTCCATCAAGATGTCATGACAGTGTGAATACCTGACAGAAAATGACACTGAATCTGCATTTTTGCACAGACTTGGACTAAAGGCATGTGGTCCTAAACCTTTGATCAGCTGCAAAACTGTCTGTATTTCAGTTTAATTGTTGTTTTCAGTAGAATGTTTACTCAAACTGGAACCTTGTTAAGATCCAGCCATGCAAAATGTGAATTATGCCATTTATTCAACTGGTCTTAAAATTTTGATCAGGTCTATAAAGCTGCAAGTGAACATTTTGATGGGTAAGAAAAATAGGAAAAATTGACAAATACTGTGTGTGGATGAGAGTTTGACAGGGACCTCATTGTAATGGCTTGTCAAGTGGGTCCGAACATCTCTAAAACTGGCCCTTTGTGAGCTGTTCCTGCTGTGGTCAGTCTGTAACAAAATTGGTCCAAAGAAGGAACAGCCAGGTGAAGGCCGACCTGCACTGCCTCATTCAACATATGTGTGGAGTCTGAATGAAACCAATCAAAATGGAAATTTGTTTGTACATGAAATGGCACACACATGGTTATGCCTCATGTTTAATGTATTCATGGGCTTCAGCTTCCTGTTATATAAAACATTTTGAAGACCTTCCCCATTCAAAAGCTATAATTTATAGTTTTGAATTGTTAATTAAATTAGGTATATTATGTTTAGGGTAAGTCATCACACTGCACACATTGTACTTCATGAGTGCTGTGTCAAGTGTGTAAAATGAAACCAAAATCCACAGAGAGACCATTTGACACCATGTGACTCTTCATCTCATTTAAAGATTAGTCATTTTCACCATCTTAAGCGTCAAAAGTTCACCCTCCACTTTACCATCCAATGTGAACCTCCTCTGAGGCTGACGATAACCAGACTGGTGCCACTACAGCGCTCTCATTTTCTCCTCTCGCTAAATAAAGTGTGAATGAGCTGCTGTCGGGGGAGTGGGAATACAGATCTCTCTGGCTCTCCAAAACAAAGTGAAATATATTTGTATGCAGCACCGGAGTTGATTGGAATGGGCCTCTCTCTGATGTACGCACCCCCTGTGTGGACCCACAGAGCACCCCCAGGACTTGACTCGCTCTTTCGGTGATGGATGAAACGCCTCAAAACTTCAGGAGAAAAGAACAGAAGAGGACCAAACGCTGCGGTGATTAACTCTCTTTCTATCTGTTGGAACAAATCATCCAGGACCGACCCGAAGCTCCTCTGTAAAGGGGATTAGAAAGAGCTCACACTGCCACAGATCTGGTGTCCATCTCCCCGTGGGAACAGGGAGTGAGAGGGATAATGTCTAATCATGTCTCTTATTACGATGGCAGGAACTACCACTACTCTGAATGTTTTTTTATATAACTCTTTACACATACACTGTATAGGTTCATTTTACTCCTGGAGGTTGTTGGCATAAGATCTGGAAACGAATCCTGACGATTTGACTTCTACAAATCGGCAAATTTAACGGTGCTTGTACCTGATTTTTGTTGTCTTACATTGTGTGCAGTAGTCCAAACTTATTGATCATTTCACTAATGCATTCCAAGCATCCTAATCATTCACAGCAACAAATTTATAAGCACGTTTCAAAACATGCCTGAGTGGAGTTTTGTCGTCACGGTTAAGCTGACAGCAACTAGCGTGCTAAGAATGCACTTCCAGGTCCATGGACGACAAAACACTTTGAAATTACCTCATTTTGAACCTAAGAGCTGCTTTTACATTATATATGGGATAAAACTAGTTCTAAAAAATAAATGAATCCATCTAATTACATTTTGTGGAGGTCCCTGGTCTATAATTGCAGGCCAATTGGCTTAAAGCATTGACTAATATGTAAACATTGTCATTTATATATGCATTAAAGCAGAATTAAGTAGATTTTTTTCCTTATTAAAGGTCTTTGTAAGTCCGTGTGGTGGTTGCAAATGTATTTTCGCCGCCGTCTCCCGCACGGAAAACCAGCCTTGTAACATTTCCTGACGCCGACAACTCTCCTGAGAAACCTTTTGTTTTTTACTGGAAGTGTATTTCACAAGAGAGCTGCAGGGGGAGCTCTGTTGCGGAAGTTACTTAGTTCTGCTTTCACAAAGTCTTGTACACGCTATTATTAACTATTCCCAACAACTGGAAACAAATGATGAAAAACAAAACATGTAACTTATTGGTTTGTAGGTCACAGTCTAAATGCATCAGATGGTTAGCATCCATCAAAAATAAATAAAAGTATATATAACTTCAATTTATACACATCCAGTGCTGCATTTTTCCCTCACTGAATCTGTACACATTGGGAAGATTAATTTAATACTCCAATTATATGGAAAAACTTTTCCAGCAATATTTATAATACAATAATTGACTCTTTTACAAGAACTTACAAGAATCCTTGCAACAAGAAAATATCTTAAAATATGTAATAAAGAAGGACTCAATGTGTTGTTTCTGTGCGGAGGGAGATATAATGCATGTCTTTTACCATTGTCCTTATGTGTCATTGTTCTGGGGTTCAATCCAAAAATGTTCGATGGAATTCAGAATCAAGTTAGACATTAGTCCCATGAATATAATTCTAGGAAGTCTAAAATATTGCCAATCCAGTTTAGCTAACACCTAAAATTAATTAAGTTAATATTCAAAGCAAACACGAAAATTGATTTATGCTTGACAAAG